>LPNX010396656.1:396915-441756 GCA_001517045.1 Pseudotsuga menziesii | reverse complement strand
TCACTCTTGAAGGTTGAAAATGACTATGTTCCCATTGCTTCAACCTATACTTTATTTTTTCCCATGACATTAAGTACATACCTAACCATTGGATTTGCAAATGGCATTAACTACATACCTAACATATCAAGCTTGCACACAAAATAATTCTCATAATCCTTGATGATGTGTGGGATGCATAAGAAGTAATTTAGTATGTTGCTTCCAAATGACAAAAAAGGAATGTGCTAAATCCTACATAAAAAACACTCCAAGGATTATCTTGGTGTATCTAAGAATGATAAAATTATATTTCAAGGTATAATTGCAGTAGGATGTCGTATGGTTCCCTAAAGCATCTAGGGCATTCCTAGAGACAAAAAAAGGGGTCCCATGTTGGTTTTTGACATGGGATTGTTTAGTAATCAATACAACCAATCAATTAATTTGGTGACAATCATTGCTTCGTTATACATCACTCTAAGTTGAATGATATATTAGTTGGTGATAAATATTAAGATCAACATGGCATTATTAAAATCGAATGTATTATATGTTTTGCAATTTTTTTCAAGGAAGAACGATGGCGGAGCAGCTCCTCATCCGCAGCTAGGGTTTCCCTAGCCGCCGTCTCCCTTGCTGCGCATAGACTGGATCGCTGCTGCTGCTTCTCAGCGCGGTGGCTGCCAAGCGTGGTCTTTCAGGTTGGGCGCTGAGTCTGGATCGCTGCTGCTGCTTCCTCAGCGTGGTGGCTGCCTTGCGTGGAGTGTTACTTTCAGCGTGGAGTTCTTGGCTGCCGTTGCTTACAGCGGGGAGTTCTTTCCGGAAATGGGCACTCATGCCCAGCTCGCCGCCTTCAAGGCCCTTGTTCAAGCTGTCGCTCCTCAGGCAGCTTCTCATTCTTCTTCCAAGTTCGTGAAAAAGATGGACGAGATCCCTTCTCTGGAGCTCTCTCCTTTTTTTTATGCCAGAAAGCTCTCATCCTCTCTGAGCAAGCCCTCATTGGTAAGTTCATAGGTTTGTGGCCTAGCCCTAAGGCGGTCGAGATCTGGATCGCAGAACATTGGAACCCTCTTCTGTCAGGACAGGTTTCTCTCTTTGCAGCTGGTCGAGGGTTTTTTGTTTTCTTGTTCTCAAATAAAGAAGAAAGAGACCTTGTCTTTCGTTCGGGCCCTTTCTTCATGGGTTCGAGAGGTCTGTTCTTAGCCCCTTGGTCTCTGGGGTTTAACCCAGAAGCAGAGATCACTGCCACTCCAGTCTGGGTAAGACTTCCTAACCTCCCTCTTCATCTTTGGGGGAAAAGCACTCTGATTGACATTGGTAATAAGCTAGGTCGCTATATAGACACTGCAGAGGCAAAAGGGGGTCAATACAGATGTGCCCGCATCTGCGTAGAGGTGAATCTAGAGAAAGGGCTCCCAGAGGTCCTAAAGCTTACTTTAGGAGAATGGAGCCACATTCAAGAACTGGACTACGAGCAGATCCCTTTTAAATGCAACTTTTGTCATGTATACGGCCACTTCGCTAAAAGCTGCCCCAAGCTTGCAGAACCACAGAAACCAATAGATCTCCCAGCTTCCAAAGATACAGAGTTCCAGACGGTCTCTAACCGACGCCGTCCTCCCAGGCGAAAGGAGCCTCAAGTGTCTCAGCAGAAGGTCTCCCAAGATCACTCTCCTCTTACAGATTCTCCACGGCCGGAAAACAAAAATAGTTTTGCAGTTCTCTAGGAAGATGAAGTAGAAGAACTTGAAGTTGCAGCTGTCTAGGAGCAGGGCAACCTTGGTCCCATTAGCACCTTGGAGGCAGTTTCTCCAAAATCTGCTTCCCTTGGTTCAAAGAAAGATCCCATTGATTTGGGTGGCGAGACCTCAGCCCAGGTAGGACTGGCATCCTTGGTCCCTTCGACAGAGGAAACCTCTGACTCCGAAGACTTTTCAGCTCCTTCTCCTCCCCTCACCAGAGGACGAAAGACAAATAAAGAACGCAGAGAAAAGGAAGCAGCCTCAAACATCAGCGCGGGTTCTCAGAAGAAATTGGATCCTTTCATTAAGGGGCACTCCTCTCCGCCTGTTTAATGCTTTGCTTCTGTATTCTTCTCTGCTCACAATTTGTGAGAGTCTACTCTTGTAAGCAGTACTTTTCTCGAAATAGCTTCAGGAACATTTGGGATTCATTTCTCAAAGCACTTCTAAGAAGGATGACTATTATAATTGAGGCCATCAGTCTTCTTTCTTAGAATTCCTCTTTGTACGCCTGGCTGGGCTACAACTTTCTTTAAAATTTATAAAAATTTCTCAGTTTCTGTTAAAAAAAAAAAAAATCGACTGTATTATAGTTTAATATGCAATTTCATTATAATCATTAAATTTTGATGAAAATTAGAAAGGTTACTTTATATGTAATTAAATATACAAAGAAAAGAAAATGGTAAATTGTAAAGAGTATACTGTTTTATATATTTATTTTAATTAATACAAAGTAGAGTTGTGGGATAGAAAGTAGAGTTCTTGGAGGTTGTTATAGAGAGGGTGGAGAAGAAAATTGATAAATTAATAATGGAACTTTTGGTTTTGGCTTCCAAGTTTTACATGTGCAAGAAGATCTTGGCCATTACTTATGTTTACTATTATTTTTGGGTTTCATTGAAAGTGGCTTACAAAGTGGCTTATTACTCAACTACTATGACTATATAAATTAGTTAGACTTTCTTTCAACACATAAAATTATATTATGTACATACACACAACTTTTTTTTCATTTTGCAACATATTAAAGTTTTCTTGGGTCTTTCATTTCCCCGTTTTGGGGTATGCTAGTTTATTATTATTATTATTATTATTATTATTATGGTGTTTGTTATTGGTATGAGCGAATATGACGTCGGCACCAACAAACACTTATGGAACAATATATTTTTTCACATGGAAAACTCAACAATACTTCTCTACATTCGTGGATGGTAGAGGTGGTAAACCGTCGACCATCCTAGCAGAAAGCCTGACCCTAGAGCACTTAAGGCTCGAACTCGTGACCTCCCCCAAACCAAGAGAATGTGTGCACATCTTACCAATTGAGCTAACCCTTGGGGTTACCTATGAAGCAATGTATGAGGATCGACACAAAGAGAATCCTATTAAATGGGACTTTTATTTTATTTAGTCAAAGGACATAAAAACTCCGTGGCCATCCATTCATAATATTTATATGGTCGTTTGTATTAAATGTATTATTTGTGGAGCGAGGAATGTTATTTAAATTAATATATCATATTTAATAATAATAAAAATGAATTTTCTTAAGTGCCAACAAAGAAAATATATATCCTTTAAGAGCAAGGAGAGAAAAATCCTTAGAACTAAAATTTTGGGGTTCAATTTGTGTAAGAGGAATGGTATGGATATTTTTTTAATGGTTTTCTTGACCTGGCGGCGAAGAAGATTTCTTACTCAGCTATATGCTATGCATATTTTTAGTGTGAAGGCTTATGTAAAATGTGGTTTAAGTTTTTATATAAACTGCGATCTTTCTTCTGCTTAAAAAAAAGAGAAAAAATAAGGAATACAATATTATTCAATTTTTAAAACATTTATGTACTATATTATTCAAATCTTTGTGTGGAGGGGTTTTTTGTCCCATAAACAAGGGAATTGAGGGGTTTCTTGTCGCATAAACTAGGGGTCTCAAACACCAATTTGGTGTCTCGCTTATATTATTATTAGGGGTTTCTTGTCGCATAAACTAGGGGTCTCAAACACCAATTTGGTGTCTCGCTTATATTATTATTATTAATGATTAAGGTTTTTGGTTGGTATCATCTTTAAAACCTTTTTCGTTCTTAGGAAATTTGTGTTAATGGAAGATGGATAACCAAGGTTCATAGGTTTCACATTATTAATTTCTTATAAACAAATGTTTGATGCAGATTTATTGGTCTACTCCCCTTTTCTTCATATTATAGATCAATTGGTTTGCACCAAGTGTAAGTTTGTTGGTGAGAGAGTAATAGTTTCGAAAATAAAAATAAGTCCACTTATAATCGATATTTTTCAAATGTAAGATTATATCTTAAATAACAATATGTTTGATATTGTTTATTAAATACTAAAGTCGTCAATTATTAGACTACTCATTATTAGTGTGAGAGATTATTAAATAATAAATATGTTTGGTTATTAAGATGAGTGATGTTAACATGTTTGGTCAGGTTTATTAATCAAATAAAGTGATCAATTATTAAGTTTTATATTATTACTTTGACGTTAAAAGGTATCAATTATTAAGTTTTGTGTTTTACTTTGAGATTATACAACGTGCATAGGTATATGATTAAGCCATTTTTTTTTTAATTTGCATGGTACTATTGTTGTTACCAAGAATTTATTAATAATCAGTGAGAAACTTTATTAATACTTAATGTGTTTTTCATTATTTATAATAACATTAATAGTTATTATTAAATTGAATGGTAGTTACAGTTTAAAATTATAAAAAAATAAAATCAAAACATTTATAATAAAAATTATTAAATTAATAATATTTATAAAATATATATTCAATTTGTTGTTATTTATTTATTATTATTATAATGATTGTTATTATTTATTTTTTTATTATTATGATGATGATCGTGGTGGCTGTTATTGGTATGAGTGAATATGACGTTAGGTTTGGTCCCGAACTAAAAATGTAAATGCTCTACACTCTGCAAATTTTAGGTCTTGAGAGTCTTTTTGTTTCTTCCATCTCTAGGCGGCTGGGGTTCATTACCCAGCTGCCTTCCCCCTTCTCCTTTGCTGGTGCTAAGGTTGCGTTCAAGGCTTGGTTCGGTTTGCTTCTTCCACAGGTGTTTCCCTAGCGTGGCGACCCGTCCTTGCGGCGGCGATGACGACCCTCAAAGGCGGTGGCCTTTGCAATCGGTGGTTCCTCCTGTGGCAGTGGCGGATGGACGGGTTTGGTATCCAAGTGGTGTGGCGTTTGCTCCCATGATGCCGTGGGGCTGCTGCATGCTCTAGGTGAGGTTTGTTGGCCTTCAGCAGTGGGGGATCTCCTTGGTGGTGCGGCTGCGTCCATTCCGGCTTTGACTGCTAGATGTCTCTTGCGGGCTCTTCTTCGTGGCCTTGGTCATGCATGGGTTTCTTGGGCGGTTTTGTTTTGGCTCTATTATGCGAGTGCTCTTTTTGGGTGGTGGCTTTTCTTCTGTGGCGGTGCTTGGCTTGGCCTTTGCAGTCGGCGAAGGTGGTGTTGTCTGTGGTTGGCTGTGTGGTGGTACGGCTACATCCGTGGTTGGACAGTCGTCCGTATCCGACGGGCTTTCTTGCACCTAAATGCTTGGATGTATTGCTTGGTGCGGAACTTTGGTGCTCTGGGTTTGAGGTTTTTCTAACCTAGCGCTTTACCATTGCAGAAATGGCGGCGGTTGTTTTCTTTGTGTGCATGTCCCCGGTGCTTTTTTGGCTGGGGTTTGGTTCTAGGTAGGTGCTCAGGCTTTGGTTGGGTACCTTGCCCTGGTTGTTTGTGGGTATTGAACACCGTTTTGAGGGTATTGAACTCTGTATGTGGGTGTTGACTGGATATGATACCTAGTATCATAGATGTATATTTTGTTACCTTTGATTCTAATGAATATTAAAAAACTGCTATTTTTCACTTAGAAAAAAGTTTGTGATGAATTATATCTATTTATATATAAAGAAACATTCATTCGTATCTTATCGAGATCGTAATTCTATTAGGAAAATTGGAAAACGTTAGAGTAAAAATAATGCGAATCCTTAATTCAAACAATTGCACACGGCACGGCAAACACCTATGGAACAATATAGAAGGAGCTACATGAAGAGAAGCCTATTAAATGGGACTTCTATTTTATTTAGTCAAAGGACATGAAAAATCCGTGGCAATCAATTCATAATATTTTATATGCTCATTTATATTAAATGTATTATTTGTATAGCCATGAATGTTATTTAAATTAATATATCATTTTTAATAATAATAATAAATGAATTTTAGATTGTTAGAAGTTAACCAACAAAATATATACCGTCGTTAAAGGAGTAAGGAAAGAAAAATCCTCAAACCTTTGTTATATTTTGGGTTTTTTTTTTTTTTTTTTTTTTTTTTTTTTTTTTTTTGTGTATTTTGGGTTTTTTTTGTGTTGATGGTATGGATATTCTTCTTAATGGTTTTCTTGATTAAGAAGATTTTTGACTCATCTGTATGTTATGCAAATATTTAATTTGAAGGTTTATGTAAAATGTGGTTTATGTTTTGATATAAATTGAGATTTTTTTGGGTGGAAACAAAAAGAGAAAAAATACATAATTAAAAGATGATCTAATTTTCAAAATATTAATGTGCTTTATCATTCAAATCTTTGTGTGGAAGGGTTCCTTGTCCCATAAACAAGGGCACTGAGGGGTTCCTTCTTGCCTAAACTAGGGGTTTCATACACCAATTTGGTGTCTCACTTATATTATTATTATTAATGATTAAGGATTTTGGCTGGGTGTCATCTTTAAAACCTTTTTCATTCTTAGGAAATTTGTGTTAATGGGAGGTGGATAGCCAAGGTTCATAGGTTTCACATTATTAATTTCTTATAAACAAATGTTTGATTCAGATTTATTGGTCTACTACCCTTTTCTTTATAGTATAGATCAATTGGGTAGGGAAGTAGGTCAATTGGTTTGTGCCAAGTGTTTCTTGGTGGGGGATTAATAGTTTGAAACTTTTAAAACTTTGTTACCCACCTTGATTTGACTAATAGATCAATTGGGAAGGGAAGTATATCAATTGGTCTACGCCAAGTGTTTGTTGGTGAGAGAATAACAGTTTGAAACCTTTAAATATTGGTTATCCACCTCTAGTTGACTAATATATCAATTGGGAAGGATAGATCAATTGGTTTATGTCAAGTGTTTATCAATGAGAGATTAATAGTTTGCAACCTATAAACCTCATACATCCAGCTCCTATAGACTCAAATTTCCTAAGAATCAAGAAGGTAATAAGGATGACACCCAACCTGAAATTTGGGTCAACTGGAGGTGGAAATATGAGGTTCACAAGTTTCAAACTACTATTTTTTCATCAACAAACACTCAATACATACTAATTGTTAGAATTTTGATGGTTATACAAGTATAGAATCATAACATAACCATACACAAAGGATCACTGAAAGAAATACAAGCACAACCACACAAAAGAAAACATAGATTTATCCTGGGAACCCCTCATGGGGAAGAAAACCCAGTAAAACTTCCTCAATATAGAATTCGACCAAGTACAGTGTAAGACCTAAAGAACAATAATATAAGCTCCCTTCTCGTAGTATATTTCTCCTCTCTCTCTCTCTCTCTCTCTCTCTCTCTCTTGTGCAATGCTTAAGTGAGAAGTGTGTGTAAACGAGAGAGGCTCCTCATCTATTTATATTCATCAAGTGAGTGACTTAATTACCTGACTAGGTCGGGCAAGTTCTCTAATTAGGGTCGACCTATCTAGAAAGACTCAAAATAACCGCTTATAAAATACTTTTGTGGGTACTATTGCCTCGAATTACAACGAAGGTTTTACCTCATGACTTTTACATGACCAATTAAATCAAGAAATAACATCTCCGAAGGAGGAATACAATAAAAGTATAATAGAATATATTCCAAAGTTTCATTTGTTTCAACACTCCCTCTTAACAAGGAAGGTATTCTACATCATCATCAACAACAACAAGAACAAGATCTATACAATTGACTAGTGAATCTATATGTTATAAGAAGTTTTGAACAACAACAACATTATGTGTCTCTAACAACATCATCATGGGGCATCCTCATCAACATCAACATGGAACATCATCATCATGGAGCACTTTCATCATGGAACATCATCATCATGGAGCATCATCATCGTGGATCATCATCATCATCATCATGAGCATCATCATCAGTGTGTAAATACTGGAATATCACCATCATCATCAGTAAGTAAATACTAGGACATCACCATCATTAGTATGTGAGAACTAGGACATCATCATTTGCGGGATCGGTATGTGAATATTGAGACATCATCATCATCATCATTAGTATATGAGTTATGGGGCATCATCATCAGCAACATTAGTATGTGAATACTTGGACATCATCATCATCAGTATGTGAATATTGGAACAACAACAAAATCATTATCATGTTAGTGCTAAAACAACACCATCAACAAATAAATGCTAGATCATCATCTGCATTATCGACATAGAGATGCTGGAACAATATCATCATCAACAACATAGAATGCTGAGACAACATCATCATCAGAAGCAACATAGAAATGATGGAACAACATCATCAGCATGGAAATATTGGAACAACATTATCATCATCTGCATAGAAATAGTGGAATCAACACAGAGTGATGGAGCCACATCGTCTTCATCAGCATAGAAATGATGACATCAACACGGAGTGATGGAACCACATCATCTACATCATCATATAAATGTGGGCATCAACTCATCGTCTTTCCTTTAGGACATCAGAAGCAACATCTTGGTGGGTTCTCTAGTAGATCTACTCAGCTGTTTGTCTGACTTACTGACCCTTTCAGGCCAAACAAGCCTAGCTAGACAAATGGATCTCCCTATGGACCAAACAAGCCTTGTCTAGCTAGCTAACCATTTTAGGCCAAACAAGCCTAGCCAAACATACTAATCCCCCTAGTATCAAACAGGTCTAGTCTTGCTTACTAACCCCTTCAGACCAAACAAGCCTAGCCAAACATACCCTGCCTAGGTTGAGCTACCACACCAATGCAATAGGAAACCTACTATGTCTTCATCACTCCCTCTTTCAAGGGAGGTCCTTTCAGACCACACCAATCTTGTCTCAAAGGTATTCAAACTTTTCTAGAGATAGAGACTTAGTCAACCCATCAACAACTTGTTCTTCACCATTCTTCTCTTGTACATCCGCAACTGCATCATTCTTCTCTTATACATTCGTAATTGCATCATTCTTCTCTTGTACATCTGCAACTGCATCATTCTCCTCTTGTACATATTCAATTGCAACATTATTCTCTTGTGCACCTGCAATTGCATCATTCATCTCTTGTACATATGCAACTTCATCATTCTTCTGTTGTAGGTGATTGCATACAATCCTTCCTACAAGTCAAATACAATTGCATGATTAGAAACATTTCATAACATGACAAATTCTTATGCATAAAGTTATATGACATACAATCATGCAACTATTTCAACTAGTACAACATTAATCGATATCCCGTATACATACGATAACCTTCTAGATGCCTTCCATCTCTACCAAGACATAATTATGAGCGTGCACTACTCCCAACATGTCAGCAAAGAGGTTTCATTCTATATAAGTAGAAATGGAATGTTGTACAACACCATAATCCAATTACCCATCACATGCATATTATTAGTAAACTACAAATACTCTAACATGCATAATACATTTCCTAAATCTAGGAACATATCTATGTACACAACTGAACAATATCATTTAAGCAAATAGATATATAGGAAATGACAATCCAAATACTTATCTTTGTTTTTTTGGTATAATTCCTCTTGATCTTTGTTTCTTTGCATGAATGACTGACAACATGTTCTACTTCATCGTCTAATTTTGAGGACTTGTTCGTGTCTTGTTCATGATCAAAAATACTAATCAAGTCTTCTTACACCACAAATCACATAGAACTGTGTATTGGTACTGAATCCATGTGTCCTACAAGTGCATCCCTTCTTATCCAATGTTCAAGGATAATTTTAGGGGCGAATTTTATCCCAGTGGGCTATTTTTCCATGTTTTTCTCCCAAAAAAGATTCGCCGTTTTGCATTTTTTGAAGCCTCGTTTCGCCCAATTTTGATGGGGTAAAATTTTTTCACCCTAAAAATCGCCAAATTATGATATAAATGATATAAAATCCTTGGAAATTAAAATATTTTTTGAAAAATATCGCCAATCATTTTATAGTTGTCGTTTTAAGAATTGGTAATATTCGCCAACATTTATACACTTTTAAATAATTATGGTTCCTTAAAATAATCCCTGCCAATGTTGAAATAGATAAGAGTATGAACTTCATCTTCATTGGTAGAATTCTTCTGTATAATATTCCTCATCACTTGAGGAATCTTCATTTGCTTTCTTCTCAGCTGTAATATATTCATCATTGGTTGCAACAAGAGAAACACTAGTCCTCTTTCTGCAACATGTTGGAGTGCTCTTTCTGTTTGTAGCACTACCAACCCAATTGGAGTCATCATATCCATGCAGGAATAATTTCTGGTATCTTTCATATATGAAGCCATACTAAATTGTACCCTTCAGGTACCACACCATGTGCTTTTCCACAACCATGTGACCACATCTCAACTCCACAAAGCAAACATCCGATCTCATGTTCATCAAGTACATCAACGAACCAATCTTCCACCTATAGACTATGGCACCAAATTTCTTTGAAGTAGGATTACATATCAACTTCAAGTTAGATTCCATCCTTGTAACTAGTGTAATAACCCCAAAATTCATAAAAATTTAAAATTTTTCATGTAACATAAAATGTTCAAAGATGTCACTTCCTAAGAACCAATAACTGCTAGCGATTACTCAAACAATAGTATTTAGAATTGAGCATTGTAATTATTTAGTTCTATATAATTTTTTTTTTTTAATCTTTAAAGTACTATGTTACGGATGTTGAATTCAGCAGTTTATGTTTTAAAAAGACACGAAAGAAAAGTACATCTAAACCTGATACTAAGTGTGTTTTTATTGTCTTCTGACAAGTAGAAAAGAACCTTAGTTGAGATCGGGGCTTACTTAGCTTACAGCTAACGCAGTGAAGTGATGCTTCTTTTATAGATTCTATACAGGTAAGCAGTTTTGTTACGAGTAATTCCAGATCGAGAACACCACTCAACTAGTATAGGATAAAATGCTAGTTAAATTGTTTGTTTTGCAGCTTGACCCCGTAAGAGGTATTGTTGATATTTTTATTGTTAGAAACCTGCATAAATGTTTGTAAAACAAAATTGTAATAAACTAGATCTATTTCAGTTATGTTTACCGTCACAGAACTTATTCAAATAACTTTTACTTTGTGTTTTCAGTTAAAACTTGTATTTAAATCTAGAAGGTGCATCTTATGGATAGATCTCCTTCTGCGAGTGCAGTAACTTAGGAAATCTATACTCTGTTTGAAGTGATCAACATAATTACTTATGACCAACAATACACATTGTCGTTAGTATTTGGTAAAAAGGATTGTTTATAATTATTCAAGTTCTTTCCAAACTTTAATTATTCAAATCCAATGATTTTCTTTTAACCAAGTCTCAGTCTTTCATTTTCTTTTATATGAAATCTCATTTTATATGACTTTACTATCAAGGTAAATATTAGTATTTGCAAAATCAATGACTAGGCAAAGTCCTAGATAAATAATCTCTATAGTTCAAGTATTCATATATATAATGGTTTATCCTCCCTTGTTTCCTATACATTTGTATGTTTTAGTTTATTTTAAAACCCTAGTGTATATGAATACCTCTCAAACACAAAGTCTTTGGTTTATGTAAACAAAGAAAAACTAAATGAGGATAATGATACCAAACAATAATACCATAAGGTTTTGACTTTTAAACAAATGATTTGTGCAGGTTAAACGAGAGTTTAGAACTATATCATGAACCCAAAATCTCGCAAATAAATTGGAGGACACGTGGTTGGTGTTCAATGATTAGGTTTTGTTAACCTTGAGGTGCCATATAAACTTGTTCCAAACCCTAAAAAAACGCATTTTGTTTTGTCTCTGTTGTGGGGTGGATGAGCTGCGAGCTCATGGACGCCAGGTTGGTTGTCAATCCTCCAATCATTTGTACATAGGCCTTCAGTAAGCCATACCGAGTTCCTTTGCAAGTCTAGTTTTTTACATGGCCATTGTTTTCTTTTGTGTAGGAGCTTTCCATCCCCATTACCATAACATTGTAGGTGCTTCTATTCGTCGTTACCTAGCCTCTGTAAGTTTGTCCTTCAAGCTTTGGTGCAGACAAAATGTGAGCATAGTGCTTGCTGCTGTCGTAGGGTAGTTTTGACTGTTGATTTGAGTGTTGTAAGGTTTAGCTGTCTTCACCGTCATTTTTACTATGTGAGTTTTGTACTCTATGAGTGATTTTAACCATACACATTATGAAGAGAGTTTTTTGAAAGAGTGAGCTAGGTTCTTTGTTTTACTACTTGTCTCCTATCGTGGGTTGATCCTTACCTCATTGTTTGTTGGGACTTCACACTTGAACACTGCGAACTGCATTTTCTTCTGACAATGCTCCATTTAAGCTCATGGTACTAATGAAGGAGGCTCGGATTGGCTTTCCACGTCCAAGCAGTTGTGCAAGCTCCCTTAGGTAAGAATCGAACTTGTTAAAAAACTCTTCTGCACATTATAAACTTATTATTTCGTTAATTAAGTGTATTTAACATTTGGGGTTTTGATTTGTGCAGGCTCTCTAAACGATGGCTCGGTTCTGAAGGACTCCACCAATAGGGCTTCCATGATGGCATTCATCCCGGTAAGCCTCGGTTTCACCTGAGGTTCTCTTGTACTAGTTGTATGGCATTTTTAGGAAGGTTCTGCCGCGTGATTGATGGTTACTTGTTCGGTTGTGGCTATTTAGATGCTTTGTTTGTTTTCAAAGCCCTAGTGGTTTTTTTTTAAAGAAAGGATGTGGGCTTTCACATCTGTGACTTAAAGAATTAATTTTTGAGCCTTTTCGTCCATGGTTGAATTAAAGTGATGTTGTTTGATACTGGATTTGAGTCGGCTATGAAAGCCCTTCCAAAAATTCCTAATGGTTGTTCTTGTACAACTTCTTTTTGGAAGGGCTTTCATAGCCGAAACAGATGTTTGGTTTTTAAGTGAACCGTGTTTGTATGTAAGATACTTTTATTCAAGATTTTAAGCCTTGACTCGTGATGTAAAAGGACGTAGGCCGAGACTATGTCTGTTCAGTTTTGTTTTTGATATTAAAAGAATTCTTACAGCTTAAAGCTGAATTAACAGTATCTCTGTTTGGATAATGTTTATACATATTGTGATCATTTTAGCTATTTTAATTTTTATTACCTTTCGAGGGTTTATGGTTAAGTAGATTATTAATTAGTTTTGTTTTTCTTCACAAGAATTATGGTTTGAGGGCTTTTGACAGTGGAATGCTTCGATAGTAACATAATTATTGATTTAGAAATGATTTTTGGAAATAAAATAGAGAAACGATATTAATTGAATAAATTTACCTCTTTTCTATATTTTTGGAATATAATGTTAGGTTTTGATATTTATAAATTGTGAATTTATTTTATTATGAAAGTAACAGTTCTTTTACAAACCCTAATTCCTCTTTAATTATTTATAGAGTTAGTTTTCCTTTTTCTGTTAACCCTAGTTTTGCATTTCTACTTAGGTGCACAAATTGGGTAACTGTTAACCTTATATAATGTCTTTGTTAATCTAAACTAAATCTTAATAGTTACCTGTTTCTATATTATCTATTTTTTATTAACATATTAGATTTATAACATATATTTTTTTCTAGTTTTATTGTGTAAAATATTACCCAGACTAGTGTGTAATACTTAGGCTCTTGCCTCTGTCTCTATTTAGTTTGTTTAAATATTTTAAATAAATAATAAAAATACAAAAGAAATCCTATAAACAATTTATACAAAAATCCTGTAGAAAATAACCATTTGCATCTGCATATATATTTTGTTGAATCCACTGTTTGAAAATAAAATAACCTACTATATTAGAGTACTACCTTGCAAAAGGTGTGGAAAATATATAGTTTAGGTATTTTCTTTCTATGTATCAATTAACTCAGAAATTTCTCTACTTAATTTACCCTGATCTAGCTAGTTACTAACTTTCACAGCATATACATTTCTCCTATCTATCCTTAACAGAAATAAAACAGTAATATACTGTATCATTGATAATTCTTAAACTTTTCAGATACAGTAAATTATTAAATGACTAAACTAAACAAGTAAAACCTGGAAGTATAGATGAGGTGACAATAACTTAAGGAACATGTTCCTCCCAACCAATTCCTGGAGAAGAGCTGGACTGCAATTCTCAGGACCCTCGATCTTGTCTCCTGGTCCACCTGGTAGAAGTATTGGGTGAGAGATGTAGTCTAGAAATCCTCTGAAACTCCACTGATTGTTCAACAGCAACTCAGTTCTGCTTACAGCAGTATGAACTCAGCTTAGAATAGTTGCACTAGTTCAGGTATTCAGCACTTTTTCCCTAAAACTTACTTCAGCTAGTCCCCTCCATAGAATTCTCTTGTGCACTTCATTCACTCAGAATGATCACATATCTAGAATGAGCAACCTCAGCTGTCTTCAATGGGAAGTTTTATTAGCATGCCTAGGTATTTTGGGTCAGTTTTTACTTAATGAGCCACTTGCTCTTGTTCCACTTTCTTGTGGAATCATGCCCACAAAAATAGGGAAGTTGCCACCTACAACCGCTAAAAGTAGTTTGAGGATGCTGCCACATGTCAATCTACTCTCAACCTAGCCTCCTCCATCAAGTGACTAGTAAAACACTCATCTAACAGCTTCCCTAAGGTGTTGTCTCATCTTTCATTTATTTATTAATAAAATATTCTGAAATTACATTAAATTATCATTGACCCCACTTGGTGTTATACCAAAATCCTATCACCATCATGTGATAAGACATTTGACATACCTACTTGCCCCGAATCCCAGCTCTTGGAGTGGAAACTCATGCTAATTGTCAATCTTCCATGAAAATTCCTAGTACCGCGCTTCCTCTGTTGTCTAGGAGCGGTACCTTGTTCGCACCACCTATCCCTTGTTGTCCACAAGCAGTGCCACTGCTTATGGCCCTTAGTGCATAAGTGTTTCTTACTAGAACCGCTCTGTCATTGAAGGAGAAACATAGTACCCTGGGTAAAAAGGGAAAAAAAGAAGTTTCTTGAGGCTTCTAGATGATAAGCCTCGTGTCCTCCATTATCCCTACCATTGTGGGTCAGTTGAGCTTGAGATCCTCATCCTAGGATCTTAGAGGCCACCTCATCCACTAATCTCTCAACCTACCCTATCCATTGAGCCTTATAAATACAAGCTCATATCCATGGTTGAGGGGAGAACTCTTAAGGTATTGTTATGCTGTTGGATTGATCACTTGGCCCAAGACCATTTGGAGAGCTAGAGTAGGAGCTTATGGGGATGAGAATGCTTGGTTTCATGGAGATGCATGTCAACACTAAGGCTTGGTTGTAAACTTCTTCATATTTCTATATTAATGCAAGTTGATTTCTGTCCCACATATATTGTTGTTGTTTGATTTCACATGTATGTTGTTAGATTCCTTAGTCACTAACATGGATCTATAGATTATATTCTGGCAGTTTCGATGTGTTTGCGTGTTGAAGCTTATTGCAGGTACACAAGGTAACTATCGAGGCATTACATTCCAGGTATCTACGATATCCATGGAGAGTATTCAACCTCTGTCCTCTATTTGTTATGGATCTAAACCATTCATACCAGTGGAACACCTTGCTGTCCGTAGGAGGTGAAATATTCGAGCTAACAAATCTGGTGACTCCGCTGGGGAATAGATATATGTATCAGTTGTTCTGATCTTCCTTAGTTCTGCAAATATTGTCTGAATCCAGGATCCTTCTCCAACTCTCTTAAGTTAGATCTACTTTTTGACTTGATCTATTTGGGTTTGAAACTTCTAGATCTGTTCAGGTCTGAGTCATCTCGACCTTTTATGCTATGTTTTCATACTCAATCTAGCAGTATTTACCTTGATCTAGTCTTTTTCTGACTTGATCCATCATTCTCTTTGTGTTTTGGTCATGTACAGGGAACCACGCCTATGCAATGTACGAGGAGCAGTGCCATCGCCTGAACAGAGTGGGCAGCATGCGGTGCCACCACGTGTAACCTGTTGGTGAGAAGCGGTGCTGGGATAGAACTGCCCTGTCAACACCAGAGAAGCGCGGTGCCAGGTAGGCACCATTCCAAGACCATTTTTTCTCATATTTTTTGTAAAAATTTGAGTTGTGTTGCTTTCAGTTTTGCACTGTCAGACTTGTGTGACATAATCTTATGCTTGTGGCTTGAAATTTTGTGGTTTAAGATTGGTTTGATTAGGAAATTCAAAGGCTAGATTATTCTTTTTGAGTGTTCATCCACTTCTATGCTTGTTGGTTGTGTCTGCGAAAGGATTTCTTGTTTTTGAAAAGATTAGGGTGCTAGTAAGATCTCTTTTTGTTTCTGCTGTATAGACTAAAAGAAGAACACTAGATCAGCTTCTAGGTTTCATTTCTTGTTTGCACAGTAAACTTCTTTTTCCTTCCTTCAAAAAAGAAATTTTTTTATTGAGACTAGGATATCATCATTGATCGTTGGACATTGGTTTTCTGATTGGATTCACAAGCTTTCAGGATCTTCATGTTCTTTCGTCTCTTATGCATTTAGAACTATCTCAATCAAAATAAAAAATATGGTAGTTTTAAGTTAGATTTGCTTATGTTTTGAGAAAATTGAAAAAATAGAGTGAATTTGCATATAGGTGTGCTTCTTGTTTTTCTTTTAGGAAAAGAGATTCTTCCCCTTCTCATTGCTTTCAGAAAAGAGAAATCAATTTGGAAAATTATTGCTTTTCTTTGATTTGGTGTTCATGACTGTTGATTGGAAATATTTTTGGTTTTGAAACAAAAAGAAAATACTCTCTTTCCCTCCCATAAGTAGGCATATTGAACGATAAAGTGAAATATTTTGCATAAGCATACTGCATGGTTTTACTTTTCTGTCAAAATATCATGCATTCACCTAATCGTCCACTTTAAAATTAATGGTAGTTATAGGTTAAAATTTACGTAGAAATTGGAGTGATAGGTTAGAGACGTGTTCGGGAGTCGTTAAGCATATGAGCTGTCGTTATTTGTCAGCATTACATTCCGAGACTCGTGTGGTTATTCCACGTACCGTCGATATATGGAACGGCCTTTCACCTACCCTTGAGGTATATAGAAAGGTACTTCACGTACTCGATTGTATATCGGAAGGCCCCTTGTGTACAGTTATGCAGTAGACAGCACTACTACTGATTCGAGCTCCCACGTACCTTGAGTATATCGGGAGACCCCACTAGGATACCTTATCTATCTGAGAAAATCCCTTTAGCCGTCTTGCTTGGAGCCATACACTGAAAACAACATTCGGGGAGATTACTACGCACGTACCCTCGAGGTATATCACGAGTGGCACCTTCCTGACAATCCTGGTGAGAGAACTGACTTTTTAAAATCCTCCTATCATTTTAAGTGTGCTTGTTTTGACCTATAGCTTGTGTAGGGATATTTTTTGGTGTGTTTTCTAGATTTTTAGACCCTAGGTTAGATAGGAACTTTACAAACTGGCTGATTTAAGACAGTCCATAAGAGTATGGGGCTTGCCACCCGATTTTATTCTTGGCTTAAGAGAAAATCCAATGGAAGCTACCGACCAAGGAGCTGCTACCACCTCCCAAGTGGGAGATAATGTGGTTGCGAAAAGTGGAGTACCATATTCTTCACACTCACCTCCCTTGGTCCAACAATCTTCTCGAGGAAATACCTCATTCCATTCTCCCATGGAAGGTCATGTTGATGATACAACCTGTTAACAACCCTACTTAGCAGAGGCTCGAAAAGATCATAGTGAAGAAGAGGTAATGGTCATTTGTAATACTTTGGTTAAAATTTTATGGTGTGAAAGTATGGCAAGAGGAGAAAAACGATGAGTTATCAAAGGATCTAACGATGCGAAGCGAAAAGATGAAGATCAACGGCCTGTATTGTGTCCGCTCTCTAAAAGATGCTAGAAGGATAAGTACATGCGGGTGTTTGATGTAGCATAGAGATCAACAGTCGTAAGTTCAGCTTGGTGAGATCTATGGTCTTTGTGATCTCCGCCTTGTGAGCCTGCACATTTGTTAAAACAAAGGAACTCGACAGAATTGAGTACATATCACTTGATCTGACGGCGGGGAAATAAAGGTGAATTACATCGACAATCGTGGATGAATCCGGAATGGGAACTTGCACGTTTGATAAGATGAGGACGCTCGATGGAATTAGGTACGTGCCGCTTGATCCGATGGCTGAAAAATAAAGGTGAAATAGATCAACGGTCACTGATGGATCCGGAGCGGGAAGTTGCGCGGTAGTTGGAGGTAAAGGGCAGTAGCGGAATAGAAACTACTTTACATGTGGTCGATCGTGGTGCATTCTGGAGGCAAAAGTGGTTTGGTGGAAACCACCAAAGGGAGCTTCCGGAGTGGGGTCTTATAAAAGAAAAGTTGACTTGTTCGATGATTATTTTATTGGTGCCAGACGATTGAAAAATACCTGCGTGCTCGTCAACCTTCAACTGTCAATTTCAAACACACGCAGCCACAGTAACAGGTAAGGCTCAAACGCCCATAATTTGTCCATCTAATTACCATTATCAACTGAATTATGGACCAAGGAAAGGAATTGCAAGGGCCTGGTCGTATTTTAGATGACAGGGAGGACTATCTGGTTGATAGGGATCGAGGAGTGTGCGACCCTTTCCTGTCCATAGGAAGTGTATCAGTCAGTAAAGAGAAGTTGTGGCAATATAATTCACAGGGCAATGATGTCTTAAATGTCTGTAAATCCTTTTTATATTATTTTGCTGTCGAACAAACTCTGCATTTCCCCGAGTTCGCAGAATGGTGCACGGTTAATTATTCCCCTTCTCAGAGAGTCATTGTGAGCCAGTCTACATCTCGAATACTCTGTAAAATTAATGCCAAAGTCATCCGTGAAAACCTAAACTTGCCTAATAGTTACCCTGACAGTTGTGAACCTGTAAATGAGTCCATTCTTGCTGAATTGTACAAAAGTTGTGGAACTGAAATTCGTTGCAGATTCCTGTCCAGCATTTTGAAAGAAAGTCAGTCATTAGATGGTCTTTTTCTGCCTTACCATGTTCATATTTTCAAAGATGAAGTTCAATTAGTTGTATCCTTGGTCTGTCAAATCTTGGGTCTTGACGATGATTGTCATGTAAATGAAGTCATCCTTGGTTTTTCGTTAAAAATAAGTTCATTAGGTTCTGAGTCTCAGTCGGTTCCTATATTCAGTCTAGATGAGTACTTGGCAGAAGCAATACATCTTCAATTAAGTGAATTCCCAAAGGTCAGATTCTTCAAGTTTCAGACTTATTTACTGAACATGTTGTTGTGCTCAAACGTCACTGAATTGCAGTTTTTAAACACCATGTTTTCTTCAGATTTGCCCAAGCAAATCAACATGTTTGAATTTGCCAATTCAATCATGTCAGAAATTTACAAGATGTTATTTGATGAGGCGTTACCCCGGGTCTTAGAAGAGATGAAATGCATGATGCAGTCCCCACCTGAGGACCACTTTGGATATTGGTTTCTATATAAGGATTCTACTGTTTTGAGGACATATGGATTTACTGGGGAACCATATAAGTTACCTGCTTTCCTCACTCCCAGAGTTTTTGCATTAGAGTTCATGAGGCAAAGATTGCATTCAGAGGAAGAACATTTTGGGGCCTTTAAGAAATCTTTAAATATTAAATTCCCGCTTAAAGTTGGTTCTTTTATGTTCAAAAATAAAGGTGCCTGGTGTTCATAGAGAAATTGCTGGAGAATATGGAATTCCAAAAAGAGTCAAGGGTAAATTATGATCCCCATCATATAATTTCCCTAAGAAAGCAGGCAAACAAAAACAAGCCGTTTGACCATCAGCTTATTGAAGGTTTGAATGAAACAACCAATCTGTTGCAGTTTATGGAGACTCCAAGGTCTGATGAAGATGCCAATACTTTACCAGTTGCAGTATCCCAAGTAACAGAGAGTCCTAATATTGTAATTAAAAGAAGTCTTTCTGAGGTCGAAAGCATGGAAGTGGATGAAGATGTGTCACACAAAAAATCCATATTGTTTCAAGTTGGTGGAGTTTTAAGTGAAGAGATTTCTGATGATTTCAAGAGGGTTGCTTTAGTCCCAACAAAATCTGTACAAGTAAATCAATTTTATTTTAAAAGTTTAGATAGTTCAAAATCAAGTCCAATTTTCAAATCCAAAGAGGAACTCATGGCTAGTTATGTGGAAAAATGAAAGCAGTCTCTAGAAGAGACGAGGAGTTTACTTCCACGGGTAAGAAGTTTAAACAATCCAAAAATTTCTTTGATTACTGCTAGAGATGTAGAAAGAAATACCTTCAAATTGGCCATGGTGAATGATAAAAAGATGTCAGAGATGGAAGTAAGGTTGGACAAAATTAGTGTACTTGACAAAATTCAGCTACACAAGCAAACAAGTGACATTATTTATTCAGATCTGTTACAAGCTATGGTGAGAATCAATAAACTACAAATTTTGGTAGATAAGTTAGAGGTTCAGGTAAAACATGAAAAAATTGAAAATAAGGCCAATGTCATTCAGATTAAGAAGCTACAAGCAGATATTATCAGTTCAGGGAGTGAAAGAGATAACACCCAAGCAATCAGAAGAATGCTAGAATAAAAGTACAATGCCCTCCAAGTTTTGAAGAAAAAGTTGAAGATCCCAAGCATTGAGCATGTTCAATCATCCAAATTATTGGCATTGCAAGAAGAGAAAGATAAGATCCAGAGGAGATGATGGAACATAAGGGAAGAGCTATTAAATTACAAGAGGAAAAAGACAAGTGGGAAACTGAACGGAGTGAGCTGATATCTCAAATCTCCTTGCTGAAAAAGGACCAAATTGATGAAAAGGAGATCATGAAAGAATTGATGAGTCAGAATCCCATTGATGAGGACCTGTCTATTGTAAATATTGAGAAACCATTAAAGGATTTTTCTGCAGATGATTTGTTAGTACCTATGTCCCAAGTAAGCCTAAAGGATGAAGAAATAAAAGAGTTAAAGGTAGAAAATGAAAAGATCAAGTCCGATTTAGCCAAAGTAAGTGAGAATAAAAATAGAATATTGCAAGACAGAAATCAGCTGCAAAAGAAATTCAATGAACTGAAAGAAAGAAACATTGGGAAGGGCCCTCTCTAGGGGGTGAAGCATATCATTTGGGACACCTTATCTGTAGAAATTACTAAATTCAAGCACTATTTGAACTTTATTGATGATCAAAGCACATTGATAAATTTGGCCAATCAGAGACTAAAGCTAGTAAATGAAAACATGGAGAGGAAACCCCTTGCAACAGCCCAGAACGCGTTGAATTTTTTAAATTCATTAACATATCAACAGTTGCATGATATAGGAGTAAAGGACAGAATAGCAATGGTGCTATGGGCTAAAAAGTTTATCCACAAACATCAGTTAATGAAGATGGTCCAGGACAAAACATATGAAATGATTTCACAAGTTAATGGTTTCAAACAGGCTTTCAATGAACTATTTGAGGACGGCCTGCCTTCCTTTTGGGACGAGGAGGGTCGAATGTTTTCGCAAGAACACTATCACAGCCATTTAGTTCAAATCAGCATGGACCATTCCAAATTTGATGATTTAGAAAAAGGTTTGACAGGGAAAGTTATAGTGGATAAGCTAACGGAGGACTTTGAAATATTACAAAAATTCCTGATTATCCGGGGAGGATTGCCAATAGTATCATATGAAGCCTACATGGAGCTGGAGGTGTCAATTCGAGAGATGATGGAATATGATATTCCAAGCACAGAGCAGTGGAAAGCCATATAGAGATTCAGGAAAATGAAGTACATCCTTCACTCATAAAGACAGGTGTTGCGCGCTGAGGAGCTGCTTGGACGAGGACATGTTATCAAGTTGATTTTAACTTAATGATCTGTTAGGATCGAAGCTGTAGTTTATTCCTAGGAGTTAGGAATTTAGTTACAAGACTTTGATTAAGCCGGTTATTCAGTTATGAATCTTCTTGGAAGATGAATCAAATTTATGTATATAATTGCATATATTTTATTTGATGAGGGTTGGAACCCATCTTGTTGTTGAATGATTTTGAAGACATATTATTTTTGAATAACAAAGCGAATGCATAAGAATTATCAGAGATTCCTGTGTCATTTCCATTACAGTCCGTATTTCTTTCCTTATGTGATTGTGTTTTTCAGTGTAACACTTCATTCCGTTTTTCTTCATATCTGAAACACAGTGTTGGATGGTTAGAATTCATAATGTTTATGCTATGATCATCGTTTTGGATAATTTATACATTCTTCTACTAAAGTTAATATAGAAATCATCTTTGATGCTCTGTATTAATGGGTTGTTCATTGTCTCTTCCGTCTCACCTGAACTAAATGAATGACTGTGATGGAATGGTTATCTTGCCTTTGATAAATCTCATGTATATGCTTTGTGATATTTTTATTTATATGTGACCCCATGCCCAATGGTTATATGTTGTTTCAACCATCTATACAAATCCTTGAATGTTTGTTTATATCTGGTCTTGTTAAATCTGTATTGAGAGATTCCTCTCTGGAAGAAAAACCAGTTTCTTTCTAAAGTGGTTTTGTTGTTACCTTGGGATTTACCTTTCACAACCTTGGGTACATTCTGAGTGCTAACACAACCCGTCCGAATTTTGGTCCCAATGCTCCATTTTGGGATACCTCTATAGGATAGGCCATTGCCTCATTTGGCACCCGTTTAAATTCTTCTGAAGATGAAGAAGAATGTAGGCAATACCGTGCTACCATTCTTCGTGCAGAGGAGATTGATAAGGAGATAGATGAAATATTAGGCCAATCACCATCACGCTCCATGTCTGTTCCTGTGGGATATCATTCACTTGCCGATTCTATGAGACCCATTGAACCGATTATAGATCATGCAGTAACACCACACAACCCAGGTCAAATTACCACCCCTATCACCTCTCATGTTATGTCTGTTCCTAATCCTCCTAGGACTTCTGCACCTGGGACCCAACCTTCAATTCATGTTTCGTCAGTACCTTCTAGTGTCGAGGGGAAACCCCTGGCACGACCTACGTTATCTAGCACCAGAATTATACCTAGTCAAGGGAAGATCTCTAACATAGAACCATCTATAGTTTATGTCCCTCCCACCCATACTAATGTGGTGAATCCCCCATCTAGTTCAAGTCAGCCCTTGGGGCCACAACCTGTAACCATTCAGTATTCTAGAGGTTATGGTTATCAAATACCTGTAGGTAATCTTCCACCCAATCCTACATGAATGCCTTATGCTGGAATTCCATACCCTAGTAACACTTTTACACCATGGGGGCAACCCAACTGGTCTTACATGCCAGTTATGGGGGGGATACCTATACATACTGTGGGAGGTGCTGGAGGACCACCTTATGGAGGTTCTCCCCCTGGGGACCTAATGGTCCTAGCGGATCTGGAAACTTTCCTCCTTATGATCCTAGTGGTCCTAGTGGTCCTGGGGGGTCTGGTGGCTTTCCTCCTTATGGCTCCGGAGGGTCTGGTGGCCCTCCGCCTAGTGGTTCCGGAGGCTATGGAGGTTTACCTCCTGGTGGCTCTAGAGGGTCTAGTGGTCTGCCTCCTAGTGGTATTGGTGGTCCCGGTGGCCCTGGTGGTCCTCCTCCTAGAGGCCTTAGCGATCCTAGTGGTCCTAATCCCGAAAATCAACCCCCTACGAGAATATTTTCTGTTAGTTATTCATCACAGCAACCTATTTTTCAGTCAACTTATGGTCCTACTGGTAATTATATGCCATATCAATATTACCAATATGTGCAACCCAACTGACAGTTACCTTTCCTAGCAACTTTGGACTTGCCTGATTTCTCCAAGTTGATTAATGACCCCATTCGACACAATCCCTCGTGGCCTCCCATTCTAGTAAAGTTACCATTGGATATCCCAAAATTCGATGGGAAGCAGGGAGACGATCCGAAGAACCATGTTATGTCATTCCATTTGTGGTGTTCTTCAAATTCCCTCATGGATGACTCCGTTCGGTTACGACTCTTTCAACGAAATTTGACCAGTACGGCCACGAAGTGGTACATTGAAATCCCACAACATTCGTTTGTGGATTTTGGCTTGTTGGAAACCGTGTTTCTTACACACTTTCAGCTCCCTATTCACTATGAAATGGGCACTGATATTTTAACCTCTCTGCGACAAAACACCTTCACCCACATTTCTGATCATATTCATGAGTGGAGAAGGCGGAGAAGGGTTATTAAGGCCCCTATTCCGGATCAGTTACTAGCTAATTGGTTCACTAAATCCTTGTTGCCTCATATTTCCCGAGATGTGGCTATGGGTAGTGTCGTTACCAAAGAGCAGGCTATTAGTCGGGCTCAGTACCTAGACTTGGTCTATTCCCAGTCTGGAACTCTTTATGACCTAATTCCTCAAGCTCCTCGCCCCAGCACCAATCCTGCCAAGACACCAGCAGAAGTACCTGTTGATGGGATTGTTGGTTCAATCCAGTCCGTGTCAGTAGCAAAACCTGCCAAGCAACCCCAAACTACCCCCCCTACTCCTTCAACTCCTAATGTTTCCACCGAGGTCAATTATATTCAAAGTACTCAAACCTCGGGTAATAATATTAAGAAAGGTAAAAATAGAAATAAGAAACCTGGAAACCAACAGGAGACTCCAAGACCAACCAACAGTGATAACGAAAAAGGGAAAAGGAAGAAAAAATATCCCTGTATGCTATGCAGTGGTGACCACTTTTCAAAGGAGCGTCCTCGTCGAGATGAAATCTCCCAGTTTTTGAAGCCCAATCCAGCACCTGCAGTACTTACGGATCCTTTTCCCTCTCAACAACAACTGATAGACCACATGTCTAATCAGGGTAGCTCTAGTTCATCAAAGGAAATTCATATGATGTCCTCAGATACAATCAATCTGCAAACTTGAAGTCAAAATTATGACAAACCTTCAGACAAGAAAGAAGATCATTCTTCTTTAGGGAAATCTCCCTCTACTAGTTCTCCTAAATCCTCATCTATTGTCCCCTTATCTATCGAGAAGCCTACTCTCGACATGATTTTGTGCCCACCTAAGAGTACTCTTTAGAAGGCTGTCTTTAATCCCAATGCCCAAGCTGCTCAATTATATAATGTGGTTGAAGATCTCGCTTAGGCACCTTGTGCAATGTCTACCTTAGAGGTACTCCAAAGTTGCCCTACACAGCGTAAAAACTTGTTGACAACATTAGGATCTTTAGAACCAGATAATACTAACTTGATTCATTTCAATGTTAAGAAATGTAAGCCTAGATTACTGCATAAACATGCTTTTCTGATCATTATGAAAGTAGTGGGAAAGAAAGTTTTTCGAACGGTAATGGATCAAGGAGCTTTGACCTCGGTTTTGTCTCTGACTTGTTGGAAGGCTCTCGGCTCTCCCGATCTTGTCACATCACCTACGACCCTCAAGGCCTTTGACGGACAGGGTTTCCAACCCCATGGTCTCATATCAGCCCTAGTGATCGAGCTGGGGGGAAAAACCATTTCCATCTAAGTAGAAGTGGTAGATGCCCCTTTAGATTACAACCTCCTTCTAGGAAGGAATTGGTTCTATGCCATGACTGCTATTTCCTCAACAATATTCTGAACAGTCCAATTTCCACATCTAGGGAGAATTGTTACGATTGATTAGCTTGATTTCTGTATGCTAGATGTTACTACTTCTATGACTAATAACATCCCCATGTTAGGACAGTCCCCTCCTCCTTACCAGTCAATTGGGGTAGGCATGTTGAAGGATTCATCCCTTATGGGGATTTTTCCATCCACTCCTCCTAGCACAGATATCGTGACAGTCCATATGATCACCTCATTTGATTATGAGCCTAAGGGTAAACATGTTTTTGAGTCCACCTCGTTGAGTCCACACGAAGCTATGTATGACACCATTCAAACCTTTTCCGATGATCACACGGATGACCTTCATCTAGTGGCTTTGGATCCTTACCATTTACCGTACTGGTTAGAACCTTCTCTTCCCATTCTAGATTATCTCTCTAAGACTTTTCCTTCTGATGAGTCCATTACAGAGATCATGAATACGGATGATCCCATTTGGGAGGGTCACCATCATAGATCCATGTTCCTCCCCAAGACTAGTTCGGCTAGCCATGATTTTGCATCCTTGTTTCCTACTGATATTGTCAACGTTCCCCAAAGTCCTATATTGTTGCAAGATACAAATTATGAAGGAAACCTTTTCAACATTACTTAGACGAACCCGATTGACATATCATCCAAGCCTGATACTATCGAGCATGTTCATGTTGGGAAGAACTGCTCGGCAAATGAATCTGAAGCATATAAGGCACTTTTTAAGGAAATTCATGATATTTTTGCCTGGTCCTATGAAGAGATGTCAGGGATTGACCCATCCATTGTGGTCCATGAGATTAAAACCTATCCCACGGGTAAACCTGTCAGGAAGAAACTTAGGCAAGTCCATCCTCGAAAGGCCGTAGCTATTAAAGATGAAATTGAGAAACTTCTCAAAGCTGGGTTTATTTATCCTGTACCCCTGATAGAATGGGTATCGAACATTGTCCCTGTCAATAAAAAGCAGGGCACCATTAGAGTCTGCATTGATTTTAGGGATTTGAATAAAGCTTGTGCCAAGGACAACTTTCCTACTCCACACATCGATCATATTATCGACAACTGTTCTAGAAGTGTCATCTTTTCATTCATGGATGGATTCTCTGGCTATAATCAGATTGAGATACTACCCACCGATCAGCATAAGATGACATTCATTTGCCCATGGGGAACCTTTGCATATAAGAAGTTACCTTTTTGGCTTGAAAAATGCTGGAGACACGTTCCAGTGTGCGATGTCCTATGCGTTTCACGATATTAAACATATTGTTGAACCGTACCTTGATGACCTCCCTACTCATTCATAGCGACAGGAGGACCACCCTGGTCATCTCAGAGACATATTCCTGAGATGCCATCATTATAATATATGACTCAATCCACATAAATGTTTTTTCTGCGTTGAGACGAGACGTCTGCTAGGCTTTGTGGTATCCAAAGATAGCATTCAGATCGATCCTTTAAAGATTGCCGCTATTTTAGATCTACCAGCACCAACTAATCTCCTTGAACTCCAAAGTTTGCAAGGGAAAACAAACTTTCTTCGTCGTTTCGTGTGCAATTTCATAGAGAAAACGCACGGTTATATGCGTCTCCTTAAGAAGAACACTCTATTCTTCTGGGATGACCAGGCCCAACACGCCTTTGATAATCTCAAGCATGCTCTGACTCATTCACCCATGATACACCCCCCAGATTATTCAAAGGACTTTCTCTTGTATATTGTTGCCTCTGCTACTACCATCGCCATGGTTTTAGTGCAGGAAAATCTCCACGGTCAGGAGCATGTGATTTATTACGCTAGTAAGAATCTTATGGATTCTGAAACCCATTATTCACGTGTGGAAAAGTTAGCATTGGACACGGTCATTGCTGTACAAAAGTTTCATCACTACATTCTGCTCCGCACTACCACCATATTGGTAGACCAGAACCCAATGTATTACATCCTGACTCGTCAGGTGCTCGGGGGAAAATACTCCCCCTGGATCATCATCCTTCAGGAGTTTGATCTGGAGTTTTCGAAGGCCACATCAAAGAAATCCTTGGTCTTTGCCAAGCTTATGTGTGATCTTCCCTATGCTTCGATGGAATCTGAGCCCAGTGATTGATTTCCTGATGAATTCCTATTCCTGATTAGCACTACTGATCCTTGGTATGGAGATTTGCTGATTTATATCCAAACACAGTAATTTCAGCCGCATTTATCTCGTGATGATCACCGCCATATCCGTCACCATGCAAAATACTATCTCATCCTGAATGATACCTTGTATAGACATGGAATTGACTCTATTCTCCGGTGATGCCTCACCCATGAGGAGGTTGTACATGTGTTGAATGATTGCCACTCTGGAGAGTGTGGCGGTCATTTATTTGGGATGGTTACAGCCTATAAAATCCTTCACACCAGCTATTTCTGGTCTTCTGTCTTCAAATACTGTCATGAGGATGTTAAGAAATGCCCACCTTGTCAACACTTTTATCCTAAAAAGCACACCCATCCTGCTCCGCTACACCCCGTCATTGCCGTTGGCCCATTCGCCAAATGGGGGATTGACTGCATGCATTGTAAGCCTACCTCAGCCAAGGGGCATGGTTACATCATCGTAGCCATTGATTATTTCACAAAATGGGTTGAGGCCATGCCTACATATGCAGAAGATGGTAAGACTTCCGCTCTCTTCTTGTTCAATCATATCATAGCTAGATTTGGAGTTTCGCAGTCCATCGTTACTGATCACGGATCCCATTTCCATAATCAAATGATGGAGGAACTGAGTGCCAAGCTAGGTTTTCACCATGAAAAATCTACGTTGTATTATCCACAAGCTAATGGTCAGGTAGAGGCTATTAACAAAGTTTTGAAAACTATGCTTTGTCGGATGGTTGGAGATCATAAATCCAACTGGCACCATGCTCTTTTCTCCGCTCTTTGGGATTACCAAACTTCTGTGAAAACGTCTTCTGGTTTCATGCCATTCCAACTTGTCTATGGACTTGAAGCTATCTTACCGATCCAATGTTAGATTCCATCCTTACAACTTTCTATCAAACTTCTCCGAGACACTTCCGCAAAGGAAGAAAGATTTTTGTACTTGAGTAACCTTGATGAGACTCAGAGAGATGCTTCCTTGGCTAATGAGGCACATAAGAAATGCGTCAAGGCACAGTATGATAAATCCGTCCAGCCTCGTGTCTTTAATGAGGGTGACCTAGTATTGACTTATGATTAGAGATATGACAAACTAGGGAAGGGTAAGTTCGAGTCCATGTGGTACGAACCTTTCGTTATTTCTAAGGTGTTAGAGAAAGGAGCTTACAAGCTCGTTGATTATGATGGAATCCCTTTGGGGCAACCTTGTAATGGGTTGTACTTGAAAAGGTACTATGCCTAGGTCTTGCTTGGGTAGTATCTTGTATATATGTATATTGATTGGCTTTCAGTGTGCTTTTAGTATTTTCAAGATGGTTTTGAGTTTAGTGTCCGCATCTGTTTATACCATGTTTTGGTCATGCAGATGGCTTTCTACAGCTTCGCTGATGGTGCTTTCTGCCACACCTTGAATCTTTCCTCGGCTGCTTGGGTCCTCTATTCCCCAGTTGAATATTTGGTCAGTTTAGGAGCGGTTTGTATAGGTCCTGCTACTAATAACATCACCGAGTATGAAGTAGTCATCGGTCTTCTGAATGAAGCTTCCTCCCAAGATGTCTGTGATCTAGTAGTCTTGATGGACTCACAACTCGTGGTTTTCCATTTAAACCATGTCTACACCATTAGGAACCCAGTACTCCTCCACCTCTTACGGAGAGTACGTTTGCTAGAAAGGTCATTTGAAACCATCACTTATAGGCATATCCATAGGGAACATAATGTAGTGGCTGACTCATTAGCTAATTACATCCTAGATTGGCATATTTCCCACTCATGACGTTGAAATCAAATATGGTACATTGTAAATAAACATTCAAAGACGCACAAAACTCATAGAAAATGTATTTTCCATTTGAAACATATAAACACTGTGTAAAAGTCTGTATATATATACGAAAAAGTTTACAAAAAATAGGTCCCGAGACCTCATCTGAAGCACGTAGGCTTTCAGGAAAAATCATCATACAAAATCCTGAAGCTGTCAGCTTTCAGTACATATCTCATACACTAGTGGTGCTTGTGATAGCACATTACTGCTCGAGCCACCCTACGCAACATCCTACTGAATCAACCTGGTACTCCCGCTGTGGATCTCTGATATCTCATCGGGAGGTCATCAATGTCAGCATATGGGATATCCAAGGTCAACCTCTGTAGGTTTTCCTCTAGCTCCCCGGTGATATCATCACCCTATGGTACAAAGCGGGATCCAACTCACCTATCCAATGGAGATGCTCCTCCAAGTCGCGCTGCTCCTACATCTGCATGAGAATATACAGGTCTCGTCACTTAACATAAAAAATATAAAACATTTCGTGCATTTTAGGGTTTTTTTCTTCTTACCAATGTCAGCCCACTGTCCACCAGGTGGGAGTGGTAGGTCAGGATCTCCGGTGAAGTCTGTACCTACATAAGCATAATCCTCAACCATGAGGATCTGATCTCGGAGCCATCTGAAGAACGGGTCACTAAACTTCACCCTTCCCCTACCTGCTCTTGTGCGAGCCATGACCTGGACCCACCTCAGCATACAGGGGTCCCATGCTCTCAGACTCCGGAAGACCACCTGAGGTCTCATCTATGGAACCCGCTCGAAGAAGAAGCGGGCTAAAATGGAACCAAAGCCAAACTTCTTTAGCTCTCCCTGCCGACACTTAGTTAGCTGATATTTGAATATTGGAAGCATGGCTTCCGCCCAGTTGAACACTGTGGGTGCCATGGCCTCTATGGCATACAATATGTGTGCCCTAGAAGCCTGATGCATGCCCTGACTCTCGGCCACCCTCTGCATGGTAAATAGGACGGTCCGTAGGGCCCTATCCATCACTGCTTTGATGGGGATCTTCTTCCACGATGTACCTATCCCTGGTGCACAGTGACGATCTATAAGCTCTCGAGTGGTAATATCCCCTCCACGGGATCCTGTCAGTGAGATGGGCGCACCTTGTCTCGAGAGACCTGTCAAGAAGTAGATGTCCTCTACTTCCACTGTAAGAATATGGCCCCCCACCTCAAAATATTGCTGCTCTGGATTCCACATCTACAGTATGTGTTCTAGTAACTGATCATGCAGTGACACCATGCTTGGGTTTTGAAAGAACTTCAGGAGCCCATAGTCCTGTAATGGAGCAATACAACCCGCATTTCTCTCAGCAGCAGCATCCTCATTGTCATATGTTCTTTCTTTCCATATCACCATGTTTTGAGCAACCTAGACCTGCCAAAAACAATCATAATATGCATTAGAATCAACCCCAATCATTAAAAATCAAATGAATGACTTTACATTGCTCATACTATTAGTTTAATTTCTCCACAGTCGGCACCGCCTGTGCACCATTGGAGAGAGGAGGTGGCACCACTTGTCAACTATGTTAGAGGCGCGGTTCTCGGGTGGTACCACGCATCTCGCAAGGGGTAGGTGCGGTGCTCGCTTTTAAGGTTTTAAGGCTTGCCATATAAGCCCAAAACCCCACCAAGACTCAAAATAAATGCTATGAAATGAAAGAGAAGGGTCTTAGCTGTTACCTACAACTGACGATGCTGAAGATGGACGGTGGAAACTCCCGGTATCAGCTGCTGAAGATCTGGCTAAGAAAATCCTCCAAGTGCTCTCTGCTATAGGTAAATAGTGAAATGATTTGATTTTTTACTATTTACATGACTTATATAGGCATTTTTGGGTCTGAAATACTATAGTTTTGATATAAAATCATATTTTAGTCAAAGTTTATCTATCGTAATCCCTTAATGCTAGTTATGAATGCATTTAACACTTGTTTTGAGTCGATTGCAGGATAGGAGGACTATAGTAAGAAGCTTTGGGAAGTTTGTTTATGGATTTTTCGCACTTTCATAAAATGGAAAAGGTCAGTGAGCATTTATTACGACACTTTGTCATGCTCATTAAAATCTAGCATCAAAGTTCTGAGTCCATTTCATTTTATTTCCAGGCTCGTTAAAAGTTGACATTGTGTAAAGAAGCGTCATGGAGTCTTCTTTTCACCTCTTTTTCAGATTCCTTAAACATGAAAATATCGTCGAGTCCGTTTCCAATTCTTTCCAGGCTCGTAAAAAATGACATTGTGTAAAGAAATCTCATGTAGTTCTCTTTAAACCCTTTTCAGGATCCCTAAATACGAAAATATCGTCGAGCGATCTTGTCTTCTTGACGCTCGTTAAAGTATTTGAAGAGTCGTCCATCCGATGGTAGGTTATCTCTTTTTCGGTTCGGATAGGACTATTTACGAAAAAGGAACACTCCCGAATCGAAAAAGAGATAACCTACCATTCGTAAATAGTCCATCCAAATCGAAAAAGAGATAACCTACCGTCGGAAGGACGACTCTTCAAACGCTTTAACGAGCGTGAAGAAGATAATATTGCTCGACAATCTTTTCGTATTTAGGGAGACTAAAAAGAGTTTAAAGAGGACTCCGTGAGGTTTCTTTACACAATGTCAATTTTTTATGAGCCTGGAAAGAATCGGAAATGGACTCGACAATATTTTCATGTTTAAGGAGCCTAAAAAGAGTTGAAAGAAGACTCCATGGAGTTTCTTTACACAATGTCAGTTTTTATGAGCCTGGAAAGAACCGAAAATGGACTCGACAATCTTTTCATGTTTAAGGAGCATGAAAAGAGTTGAAAGAAGACTCCATGGGGTTTCTTTACACAATGTCAGTTTTTGCGAGCTTGGAAAGAATCGAAAACAGACTCAGACCTTTGATACTAGGTTTAAAGAGCGTGAACAAAGTGTCATAACAAAAGCTCATTGAATTTTTCTGTTTTATGGTAGTGCGAAAAAGTAAAAAATGAACTCCCAAGACTTTACTTCTACTGTTATTCTATCCTACAATGACTCAAAACAAGTGTTAAATGCCTCGACAACTAACAGTAAGGGATTATGACAGATAAGCTTCGAATAATAAACGATTTTAAATCAAAACTATAGCATGTCAAACCCGAAAATGTATATAAAAGTCATGTAAATAGTGAAAAATCAAATCATTTTACTATTTACCCATAGTGGAGAGCATTTGGGGCACTTTCCTAGTCAGATCTTTAGTTGTTGATATTGGGATTTTCCATCGTTGGATTCGAGTGCCGTTAGTTCCAGGTAAAAGTTCAAACCCTACTCTTCCTTTTCATAGTCTCAATTTTGATTTTAGATGAGGTTTTGGGCTTGTATGTTAAGCCCTAAAACCATGGGAATGGGAACTGTGCTTATCCCTTGCGGGATACACGGTACCTTACTAGAACCACACTGAAAACAAGGCTCACAAGCGGTGCCACCGCCTGTCTTTAACGGTGCACAGGTAGTGCCAGCCGTGAAGATTTAAAATTGATAACACAAGAAAAGATAGATCATTTCTTTGGATTTAAATGATTAAGGGTGATTCTAATATGTGTTATGATTGCTTTTGGTAGGATTTTTTCGATCAAACATGGTGATATGGAAAGAAAGACAACATGACAATGATGACGCTTTCACCAAAAGGAATGTGGGTTGCATAGCCGCATTACAAGACTGTGGGCTCCTGAAATTCTTCCGGACTCCCAGTATGGTATCACACGAGCGGTTGCTAGAGCATATACTCTGGATGCGCAATCTAGAGTGCAACACTTTGAGATTGGGGATCACATTCTGATAGTAGAGGTAGAGGACATCTACTTCTTGATTGGACTCTTGAGACGAGGTGCCCCCATCTCGTTGACAGGTTCCCAAGGAGGGGACATTACCACACAAGAGATGATAGACCATCACTGTATCCCAGGGACAAGGACATTGGGAAAGAAAATCCCCATAAAGGTAGTGATGGATGGGCCCCTACAGACTGTATTGTTTACAATGCAGAGAGTGGCCGGGAATCAGGCAGTGCACCAAGCTTCTAGGGCACACATGTTATATGCCATAGAGGCCATGGGACCTACAATATTCAACTGGGCGGAAGCCCTGCTTCCGATATTCAAAGATCAGTTGACTAAGTGTTGGAAAGGGGAACTGAAGTATTTCGGCTTTGGTTCCATTCTAGCCTGCTTCTTCTTTGAGCGAGTACCACAAATGGGACCTCAGGTGGTCTTCACAAAGCTGAGAGCGCGGGACCCTCGTATGCATAGGTGGGTCCGAATTATGGCCCGTACTGGAGTGGGCAGTGGGAAGGTGAAGTTCAGTGACCTGTTCTTCAAATGGCTCCAAGATCAGTTCCTCATGGTGGAGGATTATGCTTATGCAGGTACGAACTTCATCGGGGACCCTGACCTACCGCTCCCACCTGGTGGACAATGGAGTGACATCGGTAAGAAGCAAGAAACCCTAAAATGGACAATTTTTTTATGTTATTTAATGTTTTATATTTTTTATGTAAGTAACGAGACCTGAACATTTTCATGCAGACGTTGGAGTAGCATGACCTTGGGGGAGCTTCCCCATTGGATAGATGGGCTGGAGCCCGCTTTGTACCATAGGGCGATGATATTACTGGGAAGTTAGAGGAAAACCTAGAGAGGTTGACCTTAGACATCCCTGATGCTTCCATTGATGACCTCCCTCTGAGGTATCAGAGACCTACAGCAGGAGTACCCGATCGGTTTAGTAGGATGCTACGTAGAGTAGCCCGAGTAGTGATGTGCTACCATGAGCATCACTAGACGATGTATGCATGATGTATCTACTGAACGATGATAGCTTCAGGATTTTAATGACCTATTTTTTGTAAACATGTTCATATATATATATATATATACTTTTACCTGGTGTTTATATGTCTCAAATGGTAAATGTATTTTACATGAGTTTTATGTGTTTTTAATCGTTTATTTACAATGAACCATGTTTGATTTTAACGTCATGAATGGGTGATATGCCAATCTAGGATGTACTTAGCTAATGAGTCAGCAACTACATTATGTTCCCTAGGGATATGCCTATAAGTAATGGTTTCAAATGAACTTTCTAACAAACGTACCCTCCGAAAGAGGCGGAGAGGTATAGGATTTCTAATGGTGTAGGCATGGTTTAGATGACAAACCACGAGTTGTGAGTCCATCAAGACTACCAGATTGCAAACATATTGGGAGACAGCTTCAATAAAAAGACTTATAAATGCTCGATACTCAGTGATGTTGTTGGTAGTGGGACCAATACAAACCGCTCCTGAACTGACCAAATCTTAATCTGGGGAATAGAGGACCCAAGCAAATGAGGCGAGATTTAGGGTGTGGTGGCAAGCACCATCAGCAAAGTTGTAGAAAGCCATATATTCTGCATGACCAAAACATGGTATAAATAGATGCAGACACTAAACTCAAAACCATATTGAAAATACTAAAAGCACACTGAAATTCAAGCAATATACATATATACAAGATACTATCCAAGGAATTCCTAGGCATAGTACCTTTTCAAGTACAATCCATTGCGAGGTTTCCCCAAATGGATTCCGCCGTAGTCAACAAGCTCGTAGGCTCCTTTCTATAAAACTTTAGAAATGACGAAAGGACCGTACAACATGGACTCGAACTTTCCTTTCCCTAGTTTGTCGTATCTTTGGTCATCAGTCAAAACTAGGTCACCTTTGTTAAAGGCACAAGGTTGGACAGATTTATCATACTGTGCCTTGACGCGTTTCTTATGTGCCTCATTAGCCAAGGTAGCATCTCTCTGAGTCTCGTTAAGGTTATTCAAGTACAAAAATCTTTCTTCCTTTGTGGAAGTGTCTCGGAGAAGTTCGACAGCAAGTTCTAAAGATGGAATCTGACATTGAATCGGTAAGACAACTTTGAGTCCATAAACAAGTTGGAAAGGCGTGAAACCAGTATTTGTTTTCACTGAAGTCCTATAAGCCCAAAGAGCGGAGAAAAGAATGTGGTTCCAGTTGGATTCATGATCTCCAATCATATGATGAAGCATAATTTTCAAAACTTTGTTAATGGCCTCTACCTGACCATTAGCTTGTGGATAATATGGCGTAGAGTTTTCATGGCGAAAAATTAGCTTGGCACTCAGTTCCTCCATCATTTGATTACGGAAATGTGATCCATGATTAGTAACAATGGACTGCGGGACTCCAAATATAGCTATGATATGATTGAACAAGAAGAGAGCGGCAGTCTTACCATCTTCTGCATATGTAGGCATGGCCTCAGCCCATTTTGTAAAATAGTCAATGGCTATGATGTTGTAACCATGCCCCCTAGCTGAGGTAGGCTTACAATGCATAAAGTCAATCCCCCACTTGGAAAATGGGCCAATGGCAATGATGGGTGTAGCGGAGCAGGATGGGTGCGCTTTTTGGGATAAAAATGTTGACAAGGTGGGCATTTCTTAACAGCCTCATGACAGTCTTTGAAGACTAAAGGCCAGAAATAGCTAGCGCAAAGGATTTTTTGGGCTGTAACCATCCCAGATAAATGACCGCCACAAGCTCCAGAGTGGCAATCATTCAACACATGTTCAGACTCCTCATGGGTGAGGCATCGCTGGAGAATAGAATCAATCCCACGTCTATACAAGGTATCATTCAGGATGAGGTAGTATTTCGCGTGGTGACGGATACGGCGTCGATCATTATGGGATATATTTGGCTGAAATCTTTGTGTTTGGAGATAAATAAGCAAATATCCATACCATGGATCGGTAGTGTTGATTAGTAACAAAAATTCATCAGGAAATGAATCACTGGGCTCAGATTCCATGGCAGCACAAGGAATATCACACATGAGCTCAGAAAAAACCAAGGATTTCTTTTATGTGGATTTGGCAAACTCTAGATCAAAGGGCCTGTAGTATGACTATCCATCATGAGTACTTGCCCCCGAACACCTGATGAGTTAGGATGTAATACATAGGGTTCTAGTCTGTTAATACAATGGTTGTGTAGAGCAAAATGTAGTGACAAAATTTTTGTACGGAAATGACCGTGGCCAATGCTAACTTATCCACACGCTAATATCGGGTTTCAGAATACATAAGATTCTTACTAGCATAGTAAATCACGTGCTCCTGACCGTTGGGATTTTCCTGCACTAAAACAATAGCGATGCTAGTAGCGGAGGCAACAAGATACAAGAGAAAGTCCTTTGAATAATGTGGGGGGTGTATCATGGGTGAATGAGTCAGAGCGTGTTTGAGATTATCAAAGGCGCATTGGGCTTGGTCGTCCCAAAAGAACGGAGTGTCCTTCTTCAGGAGACGCATATAACTGTGCGTTTTCTCTGCAAAATTGCACACAAAACGATGGAGAAATATTTCCTTCCCTTGTAAACTTTGGAGTTCAAGGAGATTAGTTAGGGCTGGTAGAGCTAAAATGGTGACAATTTTCAAAGGGCCTATCCGGATGCCATCTTTGGAGACCACAAAACCTAGCAAATGTCCTGTCTCAACGTAAAAAACACATTTATGCGGATTGAGCCATATATGATAATGACGACATCTCAGGAAAATATCTCTAAGATGACCAGGTTGGTCCTCCCATCGCTATGAATGAGCAGGGAGGTCGTCAAGGTACGATTCAACAATATGTTTAACATCATGAAACACATAGGACATCGCATGCTGGAAAGTGGCTCTAGCATTTTTCAAGCCAAAATGTAACTTCCTATAGGCAAAGGTTCCCCATGGGAAAATGAATGTCGTCTTGTGCTGATCGGTGGGTAATATCTCAATCTGATTGTAGCCAGAAAATCCGTCCATAAATGAGAAGATGACACTTCCAGCACAGTTGTCGATAATCTGATCGATGTGCGGAGTAGGAAAGTTGTCCTTGGGACAAGCTTTATTCAAATCCCTAAAGTTGATACAGACTCTAATGGTGATAACTTTTTATTTATAGGGACAACATTCGATACTAATTTCGTCAGGGGTATTGGATAAATAAACCCGACTTTGAGAAGTTTCTCTATCTCAGCTTTAATAGCTGTGGCCTTCCGTGGATGGAATTGTCTTAGTTTTTTCCTAACAGGTTTAGCCGTGGGATAGGTTTTAATCTCGTGGACCACAAAGGATGGTTCAATCCCCGACATCTCTTCATAGGACCAGGCAAAAATATCACGGAATTCTTTGAAAAGTGCCTTGTATGCTTCAGATTCATCTGCCGAGCAATTCTTCCCAACATGAACATGCTCGATGGTACCAGGCTTGGTTGATATGTCAATCGGATTCGTCTGAGTAATGTTGCGAAGGTTTCCTTTAGAATCTGTGTCTTGCAACAATATGGGACTTTGGGGTTCTTTGACAATATCAGTGGAAAACAAGGATGCAAAATCATGGTTAACCAAACTGGTGTTGGGGAGGAACATGGATCTATGATGGTGATCCTCCCAAATGGACTCATTCGTGTTCATAATCTCCATAACAGATTCGTCAGAAGGAAAAGTCTTAGAGAGATAATCTAAAACAATAAGAGATGGATCTAACCAGTAAAATTAAGTGGTAAGGATCTGAAGCCACCGGATGAAGGTCATCAGTCTGATCATCGGAAAGGGTTTGAATGGTGTTGTACATTTCTTTGTGTGGACTCAACGAGGTGGAATCAACAATTTGTTTGCCCTTAGGCTCACAATCAAATGATGCAATCATATGGACTGTCACAGTATCTGTGTTAGGAGGAGTGGATGGAAAAATCCCCATAAGCAATGAGTCCTTCAACATGCCTACCCCAATCGACTGGTAAGGAGGAGGGGACTGGCCTAACATGGGGATGTTATTAGCCATAGAGGTAGTAAAATACGACATACATAAATCAATTTGGTCAATGGTAATAATTATCCCTAGATGTGGAAATTGGACTATTCGAAATACTGTCGAAGTGACAGCAGTCATGGCATAAAACCAATTTCTTCCTAGAAGGAGTTTGTAATCTAATGGGGCATCTACTACTTCTACTTGAATAGAAACATTTTTTCCCCCAAGCTCGACTACAAGGGCTGATATGAGACCATGGGGATGGAAACCTCGTCCATCAAAGGCCTTTAGAGTCGTAGGTGATGTTACAAGCTCGGGAGAGCTGAGAGCTTTCCAGCAAGACGGAGACAAAACCGAGGTCAAAGCTCCTTCATCTAGTACTGTTCTAAAAACCTTCTTTCCAACTACTTTCGTAATGATTTGAAAAGCAAGTTTATGAGGTAACCTAGACTTATAGTTCTTGATATTGAAATGAATCAAACTAGTATTATCCGGGTCTAAAGCTCCTAATGTCATTAACAGATTTTTGTGTTGTATAGGACAACTTTGGAGTACTTCTAAGGTAGACATTGCACAAGGTGCCTAAGAGAGATATTCAATGACATTATAAAATTGAGTGGCTTGGGCATTAGGGTTAAAAACATCCTTCTTAAGAGTACTCTTGGGTGGACGCAAAATGATATCGAATGTAGGCTTCTCGATGGTTAGGGGGACAGTAGACGAGGGTTCGGTAGAACCAGTAGAGGGAGCTTTCCCTAAAGAAGAATGATCTTCTTTCTTGTCTACAAGTTTGTCATAATTCTGACTTCGAGTTTGCAGACTAATGGTATCCGAGGACATCATACGAATTTCCTCTAACGAACTAGAATTTCCCTAATTAGACATGTGGTCTATCAGTTGTTGTTGAGAGGGGAAAGGATCCGTGAGAACTGCAGGTGTGGGATTTGATTTCAAAAACTAGGAGATTTCATCCCGACGGGGACACTCTTTTGTGCAATGGTCACCTCCACATAGCAAACATGGATATTTTTCCTTTCTTTTCCCTTTATCGTTATCATTGTTGGTTGGTCTTGGATTCTCGTGTTGGTTTCCAGGTTTTTTATTTTTATTTTTACCCTTCTTTTTATTATTTCCCAAGGTTTGAGTAATCTGAATAGAATTGACCTCGACGAAAACCTTAGGATTCGAAGGAGTAGGGGTGGCAATCTGGGGTTGCTTAGCAGGTTTCGCTGCTGACGGGGACTGGATTGAACCAACAATCCCATCAACAGGTACTTTTGCTAGTGTCTTTGCAGGATCAGTGCTTGAGTGAGTAGCTTGAGGAATCAAGTCATAAAGAGTTCCAGAATAGGAATAAACCAAGTCTAGATATTGGGCTCAACTAATAGCTTGCTCTTCAGTAACAGCACCGCCCATAGCCACATCTCAGGCAATTGGAGGCAACAAAGATTTGGTAAACCAATCAGCTAATAACTGATGTGAAATAGGGGCCTTAATAAGCCTTCTCTGCCTTCTCCACTCATGGATATGATCGGATTTGTGGGTGGAGGTGTTCTGTCACAGAGAAGTTAAGATATCAGTACCCATTTCATAACGGATAAGGAGCTGAAAGTGTGTAAGAAACACGGTTTCCAAGGAGCCAAAATCCACAAACGAATGTTGTGGCAGTTCAATGTACCACTTCGTGGCCGTACCAGTCAAAGTTCGTCGAAAGAGTCTTAAATGAACTGAATCATCCATAACGGAATTCGAAGAACACCATAGATGGAATGTCATGACATGGTTTTTCGAATCGTCTCCCTGCTTCCCATTGAACTTTGGAATGTCCGTTGTTAACTTTATTGGAATGGGAGGCCACGAGGGATTGTGTCAAATGGGGTCATTAATTAACTTGGATAAGTCAGGAAAGTCCAAAGTTACTAGGAAAGGTAACTGACGATTAGGTTGCACATACTGGTAATATTGATATGGCATATAATTACCAGTAGGACCATAAGTATACTGATAGATAATTTGTTGTGATGAATAACTACCAGAAAATACGCCTGTATGGGGTTGATTTCTGAGATCATGACCGTTAGGACCACCAGGGCCTTGAAGAGGAGGACCACCAGGACCTCCGAACCACCAAGACCATTGGGACCACCGGGACCACTAGGAGGCAGACCACCAGACCCTCCAGGGATGCCAAGAGGTAAACCTCCAGAGCCTCTGAAACCACTAGGAGGAGGGCCACCAGACCCTACAGGGCCATTAGGGGGAAATCCACCAAGCCCCCCAGGACCACCAGGACTGTAAGGAGGAAATCTACCAGGCCCTCTAGGACCATTAGGCCCCCCAGGGGGAAGACCTCCATGAGGCGGTCTTCCAGCACCTCCTGCAGTATGTATGGGCATCCCCCCCATAGCTGGCATGTAGGACAAGTTAGGTTGTCCCCATGGCATGAAAGTATTGCTAAGGTATGGAATTCTAGCATAAGGCATTCCTATAGGATTGGGTGGATAATCAATGTTCCCTATGTGTACTTGATAACCATAATCCCAAGATGTTTGACTGGTTACAGGTTGTGCCCACAAGGGATGACCTGAACTAGATGGGGGAGTAACCACATTAGTATGGGTGGGAGGGACATAAACTGTAGATTGTCCCATACCAAAGGTCTGTCCTTGACTAGATACAATTATAGCGTTAGATAATGTAGGTCGTGCTGGGGGTTGCCTCCCGACACTAGAAGGTAATGACGAAACAAGAATTGAAGGTTGGGCCCCAGGTGCAAAAGACCTGGGAGGATTGGGAAAAGACATAATATGGGAGGTGGTGGGGTTGGTAGTTTGACCTGGGTTGTGTGGTGTTACTGTGCGATCTAGAATCGGTTCAATGGGTCTCATAGAATCGACAAGTGAACAGTATCCCATAAGAACAGTTGTGGAATGTGATGGTGGTGTGCCCAATATGTCATCTATTTTTATCTCAATATCCTATGCACGGAGAATGGCTACGTGGTATTGTATATGTTCTTCTTCATCTGGAGAAACTTATTTAGAAAAGTTTAAACAGGTGCCAAATGAGGCAATGGCTTGTCCTATAGAGGTATCCCAAAATGGAGCATTGGGACCATAATCCGGATGGGTAGTATCATCAACCTGACCTTCTGTGGGAGAATGGAACGAAGTATTACCCCGAGAAGGTTGTTGGACCAAGAGAGGCGAGTGTGAAGGATACGGTCCTCAACTTTCTCCAACCACATTATCTCCCACTTTGGAGGTGGTAGCAACTCCCTGGTCGATAGCTGTAGTAAGGATTTCTCCCTACTACAGGGGCAGGAATGGCTCCCTTCTATCTATAGGATAGAAGGGTAGGTTCCTGCTAGTGGGTAAATGCAGAAAATAAAACGTAAGGTAATAAGATAGAAAAGTAAACTAAGCTAAGAACAGAAAGAAGATAGAAGCAATGGTGAACCCCTCTGCAAACACAAGTTAGGGTTCCGCCTCCAAAGGCCTGCAAAACAAATCCTAAGCTACAATAACCTGCAAAACAATGTTAAGCAAAACCTGCAAATGAAATAGGGGTTAGAAATCAAAGAAAACTAAACAACTAAGAAATAAAACATGAAACATGGTTATACCTTCTCTAGTGGAAATGGGCCACCATGCCCTAGCTTATGGAAGCACTCCTCTCTCTTGGATGGGGAGCAATGGCTCAATGGGAATGGAGGAGAGGGAGTGTGGGTGGCTTGAGAGACAAATGTCTCTTAAGGCATCCACTTGGACAACATAACAGTATGCAAGGGAGAAGTGTCTTGAGAGTGACCCCCCACCCTCCTTTTATAGCTTTTCCAAGGGGTTTAAGGGTTTTAAGCCCTTGGTCAGGACTTTAGCACCTTTTCTGGGCCTTTAGCCCCTTTTGCCCTAACTTTAGCTCCTTTTAGAGTTTTAGCCCCTTTTTGAGGGCTTTAGCTCCTATGAGGCTATTTTGGGCTCTTTTTTGGGGTTTTAGCCCCTTTTCTTCATCCTTAGGCTATTTTGAGGTGTGGGGGCTTAATGGAGGGTCAAATGGAGTGATATGAGGGTCATGAGATGGTGTCCTTGGGTGGTGTAGGCCATAGAGAGCTATGTGGGGGATTTTTGGGTTAACATATTGCCCCTTGATGGGTGAGGGCGGGAGCTCAATGCATGGCGTATGGACATCATAGGATTTTGCTGTGTAGAGGTGGTGCTTCCGAGGCTGGGGCATGGTGGCTTTTGGTTTTTGTATTAATATGGTTCCCATCAATGGGTGAGATACAATAAATGTGTGACATGTATATGGACGAGGCGGGCATCTGTTGTAAAGTAAAGTGTCTTATGGCTAGGGTTTAAGAGGCCATCAACGTACTGGGGTTGAAAGAGAGATGCACAAAGTTCAGGAAGCATATATAAGCAAGATCAGAGATGAGAAAGGTCCACACCTGATAAACGGAAGGCTGGTCCAAGCTTTCTCTTCAATCCTCTTCTTTCTCCTCTCGCTCCAAGAGACTTGCAAAACAAGTTATACCTTCCTCAAACCATTATGACCATATATAAGACAATGATAATCAAACAAATATAAACAAATGATCTAAATAACATCATCACATGATCATAAACAGGGATTCAATCACCCATTGAACAATGATTTGGGAAGAAGAAGGACATCACATATTTATTAATCTTGAAAACGAGTACAAGTATACCTTCTCTTCAAGTTCGACACCTCACGAAACCTTGATCTGGATCTGCTGCTTCTCTTCTCCAAAGAACTCATCCTCCAAGCTCTGCAACACAAGGGGAAGACCTCCAGGGCAAAGGTGTGGGCAAAGAGAGTTCCAATTCCTCCAGCATAACAGTGCAAAAAATCCAAGTCCCTTCTCATGGACCTCCCTACCTATATTTATATGGGTGAAATAAGGTAGTTCGAAGGTTGGAGAAGTTACAGCAGTTAAGGGAATTAAGTTAAATGACATAACTAATCTCCATTTAACGCATGTTTTAATGTTTTAATGTTAAGAGGTACATTCGCAAGTCTGTAGTAGAGCAACCCGTGAATGATTCGCGACTCTGTATAAGAGCAACCCGTGAATACAAGGATTCACGACTTGCTGTGAAGGATACTCGCGAATGATGCGCGAGTTGTCAATAGGGAGAGTCGCGAATACATCCCAACATGGCTAAATGGCAAAGTAACTGGTTGGGTGAAGGAAGAAAGGTATTTCATAATAAGCCAAGCTATAGTATTCTGGGCAAACCTCAATCCATAGATGTCCTTTTGTGTTCCAACATGAGGAAAGTCGGCACTCGGACGGAGAGGTGCCATTCTGGTGTATAACAGATGCCCCCTAATGTGTGAGGTTAGAGGGGAAGACGATAGCCGAAATACATTATAAAGGAAACAGCTGAGTATGGAGAGAGCGGAGAATCCAAGATCGAAAGGCTCGAGTGAAGATACCTGTAAGAGAGATAAATGTCAGAAAAACTGATCTCTGGGACATACACGTCCATATACAAAACATCGCCATAAAGATATAGGCAGATCCAACATATGTATAACTAATGAAACTATCATGGTCGCTCAATATGCAAAAAGGCGCCATATCAAATCCAAAGGAGTCATGGCCACAACAAGGTGGATCCATGCTCAACAATCGATCATAGCCACAAAAATACAAGGTGGATCTATGTCTCAGCAAAATGTCATATATAGTATAACAAGGTCTTGCGCAACTTGGGCAATAGAAAAAGATGACAATGCTACTGTCGGCCCCAAGGTCTTCAATCCAAACCGCCCAAAAAAGGTACGAATCCTAACCATGCGAATAAAGGAGCCGAAGTTGAACATGGAGGAAACCGTTTGATTACCGGTCAATAATGAGAACCGTTAACAAACGCGAGGGAAACCACCATTAATGAAAATGATCCCCAAGGTACCTAGTACATTCTAACATGTGTGATTACAAGGACTTGAAGTCGAACACTTGAAGAATCCATCGAGTAGGAGATCCCCACTACCCAATAGCGAGGGAAATTGCCATTGAGGACAACAATTCCCAAGGTACTGTCATAAAACTCTAAATCTCATTCCCAGAGAAAGATGTGTTGCAGTCGATAGGAAGAGATCTGTTGGAAGGAAGGCATTAAGGCATCCTTCATCATCCAACACGAGGTAATTCAAAGACTAATTGGATCTGGAATTGGTACTGAATTTCACAAAAAGGACCGCTGAAGACATGATGTAATGAACGGATACCAGAGAATGGCCAACACAAAAGGTCAAGGCAACTGCAAAATGGCCGACAAAGGTTTAATCCTTGAATAG
>LPNX010396656.1:332890-396758 GCA_001517045.1 Pseudotsuga menziesii | reverse complement strand
GGTCCGAAAAAGGTTAAATTACCACCTACCCAACGCTCCTTCAAAAGCAGCATATAGCCTGAGTTTTACGAGTGTGAAGGAAGGCAAGATCACTCGAAAAGATGCATTTGATTACGAGAAATGGGGCTTACAACAATAAACTCGATGCTTTGTTCTTTAGGGTTTAACGAGCATGACAAAGACATAAAGTACACTCAGAATCTTTTTCATGTTTTGGTCCAGAGCACGAAAAAGAGAAAACTAAGCTCATACCGGGGGTTCCTTTTCCGTAAGTTTAGTCCCTCAAGTCCGGAAAAGAGATAAACCTATTCCTAAGAATACTCTTCTCAATTCAGAAGAAAAGAGAGGGATCCTTTCTCGTATTATTCCACATGGTCCGAGAAAGAGATAACCTACCACCAATGTGGATGCCCATTCACATATTCTTAACGAGCCTGAACGGACAAGTTTACTCGGCAGTCAAGTCTATTTTAAGGAGTCAGAATTGGGCCTAAAGAAACTCATAATCTTTCCCGTGAAGTTTTAACGAGTCCGGAAAAGTCAACTCGCGGCCTCCTTACTGTTTTTAACGAGCTTGAAGGAGAGCAGAAAGAATGCTCTAAATGCGATGAGACGAGTGTCATAGACAGGCGAAACTAGTTCCAAGCGCAAGGAACAAACCTATGCATAATGCAAGGAGAGCGAGCAAGATAAGGACACTCGGGGAAGGTCTCCTCAGGGTAAAGGGTGTCAAGTTGCAAAGGAAAAATGATACAAGGCTAAGCGGCAATGAGAACAAAGATGAGGGCTTATACAATGAACTAAAAGCGTGGAAGCCGGCATCAGGCTCATAAGCGCGAGCAGGGTACATGCAAATGCAATTACAGCTTGAACAACAAGGTGAGGCCCATAAACAGTTGTGAATCCAACTAATAATCCTGTCTCCAAGAAACAACGACATCAGAAGAAACGATCCGATGCAGGTCACTTTGACAGAAACACTTGTGACTTTGCTATCTTCTACAAAAGAAAAGTTAAGGTAGAATCAACCGAAGAAGATTCTATAGGACCAAGGCTCGAGGGTTTATAATCAATAAGATCAAACTCAGAAGCGAAAATAAACAAGGGAGATAGAGTCTGCAGGAACAAACTCAATATCACAGGAGCTGAGAAATTCATAAGAAAAAATCAAACTCATCAGGATCACTGACTTGCTTTTCAAATGAAGAATCAAAAGACTCAACAAAAACCAACATAAGAAAAAGGGAAGGCTTACTAAGAAAATCAGGGTTAGACTTAATCACAACTGAAAAAGAAGGTCATACTGTATCAAAGACTCCAGGAAGACTTCATCCGAAAGGAGGAAATCATCCGAGATAGGACACATATCTGACCTTTCAAATGGATGGACAGAGTGGAGAGAAGGCTCTACAATTTGTATAGGATGACTCACCCAATCAACTGCTGGGACCAAGTCCCGAGAAGGTAAGCATGAAAACAGAGGCTGCCTCTCAGTAGCAATTGAACACAAATGACAAGAAGCCACATAGTTCACCTGTGGTGGGGTAGTGTCTACAGTAACACTGGGAATCAACAAAGGAAAGACTTGGTCTCTAGTTGGGTCAGGAGACGGATCAAGAAAATCCAACTGATCGATAGTGACAATTTCTTCGCCATGATTAAAGTACATCACACGAAAGAATGTTGACACCACAGCTTGCATGGCATAGACATAATCACGTCCAAGGAGCATATTAAAGTCCAAGGGGTCTTCTATTACCATGAAGTCAACTAAGACAGTCTTCCCACCCAAAGTAATAGGAGTTTGAGTAAGAATTCCCAAGGCTACACAAGTTCTTCTATCAAACGCCAGTAACTGATTAGCATTCGACACAAGGCTGGGAGATCCCATGCCTTTCCAAGCACGAGCAGACAAAATACTAACTGAGGCTCCTTCATCAACAATACAACGAGCAATCGTATAAGGTTCAACTTTGACCTTTATCTGGAAAGGTGCATGGGAAGGAAGGCGCGGCTCAACTAGGCTATCCCAATCAAAGGAAGCAATCCGAGAGCTTGGTGGGGGTTGATCCGAAACAAGTTCAGTGCCCCCATGTCCAGTAAGTTCTGAACTGGCAGTGAAGAAAATGTGACTAGTAGACACTTCACTCTCTGGAGGAAGAGTGGGATTGATCGATACTGGAATCGATTCAACCGCTTCATGAAAGTCACTCTCCGAAGGGAGAGTGGTATTGACCAAAGATGACATTGGTTCAATCACATGAGGAGCATTCTCCAAAAGAAGAGTGGGATCAACCAAATCTGAGATTTGTTCGACCACTTGATCAACCAAAGGTTGAATAGGTTGTTGAGAAACTATAGGGTGTTCAGAAGAATGAAATCCATGAGTCTCAGACCACACTCTTCGCACCTCTGGGATAGCAGGGCACAGATGAGTAAGGTGATCTCCCTTGCATAGCACACAAGGGAACTTAAGATGATGCTTCGAACGACTTTTTTTCTCAACGGTATCAGCATGACTAGCGGTGGTTGATTGTTTGCTCTCAACATGACTTGTAGAGGATGAGAGTTTTCCCCTAGCATGAACAACAGAGGATGGGTGACTGGGTCCAACCTCACTAAGAGAGGCTGGTTGTTGAGAGACTCCATAATGTTCAAAAACGGGATGACCATGAATCCAAACTCTTTGCACCTCCGCAATAGAAGGGCATTTATAAGTAAGGTGGTCTCCCTCACAAAGCTTACAAGGAAACTTGGACTTGTGTTTTGAATGGGTAGACTTTTCAATAGTGTCAACATGACTCGCAGTGGTTGATGGGTTGTCTTCAGCTTGAACCACAGAGGCTGAAAGACTGCCCCCAGCATGACTTGCAGAGGCTGAGAGACTAGGTCCGACATGACTTGCAGAGGTAGGACAGGCACCATAAACATGAACAACAGAGGCTGAATGGTTAGGATCAACATGCTTTGCAGTAGTTGAGTGTGTGCCCCCAGCGTGAACAACAGAGGCTGGGTGGATGGATCCAACTTGAACAAAAGAGGTTGGATGGGGAGGTTCAACTTGAGAACTAGAGGTTGAACGAGTGCACTCAGCGTGAACACTAGAGGCTAAGTGACTGGATCCAACTTAAACAACAGAGGTTGGATGGGGAGGTTCAACTTGAAAACCAGAGGTTGAACGAGTGCACTCAGCTTGAACACCAGAGGCTAAGTGACCGGATCCAAAATGACCTGGAAAGGTTTGAAGGATCCCACCAGCGTGAACACCAGAGGCTGGATGGATGGATCCAACTTGAACAATAGAAGTTGGATGAGAGGGTTCAACTTGAAAACCAGAGGTTGAACGGATGCACTTAGTTTGAACACCAGAGGCTAAGTGACTAGGTCCAACATGACCTGCAGAGGTTGGATGGGTGCCCCCAGCTTGAACAACCGAGGCTGGGTGGTGAGGTTCAACTTGACTTGCAGAGGTTGAATGAGTGCCCCCTTGCTTATGTGCTTTCTTCCTATTCCTCCTTCTTTTACTCCTTTTAGACTGTCGGTTACTAGTATCAGTACTTTCACCGCATGAGGTAGAAGGAGGAGGAGAATTAAGTACAAGTGGAAGGGAAGCAGTGTTTTGATGCCCTTGATATAAAGAGCTTACTTGAGAAGCATCAGGAGCATTCAGGACAGTTGGAGTGGAAAACAACCACACCGGTAGCCCTAGGGTGAATCCCCGAAGATTCAAGGTGGCCATCAAGGGAACACCAACATTCCCTGTGAGAGGAATAGTACAAGGAGTTCCCAGCATGGGGATCTCTTGGTTGGTGTTCGAAGGGGTGTTAGCCATAGTTTCAAAACAAGAGACAAAGTCTGAGGTTGATAAGCAACCAAAATTACAAAGCATACACGTAAAGGCACACTAAGTACAGACAAACCACACAGCACTCACTAAAAATTCCTAAATCTAAACATACAAACAGGTATAAGATATACTTTCCAGAAGAAAGTTGATGAACGATTACTTGGCGTCCTTGAGGTGGTTCTTAGGCACAAGCGGAGGAATCACCCACCACCCTCCTGCACTTTCCACAAGGGTTACCTTCCAAGCCCGTCCAAGGTCAACCAGAAATAACCTTCCGGTGTACCTGTGTATGAAACCTAGATGTCAAAGAGACTAGAGGCTACCTTAACTAAATTGACAGTCGTCAGCCGAACTCATACGCATGGGCAAGGTAGCTGAGCCCGAAAATCTATCTAGGACAGAATCCCCAGATGCGTAAAAGTCCTGGGTTACGTTTTGACAAGGATTCGGAGGGTTATCTCCACTGTCCAAGCCTCCATGCAGCCTAGTGCTTAACTCCCGTTTGAGAGCAGCTTCCCAGAAACAATCAATGTAGAAAAGGATTTACCTAGTGATAGGCCAACTACGTCTGAATTTAACACTTGTGGGGAGTTAAAACTCCCTATCCCACAAGTCTAGCCTAAGCTAGTTGGTGTATGACCCTATAAAATAAAACTTGCTAGTAAATTTTAAATTATATCGTTTATTTTAAGGGCTATTTTTAGTTAGAGGGTAAATGGCATGAAACTCATGTGGTGTTTTGACTCAACAATTGAAACAAAATGACTAAGCAAAGAGAAATAAAATGCAAAAAGCAAAAACTATTCTCTTTATATTTTCCAATAGAAAACTTGAAAGCCAAAAAGAACAAATATTTTTATATTTTTTAATTTTTCCAAAAACAATGATATGCTATGCACTCTAGACTAAAAACCTAATCTACATGCATATAAATCAAACACATGTTTTTGTCTTTTTCCTTTATAAAATGCAAAAGAAAAATCAGCCTATAAACTAATGCAAACAAGTAGTGAAAGCAAAGGAGATAGACAACTACTTTGCACCCCAAAACAAACCCTAGGTTTCCCTAAAGTTGAATATAGACCTCTCTTGAAAGGAAGGATCACAAAGGTAAACAATCCAACAACTTTAGAATGAAAATACTGAGCATAAAGACTGACATAAACAAAGGCCAAGAAGTCCCAAGTATCAATCTAAACCTACAAACAAAGGCTGCTGAGTACCTTGTCCAACAAGGTCAAACCAAAGAAAGAGGTAGGGGGAAAGCAACAAAACAAGTTCTTTTTAATTTTCTTTTATAAGTGCAAAAGAAAAATACCTACAAAGAAAAGTATGCAGATAACAAGAACAAAGCAAAAGGATCTCTGCTATACAACCACCCAACAAACTTTAGACCGAAACTAAAGTCAGCATAAACTCTACTTGGAAGGAAGGCTTGCATAAGAGGCAACTCAACAAGTTTGGCAAGGTGAATTTAACCAACAAAAGGAGAAGGAAACCAACACCAACAAGATTCTGAAATCAACCAAAGATCACTAACAGAGGCTGACCAAAAACACAGGCCAAAAATCAAACCAAGCAAAGGAGATGGGAGAAAGAGCAAAGAACAAACCCTAAAGCTATAAAAGGCTTACCACATAGATAGAAAACAACCAAAAGGGATGACACTAACTCCCTAGAGTCATGCACCTGCAGAGGACCCTAAAAGACCTACCCAACAGCCCACAAACAGAAGAAAAATCAGAAAAGAGGAAAAAACATTGTTTACAGGGGCATTCGCGACTGTCTATAAGGGAAACTCGCGAATGACTCGCAACTGTCCGGTGCAGCAACCCGCGAATGCAAACTAGTATTCGCGACTGTTCAGAAGAGAAACTCGCGAATGGGTAGAAAAATTGCCAAAAAGGTCAAAAAACTACCCTAAGAAGGCAGGGGAAGTGTGTAATCAGAGTCGCCAGTTCTGTTGTAAAGGAAAGTGTCCTATGGCTAGGGTTTAAGAGGCCATCAACGTACTGGGGTTGAAAGAGAGATGCACAAAGTTCAGGAAGCATATATAAGCAAGATCAGAGATGAGAAAGGTCCACACCTGATAAACTGAAGGCTGGTCCAAGCTTTCTCTTCAATCCTCTTCTTGCTCTCGCTCCAAGAGACCTGCAAAACAAGTTATACCTTCCTCAAACCATTATGACCATATATAAGACAATGATAATCAAACAAATATAAACAAATGATCTAAATAACATCATCACATGATCATAAACAGGGATTCAATCACCCATTGAACAATGATTTGGGAAGAAGAAGGACATCACATATTTATTAATCTTGAAAACGAGTACAAGTATACCTTCTCTTCAAGTTCGACACCTCACGAAACCTTGATCTGGATCTGCTGCTTCTCTTCTCCAAAGAACTCATCCTCCAAGCTCTGCAACACAAGGGGAAGACCTCCAGGGCAAAGGTGTGGGCAAAGAGAGTTCCAATTCCTCCAGCATAACAGTGCAAAAAATCCAAGTCCCTTCTCATGGACCTCCCTACCTATATTTATATGGGTGAAATAAGGTAGTTCGAAGGTTGGAGAAGTTACAGCAGTTAAGGGAATTAAGTTAAATGACATAACTAATCTCCAGTTAACGCATGTTTTAATGTTTTAATGTTAATAGGTACATTCGCGGGTCTGTAGTAGAGCAACCCGCGAATGATTTGCGACTCTGTATAAGAGAAACCTGCGAATACAAGGATTCGCGACTTGCTGTGAAGGATACTCACGAATGATGCGCGAGTTGTCAATAGGGAGAGTCGCGAATACATCCCAACATGGATAAATGGCAAAGTAACTGGCTGGGTGAAGGCAGAAATGTATTTCATAATAAGCCAAGCTATAGTATTCTGGGCAAACCTCAATCCATAGATGTCCTTTTGTGTGCCAACATGAGGAAAGTCGGCACTCGGACGGAGAGGTGCCATTCTGGTGTATAACAGCATCCCCATGCTCATGACAATTTCGAAAGAATAATTTGATATATGCTCTAAAATATAAGAGCTGATCATATACAACTGATGTTACAATAATGGTTGCCTCCATGTGAGGCTGAATACAATACTGATCTGGTATATTGGACCCATGGCATTCTCATGGAATACTATATCTTCATGAATGACGGTCTGCTGGATCTAGAATGGTACATAGCTATATGGACTTGCTAATTGAGAATCAGAGTCTCTATGGTACAGGTATGCTTGCATCAATCATAAAGGTATATCGAAGCACTGCTAGGGCTTCTGAACACTGTCTCCAATGCAACCCAAAAATCACAAGATGGCATAACCTATTTAGGTCCCTTGAGTAGACTCACCAATGTGCTAGAGTCAGGTGACATCCGGGGTCTTCAACCAAATACTGTGCGGAACAAACCCTATACAAATCTCAATGGTGTGATGATGGAGTTGAAGTCAAGCACGTGAGAAACAACCATCCCGAGAGGCACTAAGGACTCCTCTCAAGTGGTCCAAGGAACTCATAAATGAGGTTAATGAAACCAAGGTATAGGAACCTATGGGTCTATCCTCTGGAATATGTGTGTTGGCATCGACAGAGGGAGACCTACCCCTAGTCAAGGCAATGATGTTTCTTTGACCAGGAGCATGAGGGAGATAACCGAAATATGTGAAGCAATCTGTGGACTGACTCACTGAATTGGGAGGGGAGGGGGAGGGAAAGAACTGAACAGGGGCAAGGGGAGTGTGGGAGACTCAAATTTCCTTTGTTCAGAGTATGATGGCAGGGCGAACTAGGAAGCAAATGAAACTGACTCAAATGAATGGGATCATAGTTGTAATACCGGGAATGTCACTGTAGATGGGAAATACTTGGAGGAGGCAGACACTTTTGATACTGATGGGATCCAAGGAAGACACATTGCAGAGTACTCTCAACAAAGGCAATCCAATGTGGGAATGCTGCCAAACTGTTTACTGTGGGGTGGTGTCTAGGGACACCGTTATGGTATGATCTCAAATTTTTGGCGAGCCCGAGAAAGTAAATGCTTGATGGTACTTTCAATTTTAGAGAGTCTGGAAGCATGAAGAAGACTCCAGTGGGGGATCTTTTTCGTTGGTAGTCTCCTGTTTCTGAAAAAGGATAAAAGTATACATAGGAGAGCTCGCCCATCCTGTAGGGGATGAGAGACTTATTTACCATTGGTAGTCCAATCAGGCCGAAAAAGGTTAAACCTATACTGAGTGGACGGTCATTCAGATACTTTTACGAGCATGAACGAAACCAAGTTTTCTCGAAAATATTTTCTTGATGGGAAGGCTAAAAAATAGCTTAACGACAACCCGTGGTGAGCTTTTTCGTAAAGTACAGCCCCTCTGCCCGAGAAAGCATAAAAGTATGGAGAGGGGAACGGTCTTGGCTTGAATATACCAAGGTGGTCCTTTTCAATTAATGGTCTACATGGTCCACAAAAGGAGGTAAACGAGACGATGTAGACGCCCTTTCCTATACTTTAGCGAGCGGGAAAGGTAGCAGCTGCGCTCGGCTATCTTTTCATTGTTTTAAGGAGTCAGAAAAGGGCTTAAACACAACTCAAGTGTGGTCAACCGATTGCAGTGGCACGAGCGGTGCCTCATCTCGGGACGGTGGACAGAGGCCCAAAGGTCATCCGCGCAGTATGGACGGAGTAGAAGCCTCTCAAACATACCAATACATGTGTGGGATAGATCGCGACAGAGGCTCGCGAGTCGGTGTGGTAGAGGCACACAAACCGAGGTGGCTCTCGGATAGAGGTCAGGAGAGCATGTGTGTGTGTTGCGGTGGACGAACTTGACTACATCCGATGTGAGTGCAAGTCCGGGGCACTTATATGCCAAATATGTGCAAGAAAAGAAATCATTTTGTGGACAGTGGTCCAGAGGTCCGCGTAAGGTGCGGTGAAAAAGAAAATTATAAATACAAAAATAAAAGTAAAATTGCATTCCTTAATGGGTGGTGGCCCGAAAATTCACATGAGTTGCGATCAGGAAGTGAGATACAAGTACAGGTCCGTAGACACTCACATTGTCATGTCATGGCTCATAAATCGAGGTGACTGGTGGGAAATCGTCCCGAAATTGATTTATTAAACATGAGACAATGGTCTCATCAGGAAATGAAAATTTGAGCCCGGAGGTGTGAGAGGTGTCTCGAACCGGTTCCGGGCGACTTTGGATTAGCAGCCGATGGTGCTGCCCCTGATTTGTGCTTAAAAACATTGAAAAACAAGAAAAATAAAATAAAGCAACTCATTGGTGATGTTTAAGCGTAAAATTTCTTGAAGTAGAGCCCATTGCGGGGGTTCTCCAAGAGTTGTCCATCAAAGTCAACGAAGAGGTATGTGCCCTTGCCAAGATGAAGGTCATTGGCAAGGCGGGGTGATGGAATCTGGCTTTTATGGGAAGAACCGATTCCATACTATGTTTTAAAGGGAATGGTGTAAAACCTAAGGCGGTTTTACATATATCTCCATCATTGCGTAAGTAGTGCTGAGGTAGATCAGGTGGATCTTCCACAGCCGACGAGGTGAAATGGAAACTGGTGCTAGATATCATGAAAGTGGTATTGGTTGTGGCTTTTGTGGCCTTGCCCCCAGTCTCTGTTGGAGGAAGAGGGGCGGGCCTGGAGACAGGAGGAGTCTTTGATGGACCTGGAGGTAGGTGACACATCATCTCAATTGGATGGACATGAGTCAACACATCCTAGGGCCTTAGAGGTAGGGTAGGTGGTTCAAGGTACCACATAGGATCTCCTAGTGTGAAATCCTGTAGATTGATGGTTGCCAAGGAAAAATTACTCATGATACCGGATGGTAGGAAAAGGAAAAGGATCATGTTGAGTGGGAATGAAACCCATTGTTTCCCTAGTAACTGAGGTTGAGGTTGCAACTAAGGTTGTGGCTGCAACTGAGGTTGAAGCTATGGCTGAGGAAACAACAGAAGAGACAGGTCTAATGGACCGTCGGTGATGGTGGAGACAAGAGGTTCTGCAGAACTGGACATCATGTAGATGGACATGGTGTCTGACAAAGGAGGTGGTAGGTGAACTTCTTCGATCAAGGTGATCTCAGACTCAAGGGAATGTTGACGGAGGTCAGCAAGAGCCATTCAAAATCCGGGCAGGTCTTGGTAATGGTGGGAGTAATGTCTATACAAGTTGCAAAGGGCGCAAGCATGGTTTGTCCTCAATGCCTTGTTCCTAGCTATTGGCGTAGTTGGGAGTTCAACCATGAGGATGTTTTTGTTTGTATCCATGGAATCTAGATGTGCACGGATCACTGGGATTTCAGGGTAATTTTGAGTTGGATGGCCCTGTTGTCTGTAGACGACACAAGGTGGGACTTGCTGTGGGTCTGCGGTGGCTTTGGCATTCTTGCCACTGGCCCTTTTGGGTTGGGGTGGTGTAGGTGGAGGTGCAACGGTTGTCTTGTGTGGACCATGTGGAGTGTGAGACTCGACGGCGATGGGTTTTACTGGGCTTAAAACAACCTAGGGCATTACTGGTTGAGCTGGTGGATCAAGATACCACACTGGGATTCCCAACGTAAAGTTGGGTAGGATTAAGGTGGCCATGACTGACTTGTTGATGACACCAGGTGGGGGAAAGAGGAAGGGAATCGTATGGACTGGGGATGAGCCCACATAACTCCCTGCTGGTTGCATGTGGGGATGCGGTTGTGATTGCGACTACGCATAATGCTTCTACTGTGGGTGGTGTTGCGACTGCTGGTGGTGGTGCGGCTGCGGACGATGTTGTGGTTGTGGTTGGGGCTGCGGCTGTGGTTGTTGTTTGGGTGCAACGGTGCTAAATGAGACCATGCACAAGTCCACAATTTCATTTTGTGTCGGCGGTGGTGACACTAACGGTAAAGGAGCCATCATGGTAGGATCGATAAACAACCCAAGGCCCACATTCAACGGTGAGGAGGATGGTGTGTTTTCAACCATAGTGTCGGTTGTAGGGACAACATTGGCGTGTATGGTCATCCCTTGCGACTCAATGGTGGTGATGGTAGGGATAACATTGGCAGGTGTTGTTAACCCTTGTGGATCATGATAAGTGAGTTGGTCAACCATCACAATCTTCCCTTCATGGGGGAACATCATGAGACGAAAGACAATTGATGTGATTGCTTGCATGGCATACATGTAACTCCTTTCGAGGAGGTTGTAGTCCAGTTGAGCATTGATGAATTCTATGTCGATCAGCACTGTCTTCTCGGCTAATGTGATAGGGACATGTGGGAGGATTCCTTGGGCTTTAGTGGGATGTCCATCGTAAGCCCGCAGAGTTGTGGAGGACGGTTGCAGAATTGGTGATCCAAGTTTTTGCCAAACCAAAGTAGACATGACGCACGTGGATGCCCCCTCATCCACTATGCACCGGTGCACAACCAAATTCCAGATGGACACCGAGATTTGGAAGGAAATAGTGGAGGGAATGCACGGTTCCCCATTCTTTGTGTCAAAGGTAATCAGCTTGGATTCGTAGGGGTCTACTTCCCCTAGGGCGGCTAGTAAGGCTTTCCGCTGCATTGGGTACATTTTAAGCACCTCAAGAGCAGACATGGTGGTTGGCATTTGGTCCAAATCATCTACAATGCTATAGCTGACTACAGCTCTAGCTGTGGCATTATTGGCAATTCTGCGTATGGGGAGGCACGGGAACGGGGGTAACTGGAGAGGTAGGTTAGCTATCTTAGACATGGATGCTGTCGATGAGTCGGCAAGTTCGGTGGTGGTACCAAACTAATTTCGTCTAGTCTGTAAGTTGACCTCTTCAGTGGTCATGGCTAGCAGGTGCTGAACACCTGTTCCAGCCATGGGCGGTGCCCCCGGAGCATTGGGATTGGCCTGGGGAGGGGGAGCGGTTTCCACCAATCCTTGGATTGGTAGTTGGTTTTGAAGCACCATGGGAGGAGGTCCTTGTGGTGTTGAGTTGTGTTGGGCTTGAATGGCAGCGTTGGTGGCCTGTTGGGCCTCGTTTTGAATGGCTTGCTTAGCGCGATCCATGAGGGGACACTCGAATGTGTAATGCCCATAAACATCATAGAGTGTGCAGGGTTGGTTTGTGTGCAATGGAGCATTGCGTCTTGGTGCATTCTGTCATGGGGGGTTTTGGGCTAGCTGGTTTGCCGAGGCATTGTTGGGAGGGTTCGGTTGTTGACCACCTCCCTGCAGTTAATTATTACCTTATTTGCGGGGCCGATTATTTCTAGCTTTCCCTTGTTGATTGTTGGGGGCAGGCTGGTTGGGACAGTTTTGTTGTGCGAACACTTGTCCCAATGGAGCAGGTGGGGCAAGGGAGGGGGATTGAACTTGTTGCACTGGCGGTGCATAGTAGATTTGTGGGGGTGGCGGTGCCAAAAATGTGGGAATTTTCCCCACATATTGTTGTGTTGGCCAAGCCATGGCCTGAGCCTACTGTGGTGGTGCAGGTTGTGTGTAGGAGGTTGTTGCTCTGGACTGGGACACCATTCTTGCGTAGTCCGGAGCTTGCTTCTAGTAAGCAACACTAGTTGTGTTGCTTGGTTGTGGTGTAATGAAAGGTGGTGTCGGTCGAGGTTGTGGCTGTTGGGAGACCGACCCTATGATGTCGTCCGCAGCATGGGATGCCCCCGGTGCATCGCGGTAGGAGGTACTCAGACGGGGAGCATCTGGAATGACAGTGTATAAGTATCCAGACTAAGCATAGATAAGGTCAAACTGTTGGGCCTTCAATATGGCCTCTTCTTCGGATTGGGGATGTTCATATGCGACGTCCTTTGCTATGGGCAGGAGCAAGGTCTTAAGGAACCAATCCAAGAACATCCTGTCGTCAAGTTGGATTTTGCATAGACTATGACGTCGCCGCCACTCATGGATATGGTGAGTTATATGAGTGGCAGTGCTTTGGCGACAGGATAACAGGATCTCCACTCCCTCGTCATATCTGACGGGGAGTTGGAAGTGCTGTAGGAACATGAATACTAGGGAGTTGAAGTCCGAGTACTTGGCTTGTGGTAGCTTAATGTACCTTTTAGCCACGGCACCTGTAAGGGTGTGTTGGAATAGCCTCAGCCTGATGGAGTCGTCTATGATGTTGTTGGATGATCACCATAGATGGAATGTCATTATGTGGTTTTGGGGACATTCCCCTGCTTTGCCTTCAAACTTGGGGATGTCTGATGGTAGATTAGTTTGCATGGGTGGCCAAAAATCTTGGTGGTGGATGGGTTCGTTTGTTAATCTATCCAAATCAGGTAAGTCAAGACGAGCCATGAAGGGCAGATTTGACCCCAAGTTGATGTGGGATGGGGTTGCGATGGGGGTGGGGTTTGTAGGTACATAATGAATCTACACAGCTAGGCGTGCTTGCGGTGGCACCATTGTGGATGGGCCAATGCCCCCAAGTGTTATGGGTGGAATAATATGAGTCGCAGGGACATTGCCCCCATGTATGACAGTAGGGGCAATGTAAGTGGATGGTCCGCTACCCCCATGTGTGGTAGGAGGGGCAGTGTGTGTGGAATCGCCACTGCCCTCGTGTGCTGCAAGTGGGCCAACTTGGCTGGTCACTATAGGTGGTGGCAACTGACTAATGACAGTTTGCATGACTGTGCTTGGGACACTTGCTAGGTTGTGGGTGACAAGTTGTGATGTGGACATGGGTGCACTTGCTAAGGTTAGGTCGAAAAATGGATCCGGGTTCGCACTAGCCATGGGGCTTGATGGTGCAGTGTGGAGGTCTGGTTTAGACTAATATGGGTCTGAATCAGAATCAAAGGCTATGTAGCCCTCTAATGGTGTGGGAGATTGCTAAGAACGACTTCGACGGTGCCGAATGAGTGTTCCGAATGGTGGTGGTTCACCTCTTAGGCGTTAGGAAGAGCGTGGAGGATCGATTGTGTTTGATTTTATGTATGAAACTGGTGGGAATGAGATTTGGACCCCAATTTCAGCGGCTTCCTATTGGATGAAGGTGGTCTCTCGGCCACCAAGACTTCCAGAAGACAACGCTTGGCTTGTTCCTCACAGGTGTTTCTACTCAATCGGAAGGGTTCGTTGCCTGTTTTGCTTGGCAATTCCTCTCAGTGGCCAGCTACTTTGGGGTTCCTATGGTACTCCTCACAATGAGTTTCTGGGTAGAGCCCAAGTACTTCCCACAGTTGAAGCAGTCAGGGACTTATATCCTCAAAGACTGCAGAGTTGTTTGTACTTAGTGTAAATTAGTAAATTTTAAGGCTCACTCAGCGTCATGAAATGAGTTGGGTTAATTAGTTGGTATGGTGTATTTGTTTGTTTGTTTTTCTGGTATTTGGTTGCTGCAGATGGTTTATGAATTCATCATGGTATAGTTCATGTCATTGTGGTTGTGTATGCAAGCATAAATAATCAGAAATTGTTTAACAAATACAGTGATTAACCCTGAATGTTTGCTGGCCTAACTAGATGTCTACCTCACATTGATATTCCTCTTCAACCAAGAGAAGGTGCTGGGCTCTCAACACAATGGTACTAAGCCCATCCGTAGATCCTCAGGTCACCTCCCGGATTCTAGGTTGGTCAACAGGGAAGATGCTTAGCGCCGTGAGAAGCCCTCCTTCTCTACCCCCTCTACTTTCCAGGTCACCCGGTTTTAATGGTTTGGAACAATATAGTGGAGTGCCTAGATCTATATGAGCTTTCCCTTCGTCGTATCCCAGAATACCCCGGAGGGTGATGACTGGGTAGAGGAGGAAGGAGAAGCAAGACAGTGTGTTTTTAAGTTGATTTTAGTTAGACTAGGTTCATTTTATTAAGCCATAATCATTTACTTGACATTTACACATTGTTCATGAAATAAATTGCTGAAAGCATAAACATAAACTGAAATTCAAATGGTGTGCTGGACAGAGGCGGCCCATAATCATTTACTTGACATTTACACATTGTTCATGAAATAAATTGCTGAAAGCATAAACATAAACTGAAATTCAAATGGTGTGCTGGACAGAGGCGGCTGAGCCGCACTGACAGTCCCTATGAAAGCAAACAGTGAAGCCCAAAAATGGGTCGCACACCTGTAAAAGTCCTGTTTTTGCGAAGTGGATTCTGATCGAACCGTGAGGAATTACCTCAAACGGTTGAAAAACCACTTCGGAAACAGACCCTTTTACCCCTAACCTTAGGGATATTCACAAATGGCTCAACTATTTGGGCATAAAATGAGCCCAAACATAGGTGAATTTTTAGAAATTCGGTTCAGTCGTTTTTGCATAGTTGAGTGATTTGCAAACCACAAAATGGCCAACAGTAACTGGTACTGTGGCCAAATGGGCTTGGATTGGCCTTGAGGAGGCTCAACAATAACTAGAAATGTAAATAAACAAGAATCTAAACTAGATTTAATAGAAAACTAAACTAGGGAAAAAAATAGAACTAAAAACTAAAACTTTGAAAAATAAAACTAGGGATCTTGTGGGATCGACCCGGTATGGTCGCCAATTCTATAGTAAGGATTTCTCCCTACTACAGGGGCAGGAATGGCTCCCTTCTGTCTATAGGATAGAAGGGTAGGTTCCTGCTAGTGTGTAAATGCAAAAAATAAAACGTAAGGTAAATAGACAGAAAAGTAAACTAAGCTAAGAACAGAAAGAAGATAGAAGCAATGGTGAACCCCTCTGCAAACACAAGTTAGGGGTCCACCTCCAAAGACCTTCAAAACAAATCCTAAGCTACAATAACATGCAAAACAATGCTAAGCAAAACCTGCAAATGAAATAAGGGTTAGAAATCAAAGCAAACTAAACAACTAAGAAATTAAACATGAAACATGGTTATACCTTCTCTAGTGGAAATGGGCCACCATGCCCTAGCTTGTGGAATCACTCCTCTCTCTTGGATGGGGAGCAATGGCTCAATGGGAATGGAGGAGAGGGAGTGTGGGTGGCTTGAGAGACAAATGTGTCTCAAGGCATCCACTTGGGCAACATAACAGTATGCAAGGGAGGAGTGTCTTGAGAGTGACCCCCCACCCTCCTTTTATAGCTTTTGCAAGGGGTTTTAGGGTTTTAAGCCATTGGTCAGGGCTTTAGCACCTTTTCTGGGCCTTTATCCCCTTCTTCCCTAACTATAGCTCCTTTAAGGGTTTTAGCCCCTTTTTTAGGGCTTTAGCTCCTAGGAGGCTATTTTGGGCTCTTTTTTGGGGTTTTAGCCCCTTTTCTTCATCCTTAGGCTATTTTGAGGGTGTGGGGGTTTAATGGAGGGTCAAATGGAGTGATATGAGGGTCATGAGATGGTGTCCTTGTGTGGTGTAGGCCATAGAGAGCTATGTCAGATATTTTTGGGTTAATAATAGCTTCCATTGGATTTTCTCCTGAACTAGGAATAAAATCGGATCGCAAGCCCTGTACTCTTCTGGACTATCTTAGCTCAGCCAGTTTTTACATTTCCTGTCTAACCTAGGGTCTAAAAAAACTAGAAAACACACCAAAAATTTCCCTACTCAAGCTATAGATCAAACAAGCAAACTTAAAATGACAGGAGGAGTTCAGATAGTCAGGTCTCTCACCAAGATTGTCAAGAAGGTGCCACTCATGATATACCTCAAGGGTATGTGTGTAGTAATCTCCCCGAATGTTGTTTTCAGTGTATGGTTCCAAGCAAGACGGCCAAAGCGCTTTCCTCAGATGGATAAGGTATCCTAGTGGGGTCTCCCGATATATGCAGGGTACGTGGGAGCTCAAATCGGTAGTAGTGATGTCTAATGCATAACCATACACAAGGGGCATTCTGATATACAATCGAGTACGTGAAGTACCTTTCAATATACCTTAAGGGTACGTGAAAGGTCGTTCGATATATCGACAGTATGTGGAAGAACCACGCAAGTCCCGGGATGTAATGCAGACAAGTAACGACAACTCCTACGCTTAATGACGCCCGAACACGTCTCTAACATATCACTCAAATTTCTATGTAAATTTTAACCTATAACTACTATTAATTGCTATGTAGTTTTGACAGAAAAAGTAAAACCATGCAATATGCATATGCGAATATTTCACTTTACCATTCGGTATGCCTACCTACGGGAGGGAAAGAGAGTATTTTCTTTTTCTTCAAAACCAAAAATATTCCCAAACAAAAGTCTTAAACACAAAATTAAAGACAACAAGCACTTTCCAAACTCATTTCTCCTTTCTGAAAGCAATCAAAAGGGAAGGAGTCTCTTTTCTTAAAAGAAAAACAAGCAGTGCACTATATGCATATGCACTCTATTTTTTTATTTTCTTTAAAGCATAGACAGATCTAACTTAAAACTATAATATTTTTAATTTTGATGAGATAGTGTAAATGCAAAAGATACAAAAGAACATAGAGGACCTGAAAGCTCTTGAGGCCAATCAGAGATCCAATGTCTTATGATCACTAATGATAACGACCTAATCTCAGTCAAAATTTTTCTTTTTAAAACAAGCAAAAAGAAGTCTCCTATGGGAAAAAAAAATGAAATCAAGATGCTAATTAATTTTTTTTCTTTCAGTCTATATAACAGAAATAAAAGATAGCTCTCTCAGCACCTAAGCTTTGGAAAAAGAAATCATTTTACAAAGAAAACCAACAAGCACGGAAGAAAATGGACAATCAACAAGCCTAATCTAGCTTTTGGATTCTTCAAACAAACCAATCTTTTACCACAAAATTTAAAACCACAAGCATCAAATTCTAACACACAAGCTTGACAATGTAGGGCTGAAAGCAAATCGACTCAATTTTTTTGCAAAAACTAAGAAAAAAGAGGTCTTGGAATAAGGCCTTCCTAGCACCGCGCTGGAGGGGTCTTGATAGAGCGATTCTGGCCTAGCACTGCTTCTGGATAATAGGACTTAGGTGGTGGCACCACGTGCTGCTAACTGGGTTCAGGCGGTGGCACCACTTCTCGCCAACAGCATAAGAGTGGTTCCCTTTATAAATCCAAAACACAAAGGAGAACGATAGACCAAGTTAGAAAAAGATTAGATCAAGGTAAAAACTGATAGATTGAGAATAAAAGAGAGCGTAAAAGGTTGAAATAATTCAGATCTAGGCAGATCTAGAAGTTTCACACCAAAATACACTGACTCAGATAGCAGATCTGACTGGAGAGAGTTGGAGATGGAGCCTGGATTTGGACAAGAGTTGTAAAACTGAGAAAGATCAAATCAACTAATAGATGATTCTACTCCCCAGCGGAGTCGCTAGATTTGTAACCAGGAGTATTTCACCTTCTACGGACAGAATTTGTTCCTCTGGTATGAATGGTTCAGATCCAAAACAAATGAGTGAACAACAAAGGATGAACACCCTCCCTGAATATCGTAGACACCTGGAATGCTACTTCGATAGTGAACCTGTGTACCTGCAACTAGATCAAACACGCAAATACATCAAATCTACTAGAACATCATCTACTTATCGACGTTAGTGACTAAGGAATCTAACAACATTTACATGTGAAATCAAAACAATAGTAATGTGGGACGGAAATCATCTTTGCATTAAGATGAATGGAGAAGTTTACAACCAATTAATCCGTAGTGTCGACATGCATCTCCATGAGACCAACACTTCATCCCCATAAGCTCCAAATTTTCTCTCTATGCTCTCCAATGTCTTGGGCCAAGTGGTCAATCCAACAGCATAACAATACCTCTATAGTTCTCCCCCTCAACCATGGACATGAGCTTGTATTCATAAGGCTCAATGGATAGGAATGGTTGAGAGATTTGTGGATGAGGTGGCCTCTAAGATCCTATGATGGGGGATCTCAAGCTCAAGTGATCCACAATGATGGGGATAAGGGAAGACACGAGGCTCATGATCTAGAAGCCTCGAGACACTTCTCTTTTTCCCATTTTACCCAGGGTACCACTTTTCTCCTCTTATGATAGAGCGCTTTAGATGAGAAACACATATGTACCAAAGGCCATAGGCGGTGGCACCGCTTATGGAAAACATGATGAAGGCGGTGCGAGCAAGGTACCGCTCATGGTTCACAAGGAAAGCGCGGTGCTGAGTATTTTCATGTAGAACTGACAAACAAGCATGGGTTTCCACTCCAAGTACTGGGATTAAGGGAAAATGGGTAAGTCAAAAGGTCTTATCACATGGTGGTGACAGGATTTGGGTATAATAGCTTTCCATCCCCATTACTATAATGTTGTACATGCTTCTCTTCGTCATTACCTAGCCTCTGCAAGTTTATCCTTCAAGCTCTGGTGCAGTCAAAGTGAGCACGGTGCTTGTTGCTGTCGTAGGATGGTTTTGACTATTGATTTGAGTGTTGTAAGGTTTAGTTATCTTCACCATCATTTTTATTATGTGATTTTTGTACTCTGTGAGTGATTTTAACCATACACAGTGTGAAGAGATTTGTTTGAAAGAGTGAGCTAGGTTCTTTATTTTACTACTTGTCTCCTATTGTGGGTTTATCCTTACCTCATCGTGGCTTGGGACTTCACACTCGAACACTGTGAACTGCATTTTCTTCTGACAATGCCCCATTTCAGCTCGTGGTACTAACTAAGGAGGCTCGGGTTGGCTTTCCATGTCCAAGCAGCTGTGCAGGATCCCTTAGGTAAGAATCAAACTTGTTAAAAAATTCTTCTGCACATTATAAAGTTATTATTTCGTTAATTAAGTGTATTTAACATTTGGGGTTTTGATTTGTGTAGGATTTCTAAATGATGGCTCGGTTCTGAAGGACTCCACCAACAGGGCTTCCATGATGGCATTCATCCTGCTAAGCCTTGATTTCACCTGAGGTTCTCCTGTACTGGTTGTATGGTGTTTTTAGGAAGGTTTTCCCATGTGATTGATGGTTACTTGTTCATTCGTGGCTATTTAGATGCTCTATTTGTTTTCAAATCCCTAGCGGCTATTTTGTAAAGAAAGGATGTGGGATTTCACAGCCGTGACTTAAAGAATTAATTTTTGAGCCTTTTCGGCCATGGTTGAATTATAGTGATTTTGTTTGATACTGTATTTAAGTCATGAGTTTAATTTGAGCAAGCCATTGGGCCATTAAATGAGGATTTGTTTAGGGTTTAAAAATCCCTAATGGCTGTTCTTGCGGAACTTCTTTTTGGAAGGGATTTCATAGCCGAAAGAAATGTTTGGTTTTTAAGTGAACTGTATTTGTATGTAAGATACTTTTATTCAAGCTTTTAAGCCTTGACTGGTGATGTAAAAGGCTGTAGGCTGAGACTATGTCTGTTCAATTTTGTTTTTAATATTAAAAGAATTCTTACAGCTTAAAGCTGAATTAAAAGTATCTCTGTTTGGATAATGTTTATACATATTGTGATCATTTTAGCTATTTTTATTGTTATTACCTTTCGAGGGTTTAGGGTTAAGTATATTATTAATTAGTTTTGTTTTTCTTCACAAGTATTATGATTTGAGGGATTTTGACTGTGGAATGCTTTGATAGTAACATAATTATTAATTTAGAAATGATTTTTGGAAATAAAATAGAGAAACGATATTAATTGAATAAATTTACCTCTTTTCTGTATTTTTGGAATATACTGTTAGGTTTTGATATTTATCAATTGTGAATTTATTTTATTATGAAAATAACAGTTCTTTTACAAACCCTAATTCCTTTTTAATTATTTATAGAGTTAGTTTTCTTTTTTTTGTTAACCCTAGTTTTGCATTTCCACTTAGGTGCACAAATTGGGTAACTGTTAACCTTATATAATGTGTTTGTTAAGTTAAACTAAATCTTAATAGTTACCTATTTCTATATTATTTATTTTTTATTAACATATTAGATTTATAGCATATAATTTTTTTCTAGTTTTACTGTGTAAAATATTACCCAGACTAGTGTGTAATACTTAGGCTCTTACCTCTGTCTCTATTTAGTTTGTTTAAATATTTTAAGTAAATAATAAAAATACAAAATAAATCCTATAAACAATTTATACAAAAATCCTGTAGAAAATAACCATTTGCATCTACATACATATTTTGTTGAACCCACTATTTGAAAATAAACTAACCTACTGTACTAGAGTACTACCTTGCAAAAGGTGTGGAAAAATACAGTTTAGGTATTTTCTTTCTATCTATTAATTAACTCAGAATTTCTCTACTTAATTTACCCTAATCTAGCTAGTTACTAACTTTCACAGCATATACATTTCTCCTATCTATCCCTAACAGAAATAAAATAGGAATATAATATATCATTGATAATTCTTAAAATTTCTAGATATAGTAAATAATTAAATGACTGAACTAAACAAGTAAAAACTGGAAATATAGATGAGGTGACAACAGCTTAAGGAACCTATTCCTCCCAACCAACTCCTAGACAAGAGCTGGATTGCAATTCTCAGGACCCTCGAGCTTGTCTCCTGGTCCACCTGGTAGAAGTACTCAGTGAGAGATGTAGTCTAGAAATCCTCTGCAAATCCACTAAGTGTTCAAAAGTAACTAAGTTCTGCTTACAACAGTATGAACTCAGCTTAGAATAGTTGCACTAGTTCAGGTCTTCAGCACTTTTCCACTCAAACTTACTTCAGCTAGTCCTCTCCATCGAATTCACTTGTGCACTTCATTCACTCGGAATGATCACATATCCATAATGAGAAGCCTCAATTGTCTTCAATGGGAAGTTTTATTAGCATGCCTAGGTATTTTGGGTCAGTTTTTACTTAATGAGCCACCTGCTCTTGTTCCACTTTCTTAGGGAATCATAACCACAAAAATAGGGAAGTTGCCACCTGCAACAGCTAAAAGTAGTTTGAGGATGCTTCCACATGTCAATTTGCTCTCAACCTAGCCTCCTCCATCAAGTGACCAGTAAAACCCTCATTTAACAGCTTCCCTAAGCTATTGTCTCATCTTTCATTAATTTATTAATAAAATATTTTGAAATTACATTAAATTATCCTTGACCCCACTTGGTCATTAATTACAAAATTTAACATAAAATAAAACATAATGTTTTTTTAAAACATAAAAATGTTTTGCAAATTGGGGCATGTGACAACTAGGGCCCAAAATATCAAACCTCTTCAAGGTATTGATTGCATATTTTCCTTGGATAAGGAAAATATCCTCTGTATTCTACCACACCTCTAATCTCGTGAATCATGCCAAGATTATCAAACTTTGAGATCTACTGTAGTCACTCCCTCTGAAGTGGAGCACCATCCTCCCTATGTATATTGTACTCTCTGCATCGAGACATTGGAGTGACAGGTAGCCTCCTCTGCTGCTAATATTTTGTGTACCCATCTATGTCACTTTTCAAGGTTACTGGATATCAAGATCCTCCATCTTGAACTTTGTTGTAAGTTTCTCTTGCACACATCTATGAGCTTCTCATCCTTTGTAGGATTCTATCTTCAACCTTGTAGTAAAGGTTAGGATCTCCATCACTCTAGTTGATCCTCAAGATCCTCATGTGATATCCCATGGGTTCCTACTGAGCTTGTACAAATCCTTCTATGCATAGGTAGTTCTTTGTAGAGAGTCTCAAATCCTGAAGGTTGCTTGATCTAATATTCTACATCGATTACACCAATTATCTAGTGTAATGTCCACCACTAAATAGGTGTCTCTGGCCTCTAGAGCAATGTCTCACCATAATCAACTCCCTCTTTATGAGAGAAGCCACGAACCTTGCTTTGTATCTCTTGATTCTTCCATCTATTGTTTACTTGATCTTTTAGATCTACTTGGAAGGAATTACAAACTTCCCTTCATGTCTCAAAATCATATCCAAACATCTATCTATATGATCGACTGGTACTTCTTGATAATGTGATCCTTCCATTGTTTCTTCTTGGGACATTATTTCACAAGGTATACTTTCTCATCACAACTGAAACATCTGAGTTGTGAGAGGTCATTCTTCAGAAGTCCTTTTATTTTTGTGAGAATTTTCTTCCTTCTTGTTCTTTCTCTTCTTGGAATGAGTTGTTAGGGATTGATTGTCATATTCATCCATCTCTTCTTCTTTTGATATCAATTGAGATTCGTCTTACGTGTATTCCTCCATAGGTGAGCTTCCTTATAGAAGAAATATCTTGAATGAAATATTCCCATGAACTTGGGAGACCATTCAAGGTTGTAATCTCCACTTTCGCTTCTTTGAGATTGTCTCCAATGGATTCTAGTTGCTTCTTGATCTGAGAGATCCTTGTGAAGTAAGATTGAATTCTTTTTTATATCTGCATCTTCACATCCTTGAGTTGAGTTATCAAGGTCATCTTCCTGTTGATGTTCTTTCCTTCGTACAAGCTGGTCATTAAATCAAACATATCCTTGGGAGTCTTCAAGGATGATACATGTGAGATCCAATGGAGATGGAAATAATCCTCTTGGATTTGACTAAGTCCTTCTTGTGCTATTCTTTGTCTTCGTCTCCCTCTAGATATGCAACTTCTTCTTTGACATAGTTCTACAAGTCATGCTTCTTCAAGTATGAGAAAAACTCTATACTTCCATGCTCAGAATTTCTTGGCTCCTTCAAGCTTGTTCTCAAGCTTGGTACTATTTGTCATCATGATAAAAATGAGAACCTCAAATAGAAATAGAGAGGATAGAACTTACAAATGAGATTGCTTCAACTTGATTCTTTCTTGAAAGCTTTTATGGAAGACTTCTTTTGGTGGACTTAGGTTTTGATAGAGAAACCCTAATTTTTCAACATAGGTAAATTTCAGATATTATTGGATAGAAATATGTTCCTCCTCGAGGTGAGCTGAGAAGCATACTCATTTTCCCACAACTGTGGACAGAACTGCAAAATATCTGATGCCCTAGTTTTCCCCAGTAGTAGTGTTAAGTCATGTTGGCCCTAAGGGAAGTTAGACATAATTCACTTGGAATTTTGACTAAGTATGAAAAGAGTCGGGTCGTAGAAAGGAAGAAGGAAGCTGCACCATAAGTAGAAGGAAGAAATAGCTGTGACAGAAGCAATCGTTGAAGAAAGAGTAGATAGAAAAGGATACTGCAGTAGAAGAAGAGTTCGCAACATAAGAGAAGCTGCGACAGAAGGAAAAGATGCGGCAAGAGGAGTGGCAACGGAGGAAATACTGTCAGAAGGCATGCAACAACACAATGACTAGAAAGTGACAGTTCAGAAATATCATGGGTATGAGGTCGGATAGAGTCGACGAATGTCACACATATGAAAGCATATTTGTAATTCGGGTCATTAGTTCCTATTGATATGTGTTGCTAGAATATGAATGATAGCCTGTTGGGTAACTGTATGAAGTCAAATGAGAGTGACATGTAAGAGTATATTAGAACGAAGAACCTAGGATGTGTGTGGGTTACTTGATGAGGTATTATTTTATTAGTCACTTACTCACAGAGTTTCCTGAGTTGCTTAATAAATCTATTGTTGTTTAGTTAGTCTGTCAGTAGAGATTCAGTTAGTTGCTTGGTGAAGAGTCGAAGAAGTATGCAGCTAAGTGCATAGAGTTGTAGAAAATATCAAGCTGATCTAGGCTGCGTGTGGATCAACATTGAAGTCAAAGAGTTAAGGTTTGCAGAGTTGTAAAGAAGTCGAGTCAATCCAACCTGTGTGCAGATCAATTAGTAGATTCAAGTAGAGAAGAGCCAGTGACAGAAGACTAGAGAGAATGAAACGAGAGAAAAGTCTGTATAGATAAGAGAAGAACATCTAAAACAAATTCTGCAACTCAGTCTGTAGACAAATAGGTGCCATATATTTCTCATGCCAGATGAAGAGTGCCTTTGTGGTTTTCCTGGATGGGTTTCCACGTTAATTATTGTGTCAAATGTGTAAATAATGAATGTATTTGAGTCACATTTATGTTTATGTGGATGTGTTTTTGTGTATTTTCTTACAAATTGAGTTATATGCATCTGTTGCACTTTGGTAGTTGGAATTGCCTATACTCCATGATATTTACTGCTATAGTATATGTTGATGGTTGAATAGAGATGTATTTAAACTGTGCATAATTGGTATAATTAACCCAACCCCTTAGCTTCGGTGGAGCACCTTGGTATAAATCCAAGGGAAGAGAAATTCCCCACCCAATTGCAAAAACTTGGTTCTGGCAGTTATCCATAAGAGAGATATCTCATGTGAGACAACATCTGCGTCGCAGGTGACTGAGCCTTACGATGTCAGGTCGATATCTTGGGCTTTGTTGCACGCAAAGGGAGGGACTAAACCTAGGTCGAAGAAGCGAAATGCCAACAAATGCTTTTGTTTCCAAGACCGTGAATCATTGTGGTGAGGGATATGTTGTGGCATCTGACGAAGCTTGAAATCTAAGATTGGGTGTATTTTAAAGCATTAGAATTTATGAAAGAAGAGAGTAAAGGATATCGGTTGAATCCAACAAAGTGGTTGGGTTGATACCTTTATACAAATATTCATGAGATTTTATTTTTTGAGTTTCCCATTGTGTTGCATGAGTGGTTATCGAAGTTAGCCACCCAGAAAAGAAATTTTCAAGGAGGAGAACTGACAGAGTGGAATCCTCAGTTGATTCAGTGACTAAAGAGTGTTAGCAACCATGTGTAGAGGGCTATTGAATTTTGGGTAGATAGTAATTTGCAAGGTTATATTACCGATTTTGTTCTCAACACAATAACCTCATATAGTGAGGCAGAAAGAAAATTTTTCCAAGGACCCCGAGGAAGATACTTGTCATCTTTGAAAAGTTAGATAAAGATGCTCGTATGCGAAAAAGGAATCCTGGGAATGTGTAAGTTAAAAGAACTGTGCGTAGAAAATTGGATATGTCGTAGGCAAAGAGTGTGAAAAATGGAGAAAACTAAGCTGAAATGTTCCTTGGTGATAGTGGAACTGAACTACGGGCCGAATATTTGAGAAGTGAAAGAAAAGTTTGTCCAGGAAAGAGAAGAAATATTGTAACAGGAAGAGGAAGTTGTAGTACGACCAGAGGATAAAGTTACGATCTCACATCGCACGTTGATGAAGGTTCTTGCGACAAAGAAGAGGAATATCAGTCGATATCTGAAGAAGAAGAAGAAACAAAAGTTTTAGAACCATAGAACGAGTACAATACCCCTACAACCTTGCGCACATCGTCAGAGGTAAGATCTAGAAACTCATATCCAAGTGGTTTTGTAAATACAAGTAGTACTAACGTTGTGAATAACAGACAAGGGAGTTCGAATCGTCAAAAATTTTTCCCAAACATACCACCAGTTAACATAATGGCTGGGACCGATATTAAGTTGTCAATATTTAATGGAAATGGGTCGAAAGACCCATAGCAACATTGGTTTCAATGTGAAGTTGTGTGGACCGTACGACAGGTCCAAGATGAAGTGATAAAGCAAGCACAACTAATCACAACCTTGAGAGGTTGTGTGTTGGATTGGTATATGAATTTTTCCATAGTTTCAGTGGTATTTGCATAGAAAACAATTGACCAAGTTTGAGTGGGAATGATAGAAGAGTTCATAAAGCTGAAATCTGAGTCGCAGTGCATCACAAAAATTAAATAAATTAAGCAGTTACCTACATAGTCTATCTGGGACTTTGACCAAAGATTTAAGACATTGATGGTCAAAGTAAGCTTTTAGATTTTAGACGTACAACACAAGGAATGGTTCATTGATGTGTTGTTGTTGCACATCCAAATCCCATTGATGCAACATAAAAAAGTGTCACAAACTGAAGCTCTGGAGACAACCATGAAGTTGGAGTCCTCACCATTTGGAGAAACCGATGCTGGAATGATGAAAATTCACTCGCATCTAGCTAACCTTATGCTACAACTCCAAGACATTAATAAGGGGAAAGAGATTCAAGAAGAACTACGATGTACAAGGTGCGGGACATAGGGGAACCATAAAGACAATTTCCCAGTGCTCATGAATTATGCTGTAGCGGGAGTGCCGCAACCAGATAAATACCCAATGAATTCCTTGGTGTAGAATATGTTAGACTTGAGGCCATCAGTCGAAAGAGTGCTTGTACTTGCAGAATATTGTAAGTGCACTGGCTAGTATATATTGTAAATTTTGTAAATTTGTAGGACATGATGAGAAATATTGTAGAGCATTTCAGCTGCTGCAAGAGAAAACAGTGGACACCTACTTGATGAAGAATGATGATAATATGAAAGTTGAGTGAGCAAAAGCTCAATATCAACATATTCAATATCCACCTTCTCAATATCAACAACCAAAGTATCCTCAACCACAACATCAAAAAAATCAGTATTTGCTGCAACAACAATACCCTCAACCTAGGGGGGTGGAAATTTTCAAGGTCGAGGACAACAACAAGGGGAAGGAGGATTTATTCGAGGAAGAGGCTAAGTCATATGTTATAACTGTGGACAACCAGGACACTTTGCTCGATATTGTGCGAATCCTATGAAGGAATGTTTGTACTATAAATCATTTGACCATACTGTCGAAAAATTCCCACAATTGATTGTGAAGTGGCAGGTTCGAACAACGGGAAATCCCAATACTGTGCAGAATCACAATTCAAATCCTAATTAGAACATCCAAATGATTTATTCCAAGCCAAGAGAAGCAAACATTGCTTTCATAACAAGAGGAGGTGTTGCAACTGGAACAGACCAAGATACATAGCATGAACAACCGTAGGTACGATCGACGACACAAAAGAAAGTACCATTCAACGTCCATAAAGAAAATGAAGTATTCTTGGATGTGCAAATGGAATTTGTCGACAAAAATCAAGCATCAACGTCTGGAAGGCTGATAGTGCAAATGCTTGAGAAATTTGAACAACTATTATGAAAGCAACCAACGGGAAAGGTTAGTTAACTTAAATAGGTTTTCAAAAGTTTCTTATCACTAATCCACGATAAAGATGTTGTCACAGAATTGACAGCGCTGAAAGGACAAACTCAGGAAGAGATCCAACCAGAAAGAAGAGTCAACCATGTAAGAAAAAGGTCAAATACTGGTCGTGAATTGCGAAATACTGCCCAAATAGGATATTATGATATGTATTATATAATTTTAGATCTCATATCTGATGTTAATATTTAGACAAGACATACATGGGAAAGCATGGGGAAAATGTAACTAGATTGGTATCCCATTCAACTCAGTCTAGCAAATCAGCCGAATCTCCTACCTGTTGGTCAACTGACTCAAGTAGCTGTCGAGGTAGAGGGCCTGAGAAGATATGTAGATTTTGAAGTGATTGACATTTTCGATGATACAAACCCATCATGCACTTTTGGGGATTGACTAGGAAATAAACAACCAGACCATCATAAACTTCAAGAAAAGAATATTGTCATTTGAAGATTTAGATATAAGAGTGGTTGCAACAATTGATCCCCTGGAAATACAGAGATATGTTGAACCAATGCACAGTGAAGGACAAGGTGATTACCTGGATCACATATATAATGTCATTTCTTTGAAAAATGACTATATAAATCCAATAGCTGATGGAAAGTTGAGTTGGCGGAGTGTTTGCTCCTATACATCTCATTCGGGTGAAGCATTAGAAAATTGGTAGAATCGAATGCATGAGGTATCTATGAGAAGATGCATAAGAATTACACAATCCGTGCGACTATTAGGAGCTGAGGAAAGCGAGCTACCTAACCATTCATATTTTGTAGCAGGATTTTAAGCAAAAGTTACAGAATCACAATGATTGTCCACCTTGGACTTTGTGCTAAAAACTACACCCGCTAGATGGTGGGGTACACATAAACAATCTATCTCTGAATGGCCACAATGTACAAGATTGCTAGAGATCATATTTGGAGAGGAGATCAGTTATAATACTTGGAAATATACAGGATTGATAGATCCCATCGAACATATTGAGTATTGTTGTGCGACATGGCAGTCATATACACGACAAGAATGGGTTCATCATTTTGTACATACGCTGGATATGATACCATGTAATTGGTATACATCAGTAGATATGTAGAGAGGAACACTATTGGGAGCAGTTAGTTTCTAGCTTCACACATACATTTGCATTTTCATATGACCATCTTTGATTGATATTGCATTAGAAGTGATGAAAACAAAGATATTTGAAAAAATTCCTATTGCAACGACAAACTTCCACCAATGTAGTGTGACAATACACCATTGGATGGAATGTTACAACGTGACATGATAACTAGATGATGATGACCCGCTCAATGTAAAAATACGTGAGTCGGAAGGTATCCATATAGTGGAGGGGATTGTTATTTATAGTGACCAATTCCCGAGTCCACTCAAAATCAAGAAAGTTAATATTGTATCAATAAAAAATCCAAAGTTCACCAATATTGGAGATTATTGGGATGATGAGACTGTAGGAAAGATCACTGATTTATTGCATGAGTTTCAAGATTTATTCCCTACCAAAATATCAGAGATGAAGGGGATAGTTGGAGATCTAGGAGAAATGAAAATACGTTTGAGGCCCAATGCAAAACCGGTCAAGCAACGAACGTACAAATTGAATCTGCAAAGGTCAAGACTGAGTTGGACCGAATGCTACACACAGGTATTATAGAGCCTATCAAGGAATCAAAATGGATCAGCCCGATAGTAGTAGAAGACAAAAAGGCTACGAGCGAAGTCGGAATTTTTGTCGACTTGAGAAAACTAAACGATGCTTTCTTACATGATCTCTTTCCAACTCCATTTATAGATGAAGTACTAGAGAGTGTCGAAGGTCAAGAAATGTACTTGTTCACTAATGGTTTTTCTGGTTACCATCAAATAAAAATCATGAAGGAAGATCGATACAAGAATACCTTTGCAACAGAGTGGGGATGTTTCCAATATATTGTAATGCCCTTTGGACTTAATAATGCTCTTGCAATTTTTTCCAAATAGTAGTTGTTTCTTTTAAAGATTTCATTCACAAATTTCTTGAAGTATACTTTGATAATTGGATGGTCTTTGGGATCATAAAATACCATATTGAGAGCCTTAGAATGACGCTGGAACGCTGCCTCCAGTATAACATTTCTTTAAACTTGAAGAAATGTATCTTTTGTGCCCCATTTAGAGTCTTGTTGGGCCATGTAGTCTGTCACAATGGAATTTTGGTTGACCCAGCTAAAATTGCAATCATTCACGACCCACCACCACCTAATACAATAAATCAGTTGAGAGAAACACTGGGACACACTGGATACTACCAAAAATTTATTAAGGGATATGTAGAGATGACAGCTCCAATGGAAAAATTGTTAAAAAAATAGTCAAGTTCCATAGCATGGAGAACTTCCAAGAGAGTCTAGACACATAGAAGAATAATAAGGCTACAATGCCCATACTTGTATTTCCATATTGGGAAAATGAATTCCATATTCATGTTGACGCGTCATCTATCACGCTTGGTGTGGTACTAACACAACTAGGAGAAGGGTCGATCAACTGTCCTATTTCCTTTGGTAGAAGGAAATTGTCGACTGCAGAAAATAATTATACCACAACAGAAAGAGAAGGATTAGTAATGCTATACGCTCTACAGAATTTTAGACACTACTTATTGGGAGGACATTTCAAGATGTACACAGACCATTTCGCATTAAAATACCTGGTCAATAAGCCATTGTTGGGGGGGAATATCTTCCGATGGCTTCTTCTTTTTCAATAATTTGATTTTGAAGTCATTGTTAAACCCGATCGATTAAATTTGGGGTCAGACAAACTTTCAAGGATCGAAAGTGGTGAAGAACCTAGTAATATGGAGGATAATATCCCCGATGTGCAATTGTTTGTGAAAACCATGTTCACTGATCAATACAGAGATATCATACAATTTTTTAGTACGGTTTATGTGCTAGCCGAATTCACCATTGCATAGAAGAAGTAGTTGGTTGTGTGAGATGTTGATTTCCAGTTGATTGCTGGAAAATTGTATAACATGGGTCCTGATGAGATTCTTCATCATTGTGTCTTGGAACACGAGCAACCAATGATATTAAATGAAGTACATGTTGTTTTTGTAGGAGGCCAATCCATTGGAAAAGCTACAGTGCGCAATATTTTACAAGCAGGATTGTGGTGGCCCACCATGCATGCAAATGCCTGAGATTATTGTCACAGCTGTGATATTTGCCAAAGAACTGGAAAGTTGTCACGATGGGATAAAATTCCATTAGTACCTCAGGTAACATTGTAGGCATTTGATGAATGGGACATTGACTTTGTAGGCCCTATCAGTCTGACAGGAAAGCACATAGGTGCATGCTATATTATTACTACGACCGATTACCTAACCATATGGGTTGAAGCTGTTAGGATTATTAATCCTCCCTTGTCCAATTTGGTCATATTTCTAAATCAAGAGTCATGTCAAAATCGGTATTCCTTCCAGTCTATTTTAAGTCACTATCACCATTGGGTCCATTTGGCCTAATTGGGGCACATGTTCCAGTTACTAAAGTGTGGGGAACACTAATTGAGGCCTACTACCATTGATTGCACTTGCATGCAATAGTTTAGGAGCCTCCTAGATCAATCCCTACAAATTAGGATCCACTAGGAGTGCCGATACCAACCAAGGTCAATTGAGTTGAGTTGGTGACTAGCCAAGCTTAGCTAGAAGTCGGTTACATTCAGTTCTAGTCCTCTACATTCAGTTAACGCTAGGTTTGCATGGCTGCATGTAGGAGAGGCACATTTCTCACCTACCACCGTCAATTAAGCTTAGTTAACAATGAATTAGACACTTGAGTTGTGATTTAGAACTCTGATGAACTCCAATAATGATTTAGACAAGGTCAGTTAACCATTTAGTCCTCTGATAATGATTTAGACAAGGTCAGTTAACCATTCAGTCAAGTAGAATTAAACTAATTCAAATTTCCTCACATAGGATTCAAATTGCAGGAGGTTATTTAGCCATTGTACTTAATTGTAATTATTATCCAATTACTTTTGATTAATGAAAGAATTCATAGCTGCAAACCATTTTTTGCACTATTTCATTCTTCAATTCCTGAGTAAAATTGTGTGATCTATTCTGTGAGTTGTGTGTGGATCCATAGATCTATGTTCTCAATTTAATATGGTATCAGAGCCTCACCAGGACAAGGCACTTCTCCTCCTCATATCTCCTACTAGATAATTTTTTTGAGCAAAATTGCTCCTTCCAGCACTACACAAGAAGCCAAAGGTTTACCACTTAATACCCCAAGTAAAGGAATTGTTGATCAAGCTTGCTTGATCAACTATGTTGGGTGTGATGAAAACTTGAAATGTGCAGGCTGTCCGACCTTATTTTATCTGTTTGATTGTGTGATTTACAGGTTATCAGTTCTTCTCACTGCATTCGCTACAAGCAAATATTTCTCCTCACTGCATTTGATACAATAGCTGAGTCTTCTTCACTACATTCAAAATAACTCCTCCAATGGAGAAACTCACTTCCTTTAACTAAACACCAGTGGAAGGAGGACATGGAGAACCAGCTTCGCTCCAATAAGCTCTTCAGAATCACAACGGAGATAGAGGCAGAGCCAATTCTTAATCATGACAAAGAAAAGTACTGGAATATGCTTGATTAATCCTATGGATGCCTGTGTCTCTCAATCTCTCAAGATATTCTTTTCCACATCAAGGGATTGAAGACTACCAAGGATATTTGGGATAAGATCACTTCCTTATTTGACAAGCAGGATGAGATGAGGGTCCATTAGCTAGAGAATGAGCTGATCTCTCTTCATCCATCCAACTTCGAAACACTAAATGAATTCTTCACGAAATTCAAGTACCTAATATTCCAGTTGAATCTATGCAAGGTTGAGAAGGAGGATTATCAACTCATCCTTGCCATTCTCTCAAAACTCAGTGCAGAATACTCAGTCTTTGTATCAACTTTTCAATCGGTGAAGCTCACTACTCCAAATTGGAGGATTCCCACTCTTGATGTTTCATTGAATCTCTCACTTATGAGCATGACAAGTTGATCCAAATGGGGATCATTCGATCTTCCTGAGATCAAGCACTAATTCCAGGAGGACCTAAGGTAGTGAATGATAAAGGGAAGCAAAAGGATGAGTCTCCTGTGAATAAAGAGCAGTCAAATGAGCCTTCAGGTCTGAAGAGAAGCAAGAAGAATGGCAAAGGAAAGACTATTTGTTCCTACTGTGGAAGAGGCTTTCATCCAGAAATCTCTTGTATGAGAAAAAAAATTGATGAAATGACTCTTCTTCTGAAGAAACATAACATTACTGCACCTGCTAGCGCAAGGAAGGATGACAACACAAAAGACACTGAAGAATGATTCGAAACATTTCATGCACTTAAGGATAGTTGTTCAACAACACATGCCTTTCTCATTGATTATGGAGCTTCCAACCATATGGTTACATCCAGAGAATCATTCTCTTCCTTGCAGTATTTTGATGGTCCTAGTATTCAAATGGGAAATTACAATAAAGATCAAACCAAGGGGAAGGGATATATCAAGCTTGAACATGGAAAGTTCAAATATGTGCTTTATGTTCCCTCCCTAGTTGCAAACCCATTATCTATATACCAGATGACTCATACCGACTCTCCAAAGCGAGTAATATTTGGTCCTAACTCAGTGGAGATCACATATATCTCTACTGGGAACATCATAGCGAAAAGTGTTGCAAATCATGCCTCCAAGGAATATGAGTTCTCACACTTCATGCCATTTTCAGAACCAATGCACTCTCAGCAGCCACTTGCAAGGGAAGGTAAAATCATTTCATCTACTTCTTTTACAACTTCTACTAGTATTACATATCTAGCTGTATCAATTTATGATCCAGATCCCTAATTCCAGATTGGGAGCTAGGAAGATGATTGGAAAAACACCTAACACTCAGAAGGGAAAGACCCTTGCGCTATGCCATGCAATCTTACCTCCTTCAAAGAGATGCAATAGACTCCCTATAAGATGCTACATGGAAAGGGCTCAGTCTCACTACATTCAGAAGAATAGATCTGATCATACACCTCTTCATCCAACAAGAGACAAAGGTTACATTCCTCCTTCCTTCCATCATCATTTTGGGAGAAGATGGAGAAGTCTACATGCCAGGCCCCAGAATACATGTGCACAGAACATCATGCATGCCGCTTCACTACATCACAGATATTGCAGCAACACATTTTCAAGTTTTTCAAACTTGAATCATGCTTCTACCTGCTAAGTTAGAGGGGGGGATTTTTTCCCATGTGGTTTTTTCCCCATCTCCTTGTATTGAGCAGTTACTTTACTTTACTTGATGTAATGGTGACCTATGGTATTAGTTACCAGGGCCCACAGATTGTCCAAGTTAGCATTCAGGGGAGTGTTAGGATTATTAATCCTCCCTTGTCCAAATTGGTCATATGTCTAAATCAGGAGTCATGTCTAAATTGGGAGTCCTTCCGGTCTATTTTTAGTCACTAGCACCATTGGGTCCACTTGGCCTAATTGGGGGACATGTTCTAGTTACTAAAGTGTGGGGAACACTAATGGAGGCCTACTACCACTGATTGCACTTGCATGCATCAGTTTAGGAGCCTCCTAGATCAATCCGTACAAATGAGGAGCCACTGGGAGTGCCAATACCAACCAAGGTCAGTTGAGTTTAGTTGGTGAATAGTCAAGCTCAATTAGGAGTCAGTTGCATTCAATTCTAGTCCTCTACATTCAGTTAGTGCTAGGTCTGCATGGCTGTATGCAGGAGAGGCACATTTCTCACCTACCACAGTCAATTAATCTTAGTTAACACTGAATTAGACACTTGAGTTGTGATTTAGAACTCCTATGAACTCCAATAATGATTTAGACATGGTCAGTTAACCATTCAATCAAGTAGAGTCAAACCGATTCAAATTTCCTCACATAAGATTTGAATTGCATGAGGATATTTAGCCATTGTACTTCATTGTAATTATTATCCAATTACTTTTGATTAAGGAAAGAATTCACAGTTGCAAGCCATTTTTTGCACTATTTCATTCTTCAATTCCTGAGTAAAATTGTGTGATCTATTCTGTGAGTTGTGTGTTGATCCATAGATATATGTGCTCTATTTAATAGAAGCATTGTTGGTAAAGGATTATATTGTTGCGACTACTGCAAAGTTTTTGTTTGAAAATGTCATGACAAGATTCGGTTTCCCAAGGATTTTAATAAGTGATCAAGGTACGTACTTTGTTAACCACTTGATTGAAGAATTGAAGGAATAATTTCATATTCAACATTGAAAAACAATGCCATATCACCCTCAAGCGAATGGTGCTATCGAAGCCTTTAAAAAATTCCTGGGAAATGCATTGACAAATATTTGTAATGTTTAAAGAGATGACTGGGATCAGAAAATTTATGTAGTGTTATGGGCATATCGCACGACTTGTAAGAAATTGACAGGACACACCCCATTTCTCTTTGTGTATGGGAAGGAAGTTGTGATGTCGATGGAGTATATTGTATCGATTCTAACAATTGTTGCGATCACAGAGATGACAGATGTTGATTCTCTCGAGTAGAGATTGTTGCAACTTGTGCAACTGGAAGACTAATGTTTTGTCATGGGGTATCACCAAAATGGTTAGAAAGAAAGACATAAGATATGACATGATCGACACATTAAGAACAAGCAGTTGCAGGTCAGAGGACTTGTTCTTATGTATGAAAACACATTTTTCAAGCATCCAGGCAAGTTAAGAACACATTGGTTAGGACCGTATATTGTCAAAGAGATCATTGACGAAGGAGATTTTAAATTGCAAAATACAGATGGAACATCTATCAAAGGACTGATAAAAGAAAGTCAGTTGAATCTGTATCACGATAGAAATGAATTGATCGCATAAGAAGAAAGTTTTTAGTCACATACTTCTAGTCTGCTGCATAAAGAAAACAAGAGACAAAGAGGAAAACAAAAACACTACGTTTTTTATGCAATTGTTGGTCGCAGACCACTAGTCTTCCGCAGTAATAAGAAAACTTGCATAGGCTAGGTGTCTAGTGTAGATCAAAAATTCAAGGCGAAGACACTTAGTCTGTCACAAGAAAAGGAGATCTGATGAAGAAGGAAAATAACTCAAAAGGAGTGTGACGGTGTTGCAAGGAATACTAGTATCGCGGAAGTGACATCTAGAGGTCATTAATTTCAAAATCCTGAGAGATTTTGGCAATGTTCTTTTTGGCCATGTTCGTCTTTATGGAAATAACTACCACTTGATGTGACAACTAAATGAAGGCATGCATAGATGTTTCCTTAATTAGTCGGATGATCAACTCATGTGACTGAAAGGATAGATACCTTCCCATTTATTTCTTATGAGTGTGAAGCACGACTATAGAGAATGAATGCATGATATCAACCTTGGCACCCAAATTTCATTTTCATCCTATTTGCATGCAAAAATAGTACGTGTTTCATGCAACTGCAAGAGCCGAAGATAATTGTTCGGAATATGGTCATTTTGATTTCCAGCACAAGTACAACTGTTGAATCCAAGGTTACGACTGCATCACCTACGATAGTCATGGAAGATACTACTGGATATGTCCCACCACAGGAGGAGTCTCCACCAATAGTTGAGCATACCACTCCAGTTGTTGAGCAAGTTCCAATTAGGCCTTCAGGAAAATCACATGCAAACATACTAGGTCCGTCTGAAACTACATGGGGGAAGCACACTGGAAATAAGAAGAGGAAAGGAAAAGCAACGACACCACCAAAGCCACCTCGATAGGAGGACAAAAATTTAGAAACTAGAAATATGTTTTCTCCATACATCCCACCAAGGTGCTCTGATGCGCCAAAATTTAAAATCCCAAAGAAATCAAGAGCTTCAATGGTAGCACCATCGATGCCGAAAGGAGTTAGGGTGTTGAAGGATATTTTCCCAAACCTGCAGAAGCTATCCTTCCCTAACCATGATACAAAGAAAAACAATACTTAGACAGGGAGATATACATGATCACTGTGCATGATGCACTAGATGGGTTGAACCATTTGGTTCCAATGGAATGGACTAGAGGGATATATCAGTCAGGAATATTTATCATTGTTGTATATGCCACACTTTGACCGAAGCCCATAAATAAATACATGTGTCAAACAGTTATTAATGTGTTTTCATGGTGGCTACCTAAGGCTTGACAAACCAATCTCTGTGGATGTCGAGATCATTGCAATAACTATAGGCCTACCATTCACATGTATGGACCCAAATCCCTTGTTAAGGAAAGACTAGGAAGCTCTGATATCGACAAGGATGAAAGAAAAATATGATGTGGTTAGATAAAATAGAGGGTTCCTAATATCCTTGATTAATGACCATACTGTTCAGTTTGCTTCTAAGGTACTAGCTAGTAAAATGTTCAACAAAATGCGATCGAACGAGTGTATTGCGGGTGCGGTTGCGCTAGCTGAACTCTGTGCGGAGGGAGTTCAGATCAACTGGTCGCAGTTCCTGTTGAATGAATTGCTACAAGTTGCAGTAGAGTCCCAGGAAGGCGGTAAGCCATTCCACTATATCTGGTTGTTGATCTTGATTTAAGTTTATCACATGGTCCAACCCACCTAACTACCAAGGGGTATATATGCTAGTACACTGCAGAGGAGCTCGATACCAGAATCTCTGGTTCGACAAGAACAGGAAGGACATGCAACAAGGTAATAATGTAGAATTTTTCATGCATGGAGAGGCATTGAGGCATCAGCTAAAGAACCAACACAAGCTTACAGGTGACACTGTTAAACAGTTTCATCAAATTATCAAGTTCGAGATTCACCCGCATTATGTTAAGATGCAACCATGACAAGACCAACATCATCAATGGTTGGTGAGACAATTTATGTTGACAGAAGAGGATGTTGAGTAAATTGTCAAAGAAGGGCCGAATGAATGGCGAGTTCCTGTTCTAGAGGACCAAGTAGAAGCATAAGAATCCCTGGGTCAGGAAAATTCACCATCACATAATCATTGGAAATGAGGAAGAAAACCCACAAATAGATGCACAAGATCTCTACCCAAATGAGAGTGGTTCAAGTTCAACTCTGACAGACCCGGTAGTAGGAGCGAATAGAAAAGAGGCCGACAGAGAGCAGGCAGAGTTAGGACGAAAGAAGAGAAAGGATGATGAAATTGCAAATACTATCAACCTTGATGGTGAATATTTCACACTTATGACTGAAGCCTTAACAGAAGTTGCACAGGAAAATTTCAAGAAAATAGATGAGCGACAAACAGAACTCACGGGTACTGTTACTAATTTTCTGAAAGTCATTTGCAAATATGACAAAGAGATTAGAATTGGAGTAGATTATATGCCCTAAAGAACTGAGTTATAGGATATAGCTGGTACTTCAGAAGAGAAACAAACTGAGACCCAAATGCTCGTACCACCAATAATGACATAAATATAAGGAGAAGCAATTGATCTAGGAACCCCAGAATTCAATGATGTAGCCAAAATTATAGGCCAACTAACAATAGCCTTTTTGCAAATGCGAATGTCTGAAGTATATGCAATTCAGAATATCCCAATATTGGCTATGAAATAGCGAGAAGTCGCCTTGATTAAGTAGGAGAAAGTAACAAATAAATGTGTCAATAAGATGAAGCAGGCAGTGCAAGAGGCCAAGCAGAAAACAAAAACATGGGAGGAAAACTGGCATAGCCTCCATGAAATTCCAACCTCCATTAATGAAAGCCCCCTAAACTTACAACAACAAGAAACTATATATGTTAATAAACCCATAAAGTAAAAAAAAATTAGAAAAAAAGGAAGGAGGAAAAAGAAAGGAAGAAGTCATTACCTTCAGTTCTTCCATGATCATGCATGAAACCCTAAACATGAAACCACAATATAACAATAAACATTAGCAAATCAATAAAGAATAGTCTAAGTAAAAAAAGGAGGAGAAGTAAAAAGAGAATTCAGTAACTTCCTCATGGAGGTTTCTCAAAAAAGACTAAAAACCTAAGAGATAAAACCGTAAGGGAGAAAGAAAAAGGGAGAAGAGGAAGTTCCTCCATGAAACTAAAAATGTAAGAGATAAAACCCCAAGGGAAAAAGAAAAAGAGAGAAAAAGAAAAAAAAAGAGGAGAAATGAGAAAATAATGAAAAAGTAAGTTTTGAAAAGTTTTTATGAGGCAAAATAAGATATTTTAATTAAAATGATAAAGATACCTTTCAAACCCATGGACTGAGACAAATGACATATTTTAAGCTTTTCATATTTCTTAAAATTGGCTTGGTTGATAAATCATGCCATAAAATAAGTTACTTCATTTATTATTTATTTAATATATTTATATTCATAATATGATACAAGTTAATTTACAAAATTTTATTATAATAAAATTCAACCAAAATATATTAATATCATGTAAGTTAAAAAAAAAAAACCCTAATTTTGATTAAATTAAATGAACTATATAAATCAATACTTTATAATTCCAAAATTACTTCACTACAAAGTTACTTTAAAATAATAATAAAAAGAAATTAAAAAAAAAATCTATTCAGATTTCGCTTAATAAGTACCATAACACAGAACTTTATAACTCCAAAATTACCTTGTTGCAAAGTTACTTTAATTAAAAATAAAAACAATCCATTAATCCATTAAAATGTCACTTAAGGGGTAACATATAAAATTATCCATGATACCGATTTAAAAGTAGAATCTAGATTCTTTTAGGAATATGGATACTTAAAATGACAAAGAAGGATATAATTTTCAAATCATTTTTCGAGAGAATTTCAAATAAATGAAAATTGTATAAAGATAAATTATTGATTAAATCTTTTTTCATAATTTATTTGATATAATTATAATTTTCTTTTGTAAAATATATAATAATAACGTTATATATAATTAAAAAATTAATGATATAATATGAAATATTTAAATTTTTTTTTAAACATTAAACAATAAAAAATATTTTTGATTAAATTTTATATAAAAATATTATATTTTAATAAATTAAATAATTTAATGAATATAAAATTTAGTTAAACTTAACCATATAAAATTAAGAACAACAAACACTGGAATAAATAAATTTTAATTATACAGAGAGAACGCTAAATTATGGAAAAATACCCTAGCTAAATCCAGATATAATCAATCTGAAATTATATATATATATATATGAAAAAATAAGATGTAAGATAAATTAATAAATTAAAATATATTTATGATTTTATTAATTTTTATTTTTAAAATTAAATAATAAAAATAGTGAAAAGATGTATGTTAAATTAATAAATCAAAATTTATGATTTATAAGTTTATCATAATCAATCATTTATTTTCACTATTTTAATTTGGTCGAAGGCATTTCACAATGGAGACACAGTCTCAAAAGATTTCTCGTCTCTCTAGCCACTAACATTTCCCCTGGTGATTGGTGATTTTAGGCGGTTGCATTTATATCTGGGTCGTCACGTTCATTCTTGTTGGCTCCATGCACATTTAATCTGTAATTTAACTCTTCACACTTCCTCCTATCCCAGGAAAGCGTGGCTTCCTTGACAAGTTAGTCGGACGTCGGGCTTTCAATGCACCGCCCCACTGTCAAATCCTTTAGTTCTTGAGGATGCAGACACTTCTTTTGTCGTGTTATTTTGACGGTTTAGGTTTTCTCAAAAGACTATTAAATGCTTAAGATGAATTTTTGCTTATGCTATACGGTTATTCCTGGTGAAAGACTCAATATTTTTACCTCGTGGATCAAACATAATTGTAGAAGGCCTTAAGTGCTTTAAATTTATATTTATTAAATTTCTGGTATTCACTTTAAATTTTTGGAATCTCAATCTCCATGCAAGAGGTAGGTCTATTTTTGAACTCCAAATCTAGGTCAACTTTATTTTGCATTTACATTGTTTCCAATATGATTTCTGATTTGTTTGAAGTTTCCCCAACTTGAATCTTTGTATCATTAAATTTCAATGATTAATATTTACTAATGAATAATTGTTTTTTTCCTCAACGTCAACAAGATTTGCAGTGGTTGTTTTTTTCCATAGACTTTTGCGGGTTGCTTCTGTGACCAAGGCACTGCTTCAATAACATCAATTGGTGTTCGAAAGCATTCACTTGCATTCCTCCACACTAATCATTTGAAATAAAGAACAACCAAGACAGTATATGGAAAAAAACTAAAACTATTTTTTTTTTCCGAAATTTTGTAGAAACAGTTGCTGAAAATGTAATTATTGCAATTTTCAAACAAGATTTTAATAAAAAATATGAAAATATGGAATACAAAATCTGTTTAAATATTAAATGATATATTTAAAAATTAATCTAATTGTGTAATATAATGAAGAAGAAAAAAATTATTACAATTAAGAATGAAAAAATTATTGCAAACAAAGTTATGAATTAAACATACTTATTCATGATTCTCGACTTCTACTTTCCGCAGTGCTGAACACGGAAATCGGAAGTTACAAGTTCGTAATAAAACTTTATGTATTTCCGACTTCCGCTTTCCGCAGTGCGAAATGCGGAAATCGAAAAATGTCTTTGTCTCATATTTTTTTATATCTTATTTCCCGATTTCTGCTTTCCGCATTGTGGAATGCGGAAAGCGGAAGTCGGGAATCATGAACAAGTATGTTTAATTCATAACTTTGTTTGCAATAATTTTTTCATTCTTAATTGTAATCATTTTTTCTTCTTCTTCATGCATTTATTTCTGATTTTAAATATATTCATATTGAGTTGTTGTTAAACGTTGTTACTTATTGACTTTATCATTCACCATAACTATCCCTTCTTTGAAATTTTTTAATGATTTTGAATACAACATAACTTTTCTAAAACATTTTATATTACCCACTTTTACAAGATTTAAAATGAGTTGAATTTACTTTATTATGAATTTTGAACATTTAAGTACAGGTTGAATGGATGGGTAAAATAAAAATCAATATATCTCAATGAGAAACAGGTCTTCCGCACTCTCAGACCTTCCCGATTTCTGATTTCCGGTTCGGATTGTGGAAGTTGGCTCCTCGACTTACAAAACAGGGTTCCCACACTTTTATGTTTTTCCGGTTTCTGATTTCCGGTTTGGGATGTGGAAGTCGGTTTCTGGACTTTAGAAACTTCCAATTCTTCACTTTCACGGGTTCCGCACTCCGCTCTTCTTCACCGTCGATCAAATGATCTAGAGAAAACCTTGTCGCTATTTTTTAATGCAAGAAAATTTCTATGAAAAGAATCAATAATATAGAGAAAAAAAACTTTGAATCAAAATCTATTGCTATATACCTGTCGTTGGTGGGTATAAAAATTAAATAAAAATCTATTGCTATATACCTGTCGTTGGTGGGCATAAAAATTAATTTTTGAAAGACTCAATATTTTTACCTCTTGGATCAAATAGAATTGTAGAAGGCCTTAAGTCCTTTAAATTTATATTTATTAAATTTGTGCGGATAAGCATAGTGCGAAAATCAAAAAATTCGAAAGTCAGGGAGAAGCAAAGTCCAGAAGCTGGAAAGAAGAGAGCGACAGCATAAGGAAAAGCTAAAGAGAAAGTTAAGATTTTCGATATCCGAGATCTGGTCCAAAAGAGCATAGTGCAGAAATCGGAAAATTTAGAAGTCGGGAAGAAATAAATAAAATAAATTGCTAAACTGTCATTATATATACATTTTTGTAGAACAAGATTTATATATGCGAAGCAAACCTAGTTTCAACATTAAAATGATTTAAAATATGCACCAGGGAATTAGTATCCATGGAATATGTTAAATTTCCTTATAAAAGAAATATAATATTGAACTGTGATTACATGTAAATTTATCAAGAACAACACTTATGTATCCGAAGCGAACATGCTTTCGAAATAAGAATAAAAATTGAATATATATCAAGGAATTGGCATCCATGGTATGCTATATTTCTATTGAGGTCCAGAGTATTTTAGTACAGCAGATATTTTCAATCAACCAAGAAATTAAAACTCAGTATCAAGTAATACATCAAACCATTTAGGTAATACTTGATGTGCTTGTCAGTCTTGTCTGTTTACGGATGCTTGTAGTCATCCTCTACCTTGGTTGGATCCTTCCTCTTGGCCATGCCAGTAGATGGTGATGACGCAGACCTTTGATCTCCTCTCCACGAGTCCGAGCATTCGTTCCAACTGATGGATCCTACCAATGGATACTATGCACTTCGGTAATTATCTCCATGACTTTATTCAGAGGCTTCAGTGGGATATTCGACAGTCCGAGAACTCTTGACACTGATTCCATAGTATTCGTTTGTTTTTTTAGGACAATATTGCTCTTACCAGCATCACAATTTCTTACTAATGTAATTAACATCTTTACCCTGATGGATTTTGCATGAACAAACTTCCCAAGAAGAACAGTAATTACATACATCGTCGTTCTTCACCAGCATTCACTCACTCTATATCTTGGAACGACTGTTACTATGGCATTATAACGAGTCGGGCGGTTGAGTTTCAACTATGAGTCCGTCAAATCCTCACACCCATCATCATCTAGTTCCATTATGACAACATGAATGGTCACATGACCTCTTCATACAATTCCTTATGCGAAGATGCCAACTACGCAACCCCTTTCTGCTATGTGCCATCATATTAATTACGGAAGTGACCGCTAGCCTCACTTTTCATCAACCTCAATTTATCTCATAGTGTGTGGAATTAACATTTGTCACTTTATCGATTCATTCTTATGATGGTATCTATATTCCCTTGACGCGCCCCAGACAACAAATATTTTGATTTTGAGATGCGAACTAAGCCGTCCACTTTCATTTATCTTAAACCTTCATTTCTAGCAGCATGGTCAGATATATAAATGTTGTTCTTCATAAATTTATATATAATGACAGTTCAACATTTTATTTTATTTTTAACAAATATTTTTTTAAGTACATTTGTAATTTTCATTTAAAAATGTTTGGCCTAAACAGTTTAAACACTTTCACAATTTCCATAAATAAGTTTAAGAGTTTTTTAAACAACTATGTTTAAATTTGTTTAATTGACTGTACGACACCACTCTTTATACTATATATAGTTCTAGATATCATAACAGTGGTTAGAATCAGTAAGATATAATCTCCTTCGAAGCATATCAAACACATAATAATAAAAATAAAAAATGGACATCATTATGAAAACTCGAAATGTAATGAGTGGGAAGACCTCAAAAATTCGTGGATCTAGCAAAAAACAAATGGCTAAGATCAAGGCATGCAAATAAAAACTTCCAAGTTTTTTTTGGGGAGAGTTTCGATTTACTGTTTCCAGATTCTGCATTCCGCACTGCGGAAAGCGGAAGTCATAAATAAATTTATTTAGACCAAAAACATATCCAAGTTCCGCATCTCGCTTTCCACACTGTAGAAAACGAAAAGAGGATGCAAACAAAAATTGCGAAAATAAAAAATCAAATTTTGGATTTCCACATTCTGCACTATGGAAAGCGGAAATAGGGAAATAAAAAAAAATGAGAAAAATACTTTTCCGATTTCCGCATTCCGCACTCCGGAAAGCGGAAGTCAAAAATACATAAAGTTTTATTACGAACTTGTAATTTTCGATTTTCGTGTTCCACACTGCGGAAAGCAGAAGTCTCACATGATTTTGGGTCGAATGTCCATCTGCCCATTTCTGTCTTCCGAAGTTCGGAACCTGCAAATCGGAAACCATGAAATTTTGGACCTTATCACTTCTGCATTCTATTTTACTACCTCAATCTTAGTTGTCCATGCACACTAGTTCTACGACCCAGATAGTTTTAGTTGTTTGGTTTTGGTCTTTTAATTTGTTCGAAGTTACGATTTGCAAACAAAATAAAATAACCCTTTAGGGACAAAATAATAAAGACCCCAATGCCAGATGGATTTTGAGGGTATGGAAGGGACGAATTCAAACTTTTGTCTTCTTGTTTTTATCTGCAATTGCAATTACAAATTTGCAGGGAAATGACACATTTGGGGGAGGATCCGAGGCTCATGCTCACTTTAAACATTATGGATACAGAGTGAATTCCAGTTTAGTTCTAACTATAGATTCCAGACCTAGACCCAAAGAGTGTGTCCGTTCACTTTATCAATTATCGACAATGGGGTTTATACGCCCAGAATTAAGGAGACTAGATCGGCTTATGAGGCCCTTCTTAGTATGATACAATAGTAGTTTAGGGATCAACCACATGATATCTTAAGAGAGGCAGCAGATGAAGTGTTAGCTATTTTGAAGAATGAAAAAATAAAAGACCCAGATAAAAAGAAGGAGATTGAAAAGCGTCTTAATACAATAATTGTGCAGCATTTTTCCCAGCTTGTTTCGATCGGTAAATTGATAACCGATTTCCAGGAAGCTAGTGGTGAGGCTGGGGCAGGAACAAGGGGAGCAGCAGGGGAAGCCCTTGATGATTACATCGGCATTGCGATTGAATTTTAGGAGCATGAGGATGACAATGACACTGATTTGGATCAGGTGCTAGAAGAGTGTCATGATGCAGAGAATGATGACGATTGGAAGGAGGGGCACGAGACGGATGCTATGCAAATAGGTGGTATTCATGATGATGATGACATGGAAGAAACAGATGTAGGATTGAATTTCTAGGACATTGATGCTTATTGGCTTTAGCGGAAGATTTCACAGGCTTATTGTGAGATCGATCCTCAGCACAGCCAGAAGCATGCTGAGGAGGTTTTGAAGATACTAGTAGAGGAGGGAGATGCTTGGGATGTCAAAAACAGACTTGTGATGCTTTTAGATTTTGAGATATTTGATCTCTGCTTCCATTTTGTATGTATTCGAATACCAATAAATTGAAATGTAATTCTACACTGGAGATGCTATATAGGATCTTTAAGATGTTGACATGTTTGATAAATCCCAAGGTCTCAATCTCTACTTCAAATTTATTTCTCTTCTTCAAAATCTTCTTCACCACCACCTCCTTCCTTTTCGGCAGAGTGACATTGTATACTTTTCTGGATGCACTAGATCCAATCACATTCTCCTCTCTCAAGCTCTCGAGAACACAAGACACGTTTAAATCAAGCTTCATTTTGTTAAAATTTGTATTTTCCCAATTCAATTCTTTCCCTCTTCGCTTTTCCATAAACAAATTTCTCAATTTAAAGTTGGTATTGAGACAGAGTGTCTTGAGGTTGGTTAAGATGCCAAATCCTAGAGAAATGTCTCCAGAAAACTGGTTAGACACCAAGTTCAAATGCATAAACTCACCCAATTCATTGATGTGATCATGTGGCAAACTTTACCCAGACATGTTTGTTGACAAAATCCTTCCGTCTTCCACACTTTTTCCTTCTGCCCTCTGCCTTCTGGTTTTCTCCTTCGGAACTCAGAAGTCGAAAACATATTAATCAACGCATTTCTTCAACCACGGTTCCGCCTTCCACCTTTCTCCTTTGGAACTCGTAGGTTGAAAAACTATCAAATGATGGAAACTGTAGGAGGAGCAAGTCGGTAAGTTGACTTGAACGATAGCCGACTTAGTCGATTGGCCGACTAAGTTGGTTGGTCGACTAAACTAGAGATTAGGTCGGCCACCTAAGGTCGTGTCGGTTCACCGAACCAACAGGTAGTTATTTTGTAACTATTTTGTAATCATATATATTAGGTTGTTGAGCCAGAAGAGAACTCTGTTCAGTTCTATGTACTATATGGACCCATTCATGTTAATATAATCTAGTAATTCATCTACTTGTTCTTATCTCTTGTCTATGTTATGTATGTATGTTTTGGTATGTATTATTGATAACCTTATGTGATATGTAAGATTACAACATTGGTTCCGTTGTCGAGACTACATATTTGAGATGTATGCAAACAGATGATATCAGAACAGGAGATTAAGGACTGGTGGGAACGTAAAATTGCAAATTATTTGTAGAATTACACATGAAGAAACAGATTGATGACCGCACAAGCAAAAGTGAGATTCTTTATAGAGACACATGAGAAGTTTGTAGAATCAGTACCCCAACTTCTAAAGAAAATCCTGGATGAAAAAGTTGGAAGGGACTAAAGATCAACAGTTACTAGAAAAATTGATTCGTGGGGGGAGAACAAACTTGTCTGAGTGGTTCGAAAAAATCGTCGATGACTTCTGCGAGGACAAAGCAGTAGAAGATAGAACTTTGGTGGAAACCATCGAGGAGAAATTTTACACAGACCTCACCGAGCAATTTCTGTGTTCTTTACCACCCTTGATGTTTAAGTTCCTGATCGAGAAGGGAGTGGGTCATATTGTCGAACCTCGTCCATCACTTCACGGACCATCATTAAACCCTAACTGGGAAGAAAAGCAAAAGAGGTGGGAAACATTCATTGCCGAAAGGGAGTGGGAATACTTCCTAAGCAAGTAGACCGAACTATCTGGGCTTTCTAAAGCGTCGGGTAGGCTATGGGGGGGTAGCTGGTCATATGTTGGGATAAAGTGGAGTGGATTCTAGTCGACTAGAAGCAGATACAAATCACCAGTAATGAGAAGTTGACCAAAAGGGAAATCAAGAAGATAGTATCACACAAAGGTATGTCAGACGTTCAAAAAATAGAAAGGGAAGAGAGACAACAAAGGAGGGAAGAAAGAATAGAAAGAGCCTTAGCGCTGCACAGAGGAATGAGTACTAGGGTGATTGATCAGGAAATAAATATGCTAGATTTGGGTCATGACTGACAAGAAGAAGGCATGGAAGAAGAGGCGTCCCCTATGGAAGAAGAATTGTGGATAGAGCAGCCAGAAGCTCTCCAATTAAGAGCTCCCCAAGAAGGAACAACTCTATCTCCATTGAATCCGCGTACTCGAATACAAACTATTGTCGAAGAGGACCTCCAACTAGGAGCTGAATCACTTTGGTGTATGGAGCTGACTAGAGGAAGAGACATACACTGGAAGACACCTCATTATCTGTCGACCAGAAGAAGGAAATTGGGTTACCTTTCAAGCGGTACCCTCCAACCAAAGTATCCACTTACTTTTACCAATACATGAAGGAGCACCCCCCTGCCAATATAGCTTTAGAGGACACAGAACATTCAGAACTACGGACAGGTAACTGCAGTTGGACATCGATAGAAGAAGTCGAAATAAACCGACTGCTGGTCAACGACAAAACAACAAAAACAACCGATGGAGACGAAAGTTCCATCGACGATAGTTCTGCAGAGAGGAATAAGCAAATAACCCCACCACCCCTACCCCCACCTCCACCACCGCCACCCCTTGAAAGCAGCGACAGTGATTCCGACATGGGTCACGGGTCAGCACACATTCCTCTATATGAGGGGGATGAGGACCCCAGACGAAACTGGTTCGTCTGTGAGTCGACTTGGGAGGCTAACCAAGTTATGGATGAAGATAGGAAGATGGCATAGTTTGCTGGTGCATTAAGGAAAAGAGCATTAACTTGGTACATGACCTTTTCTGAAATACAACCTCGAGCAACCAAAGCCGAGATCAAAGCGCAATTTCTATCATTTTTCAAAACTCCAAATGCAAAACATATGGCAGCGAAGAAACTAAAAACAACATCGCAGAATCTAGGAGAAACTGTCCGTGATTACGATAAATGGTGGAAATACCTTCTTAGCCAATTGGACTATGTTATTGATGAACAATTATTAATCCAGTGGTTTATCATAGAATATTCGCCGACATATAAGTCTGGAGACATTCAAGACTTACGAAGATGCACTTACAAAATCTCTCCAAGTAGAAATGGATGAGGACATAACAACATACTCCACTGATCACAGACTGGAAGAACAGCTTGAGATCGTGCAAAAGTCATTAAAAGAATTAAACCTCAAAAGTCAGGATATGTGGTGCACGAAGTGCTCGACGGCCGGACATTCAAAAGACAACTATCGATAGGAAATCAGCCAATAGGACATTCGATTTGTGCAGACAAAATGTTTTTGCGACATCTGCCAAGAGCATGGGGACCACTTGACAAAATATTGCCCATTCAACATGAAGAACGGCAAGGCATCTTGGTGTGCAATCTGCGAAACTGAAAATCATAACACAGCCGACTACCATCTGAACCTAAAGAACCGACAGAATTATCATGCAGTCTACCAGACCACTGCAGTTGCACAAAATAATGAGCAAAACAACTTACCAAATGATCAGAATAATCAGAGATATGAAGGTCGAAGATACGATCGTCGGTATGACAATCGACATGGAGGCTACGGAGGTCGAGGTCGATTCTCTGGAAATCGAGAAAAATGACCATGTCAACCCATCCAATGCTTTACATGTTATAAGGAGGGACATCGGTATGCAGACTGTCCATATAAGGACAGAACTAACCTCAAATTTTGTACTCATTGTGGAGTAGGGGATCACTCACTAGAGGATTGCCCTACCATGCTGGAAAAAATAAATAAAAAGAAAAATGTTAATGTCTTGTCATGTGTGCAAAAAAATGATGTAATAAACACAAATAATTTGCATATCGTAACTCGACAAGGGACAAAAACAGGAAGTGATAACCCAAGAATCAGCAAAACAAAAGAGAAAAATGTCTACCCTGATCCACTTAAAGAAAAACAAACATACAAAGAAGCAACAAATGTATTCAAAGAATTTGCACGACAGGAAGAGGCTAATGATAATCGACATAACACAATAAAATAATTAATACAGCTCGTACAAAACGACAAATCAGTATCCTAGTTCATCGATTTTATATATGAAATAAAACACAAAAACATCGAAAAACAAACAAAGAATATCTGCAGTTTAAATAAAAAAGATAAAAGTGATGCCGACCCACTTGTCGACTTGGAAATTGAAGGATACCATGTCCAACAAGTAGTGCTTGACTCTAGATCACAAGTAAACATCATGACTCGTGACACTTGGGAACAAATGGGCAGACCTCGACTATATGAGTCAAGAATATGCCTCAAACTAGCTGACTAGGGCCTAATTGAACCTATTGGAGTCTGGAAAAACTTTGATACAACTATAAAAGGAATCTCAACCAAAATCTACTTCGAAATCATTGACCCTAAGGAAGGATCCAGTTCCTTCCCACCATTAGTCGGTCGACCTTGGGGTAGAAAGATGAAAGCATCGATATCCCGGGACAAAGAGAGAATCAAATTAAAAGGAAATGGACAAAAGGTCATTGTACCTATTCATCCATCCCAAGGAGAACCATGGATAAAACCTATCAACGAAGAAGTTGATATCCGACAACTTTATCAGATACATAATAATGAAGATTACACAAAACCTAACACATATGGTGAACTCTACTTAAGTAACCAAGACTCAGTCAGATATAATTCAGATGCAGAATTATATGATTGGGAAGTCGAGAACTATGAAACACAAGAAAGAGGTTGTTGGACTATCCAAAAAGTACAGAAAAATCCCACCCAACAGTGCTTCATAATGTCCATTGTCCCAAAAATATTTGAGAAGAAAATTAGGGAATCTACTTTAAAACCTACCAATGTAGATACTACACAAGTACCAAGATATAAAGAAAGAGAGTCACCAGTCATGCACATAGAACAAGTTTCCAAAAATATTGATGAACATGGTCGACTACAAAGTTTAGTAGAAACTTTTACAGGACAAGCTGCTAAATGGTGGAATACCCATCAGACAAGACTGCAGACCTGGACAGCAACTTCAACTTAGTTTGTAGAAAGGTTTGGAGGAAAGAAGTTAACCAAACAAGCTCATATACCCATATTCACTCAAGGACAGAATCCAGAAGATCATATTAAGACATGTGAAAAAGAATGGAGAAGACTTGGATACAAGGATGAACAAACATGGCCACACCTGTTTCCATCAACCCTCTTCGACTTACCAAACAAATGGTATAAAATGGAAGAAGCTAGAGGTGAAACATTCTTATGGCATGAAATCAGAGAAAATTTCATTAAAGATTTCAACTTTATACCACAAAATGAAAACTTGGTCGAAATAGTAAAACAGATTAAAGAATTTATACAGCCGACAGAAAACAAACCCTTAAAAGATAACCGACAGACAATGAAATGTAGCAGTATACAAACCAGGACAATACCACAGTCGACAAGACTACAGTTAGAAAATGAAAATACAAAAGGGAAAAGCTTCAAATGGAAATCAAACCATGTCGAAACGACCAAACCTATTCGTACAATATTCAAAGTTGAAACAATCGACAAAGAGGATACCGACAGAATGACTGCAGCTAACTTTCCTGCCACATTCTCACAGTTTAAGGAAGGAATTCGACCAATCAATGAAGCCAAATCTCCAGAATGGCTAGATGCTAAATTCAAAACCAGAGAAGTCGACATCATCTGCCCGCAGATGAAATGACTTATAGAGACTGCAGAGGAGAAGGACCAGTTTATGGGTCCCGGCATGGAGATAATAGCTGAAATCTCCATTTCAGAGAACATGTCGATCTTATCAATTCTGACTACACTCACCATCGACATCCAGAAAATATTGCAAAGTTGGACGGATTTCCAACATCACCTAGCAGTGATAGCCCCAGCAATTTTGGAAGTCTGTGTACAGAAAAGACCGACCATTAGACTTCACAACCCATGAAGACCAAGCACATCATAATGACTACTAAGACAGACGGGGAGATTTTTGTACGTCCCTGTTTCTTTGGGACGAAGAAATGTTTTGTTCGTGGGGGAGATGTTGAAGGAGCAAGTCGGTAAGTCGACTTGAATGATAGCTGACTTAGTCGATCGGCCAACTAAACTAGAGATTCGGTCAGCCACCTAAGGTCGTGTCGGTTCATCAAACCGACAGGTAGTTATTTTGTAAATGTTTTGTAATCATATATATTAGGATGTTGAGCTAGAAGAGAACTCAGTTTAGTTCTCTGTACTGTATGGACCCATTCATGTTAATATAATCTGTTAATTCATCTACTTGTTCTTATCTCTTGTCTCTATTATGTATGTATGTTTTGGTATGTATTATTGATAACCTTATGTGATCTGTGAGATTACAACAGAAACTCTATCCATGATTCTGCCTTCCACATTCTGCCTTTTTGCCCTTCAGTGCGGAACTCGGAAATCAGAAAACTTAACTTTCCACCTTATCCTTTTCTGCATTTTTGACTTCCGCTTTTCGACCTCGAACTACGAAAATTGAAAGTTACTTTGCCTTACAATTTTTTTGTACTTCCTTCTTTCCCAGCTCAACTTGCCTTTCACACTGACACGGTCGCTACAAGCTTCGTCGGTTCCACTCCACCATCTTAGCTGACATGTATCGGCACCACTCAGATAGTTCAGCCAACACAACAGTTTGTTGACGGGCCCGGTGTGTAGGTTGCTAGAAAATATACAAGGCAGAAAACAGAAGGAAATATTCCTATGGATACGAGGACTTTGCATCCCTCATTCCTCGTTGTGGAAAAAAAAAAGCGGATGGAAAAAAAATCGCGAAAAGAAAAATCAAAGTTCCAATATTTGACACAAATACTTTTCTAATTTCCACATTCCACACTACGGAAAGCGGAAGTCGGAATACATACATTTTTATTACAAACTTGTAACTTCTGATTTTTGTGTTCCACACTGTGGAAAACTGAAGTCGGAAACACAACCGTTTTATTAACACAAACTGACAATTCCCATATTTGCACTGCGGAAAGGGGAACTTGAGAATCGATTTCCCCGATGACTTGTAAAAAATGGATTCTCACTTCTCGCATTGCGAAAAGAGGACTATGGAAAGCGGAAGTTATCAAAATGAGACTTAGAAAACAAAAGGTACTTGAATCGTTCTCACGCAGACAAGACTCTATCCTCAAGCTGTTTGAAATAGTAAGATCCTATGGATACGAGGCCTCCACTGGCACAATGGTTTTCAGATGTAGAAAATCTGCTGTGAGGATAAGCATGAAAAGATTGAAAAAAAAGTTAATTCCTAACTAATTGTTTAAGGACACATAAATAGGTTGAGTAATAAATTCAAAATAGGACTATTGCAGAGTGTAAAAGATGAAATAGAACAACCATTTAATGTGAAAACATGCAAATGAAGATCACTTATTTCAGCTTAACTTCAGACTAACTTAACAAATAAAATTTCCAAGAACTCTATCTAAAGCGTTAGAGATACACAATGAGTCCAAGAGACACTATTAATTAACAAATCCATATTAGAGATCAATAACCAATTATCAGCAATGTAAATGATCATGTACACCAAATGAAGACATTCACTTGATACACATTGCACATGTCAGTTCAGTAAAGAAAAATTAGCAAATCAATCAACACATTTATAGTAAGCCACCAATAATTAGCAAGCCAAATAGATTAGGAGATAGACTGAAATTCATCAAAAACATTCAATGAAGAACCATGAAACATAATATGAAATGACTGTAATTTTATTAATCTACAAAAAATCACAAAGTTCTAAAACCACAAACTTTCCTGTTATGTTCTCGGTAGTCCTTTATCCTGTGTAAACCTTCATCTTACTCTCTAAAAGTCCCCACTATACTTGGTAAATTTCTCCCTTTAAATAATATTACAAATTTTAAAAGAAAATAAAATTCCCAAGAGGTGGGATTACAAAATCAAACAATTTCAAGGTTTTCCAAGGGTGGAATGCCACCTGGCATGTAGGTTCATCAGCTCGTCAATCTCCTAAAAATGGGCATGTCTCAAGTGGATTTCCGTTTTTCATATTTGCGAGGTGATCTCCTTCTTCTTGATTTTCTTCCACTCTTTCAGGTACACATGTATTAGAGCCATCGAAGAGTAAGGGATCTCAATCCATCTCTCGATTTCCTACATGGTGAGTTGATTTATCTGCTGGATCTTCTCCTTAGCTGCATTGAAATGTCATTGAACCTATTCCAGCTAGATTTTTGTTGAAGGGGCCTGAGCAATAGGATATAACACAGTTAAGTCCAAATAACCAAGAAAATATTTAGAATCTGGCCACCTACATTCACAAGCCGACTATCCTTCTCTGATTATAACTTCCACTGAGTCACATATATTCTCCCATGTCTTAATTATGACCTCAGTCGTTTTGTCTTGCAGATTGTCCAAAATTGGCATATCATCTGGCCTATCTGACTCTATGCATTTGCCAATCTATCACCTATTCGAAATACCTAGATGCTTCTCTTGTTTGATCATGTTCGGTTTCCAAAGTTTCTGAATGTTGCCCAAACGAGTTATATAAACCCTGCATCTCATCAAAACAGGTATACAGACTAACTATGCTCTCATGAAAATATTCATGCACTCTGTAGAGTACTTGGTTAAACTCTTCTGGTGTCAGATTTGAAAAAGAAGAGGCTGTTGATTCTATCTGAGCATCCTTCACCTATTGCTCAAGGATGACAATATTTTATGCTTGCTGCTCATTGAGAACATCTGATTTTCCAAGCTGATCTTTGAGATCTTCTGTCTTCTTCTGCCATTGCTTGATTTTGCTCTCATATTCTTGTTTCAGCTGCTTAACCTCTTCTGTATGTTTTTCCTCAGTTGTTGCTAAGTCCAATATAGTCTTTTGCAATTCTTGTTCCTTATCAATAAGGGTCACACTCACTTTTCAAACACAGTCCTAATTAGCCCCTACAAAATCTCCCATGGCAACTGTTGTATCTAATTCCCCTTGCTTGATATCAGGGGTGTCTAATTTCCATATAACCTGACTGAGGGCAGGCATATGTGTGGTTGAGCCCTCTCTTGTCCTCTTAGCTCCTCTCTTGATCACATATTTGTCCTTCTTACTCTAGTAGTATTTTCCCATAAATACCACAACATCTTCTCCAAAATCTGCCATTCCTTCAGGGGGTAAAATGGTTTGTTGTTGAGTGGTAACTAGGGGATCAATTTCTCTTTGGTAAAGAGGGATTTATGTATTAAGGGACGAGATGTTCATAACAGAAGTAAAACAATTAAATGTGAGGGATGAAGAGGAATTGAGTATGGTGTATCAACTTTAGGGGAAAGAGATGTAGATATGCAAGGAATGTTTATCCGAGGAAGCTGAGAAAGTGGGGATGTTGGCATAAGATGAGGTGGAAAATGTGGGAGGAGAAGAAGTATGAATAGGTGAGTCAACTAGTATTGTGGGAATAGTAGTGGTAGGTTCCAGAACTAGTGAAAGATTAATTTCAGAAAAATACTGTTGGGAAAATGATGCACCTAGAACAAATTCAGACTCCTTGGGACTAGGAATGGATGATACCAAGGAAGTCAAAATACTCGCTGGACAAGTGGAAGGACCAGTCTCTTCCTCAAGATCACCGTCTATGTCATGAATTTCAACATCACAGGGAGGCATAGGATTTACCTATCGTATGGGATGGACTTACACGAGTACCTTTTCTCTTTGAGAAATTTGCAGTAGGGGCACCGTCTGTTCTTCCCTGGGATCCTGTTTTGATTGGACCTGCTCAGAACTCAATTGGGTATTTTGCTTCTTAGACTGTGACTTGGCCATTTCTATGTGAGTTTGCAATTGAGAACTGATTCTTTCAAGATTCTTCTTAAACTATTCTCCCTTTTGTAGAGTGTCTTCCATTGAGGCAGACTGAGGACTGGAAGGACCATTAAGGATACCCTTACCTTTGTCATTAGACTCATTACCAAGAGCACTAGCAGATCTTGTTGCTTGCTCTTTTGCTTCTTTCTCTACGTTCTGATTTTGAAGGTCTTGCTCTATCTTCAGTTTAGTATCCCTGTAATGAAGAGTACGATCCATAATGTCCTTTTGTTATTTGTAGATATGAGACTTAACCTCTGGATCCTCGATATTTCCAATTGCCTCTAAAAAATCCACAGCTACTCTCAACATAGAATCATCTTCATGAACATAATGAGACTTAGCACGCTCATGTGCAAAGAGGTTGGAAAGATATGATTTTGGGTCATGCATCCTCTTAGGTGTCTCTCCCAAATTCATAATATAAATTTCTTTACCCAACACAGCTGCATGGGTGTAATTCTGAAGTACAAGGGAATCTAGATACAAGGGAAATTTGGGCCACTCCTTTTTCTTATGCTTTGTCATCTTGGGAAAAACCCCATCGATAACCGTCTGAAAGGAAAATTCATGTAGTACCATATGGTCATGAACAATTCTCGATAGCAGATGCACTATATTGCTTTCCCAAATCCTCATATAGGAGAAATATTCTTCGACATACCAATCACCATGTACTGAAATTAATGCCCTAGCTCTCTGAGAAAATACCAGAACGCCAACCTTGAAATTTTTATGATACATCGACCCAAGGAATACATCTCGGATCTCGTAAATTCGAGGAACAAAATTGTCCTCCCACATATCAGAAAATATATGTGCACCGAGGGAGAATTCTTGTTCCAATTCCAATTTAAAATGGGGAAAGGAGAATTTGCACATAAAGCATACATCAGAAACCCTCACATGTAAAATGTTGGCTTTCGGTGGTCAAGGTTTTCTGATACTTCTCAATTTCATATTTCAAATTGAAAGATAAAACATGTGCCCAATTGAAAGAATCACCTATAAGAAAAGTGTGATGAGCCACATGAACCCACTTAGCTTTGAACAAGGAGCAATTTTTCGACCCATAAAAGCAGCAAAACATAGCTGCTAGTAATGAGAATGGTTCCCTAACCCAAGAAATTGGATAGGAATTAGTGGAGGTTGTCAAATGTTCCCTAAACAGTTATGTGTTGTCCTTCCAAGACTTGACCACCTCTTCGTAGTTGAACCGGGTAATGGCCTCATCAAGAAATTTTGATGTCAAAAGCTATCTAGGAGGTCCAAGCTCATAAGCCCTAGCAAATACGTCAGAATGGAACGATGCAACGGGAGTATGGGTATTGTCGTTGAAAGAGTGTTCCTTAGGGTTTGCATAGTACAACGCCCACTTAACAGGATCTGTATAGGGCATGAAAGGGGGTCTAGAAGTAATGCAATGAAGCTGAGAACTCCGAATTCGTTCATAAGCCGGCTGATCATGGGTGACAGAGGATAAATCGTCATTGTCAAAAATGTCGTAAATCCTAGACCAATCTAGGTACAAGGTATCAAACACACGTCCAATGGTATCAATGAACACACCAGTGTTAGGGTCTTTGTTCTTTTGCTCCTGAAGAGTTGTTTCCGACCTGGTGTTCCTAGAGGTGGTGCACATTATCTCCGATTGGATTTTGGCAACCATGTTTAAAACGGTGACATGAGTTCAAACCAACAGAAAAAAGGGTCGAGTGGTAATTACTTATTGGTGAAAAAGCTTAGAAAACTATAAATCCGTGAGCTAGAGAAAGGAAAAATATGCAGTAAAATCTTCGAACAAAGCAAGAAAGCATGGGAGAAATGGTAAAAACATTCGTAACTTCAAATAGATTTTAAACCTAAAAGTAAATGGAAAAAATTATCTAGCCGTAGATCTTGGATATATGGAAGGCTACGATCGAATCGACAAAATATAACGAGATAGTGCTAAGGTCCAAAAAATTGTGATTTCAGATTTCCATGTTCTGAACTTCAGAAGTCGGAAATCGGGAAGTAAATATTCGACCAACAAACTTGTGAGTTTTTAGATTTTTGAACTCGCAAAGGAAAATGACAGCAATCAGAAAGATGAAAAATCGTAAGTGTAAAAAGAAATATTGCCGACTTCCACAATCCGAAAATTGGAAATCGAAAATCATGAATATCATAAAGCCCTTCGATAAATAACTATATTTTTGCTTTCTGCAACCTGGATATCAGAAATCGGAAATCGAGAAAGGGACATTTAATTATTGAAAATTATAGGACTTCCGGGATCCAAACATCGGAAATCAGAAAGAGGAAAACAAACTTCAACAAACCTCCAAAAAAGGGATATCAAGAAAGACAGGTTGGAAAACAAGGTAAAATTTATTGCGAAAGTCAATAAATCCAAACAAGCAAGGGACATTAAGGAAATGTCTTAAGTGCAAACGAGGGGAAAGAGATATGTTGATCCTCCAATCGTTGATGGCATTAATGTATTTAGTCATCAATGTCTTGAGGTAAAACCTCATTTGTAAGTCGAGTCAGTAGTACCCATAAAAGTATTATTAAAATGTAATTTCCAGTCTCCCAAGGTAAGTCAGAAAAATTTAGTTACAAAAAGACTCAATATTTTTACCCTCTCGATGTTCCTTTGCACCTCTCGATGCAAATGCTAGTATATATATATTTTGAAGCCACTTATAATTAGAGTTTATGAGATATAGTATGATAATTGTGTTTACATCTCAAAATAGATGATAATATTCTCAAATATTCTAAAGATAGTTGTATATAATTATTATTATTTTTTTTAAACTTGGATTAACAAAATTCAAACCTTTTTGTAATGTAGTTATTAGAGGTAATTGTTGGGATAGTTACTTAGAATTTAAACCTTTTTTTAATAAATTCATTAGAGGCAAATTCTTGGATAGTTACCTTTTTTTTTAATAGGAGATGATCATATATGTAAAAGCAAATTGTTCTCTTTCATTCAAATGAATAACCAGATGCATGTTTTTTTAGTCTTAATAAAAAAATCAAAATATATCTAATATTACTATTTTTTTCAAATTTTTCCTTTTAATATTAAATAATAAAAATATTAATTGATTTTAAGGGAGCAATATAAAAATTCTATGTTTTATATTTCTGTTAGAGTTTATTTTCTAGTTTGATTTGTTGGGAGTTGGTTAGAAATCCTAAAAAATTCTTAGACCCACATATATTGGAGCAATTTATTTACTCTACATTTTGACTTTGGGGTGGCTTTTGGTCGAGATCAGATAATTTGTTTTTGGAAAAATGCAAATTTGGAAGTATTTAAATTGTGTTTTTGAATCCATAAATAGATTTAGCACCCTCGAAAACCCCCATGGCACCAAAATTATGCAATTTTCATAGCTAATATATATGTGATTCTATTTTTTTTAAAGATTCCCAATTGAGATCAAACAAAATAAGATGAAAATACGCTCACAAAAAGGTTGAAAACCTAGAATATTTAGACAACACCTTTAAACTTAAGTGGAAAGGTTGACAACTTTCCCTAAGGGCTACTAAAATCTACACAAAATTTTTAATGATGATAATAATGATGGTGGTTATTAATGTCCCCCTAGACCAACTTTGGTTTATTCAACATTTTAAAAGGTAAGAAATCATTTGGTTTACTTTAAAATTTATTATGTGTTCAAAAAGATTAAAAAAAACATTGTTGTATCACCATAGTTGTGATGAGTTAAAATGTTAGGAATGTCATTATTATAATAAATATTATAAAAGTGTGATTTAATGTGGGTATATGGAAGACATTCTAAGAGAAATTTTTTTTATATTCAACCTTCAGGAGTGTCACAAAGACAAATTATTTCATCCCATAACGTTTTAAGAATCATTTAATGTCATGTTTTAGTATGGAACTCATGAGAGCTTGCTCTTGTTTTTAACAACATTGACTTTCTTCTTTACACTAATTAAAACATAGGGATGTTTTTCATCTTCTAGATTATGGTTGATCACCTCCTTATAGTATCTCAATTTTCTCTTATCCTCTAATTCTTTATTGCACCACAATTTCTCCTTAAATTTAGTTGTAATAATATTTTTAATTTTATCATTATTATGGAGCGTGACATCTTCCTCAAATCCTCCAACAATTTAGCCAAGACCTGGCATCTTTATTTCAAACTTATTTAACTTGTAGGTGTTTTAACTAGAGCTTGAAGCAACCTTAGGAAGCCTCTTGTCTTCCATGTTGTTTATTTTGTTCTTGTACATTAGGTATCTAGTCATATAGCCATGTTCTAAATGGGGAAGAGACTCGATTCTATGAGAAGGATATGATAGGGCGTACTACCTTTATTTTGAGATTATAAGTTATAAAACACCTTTGGATTTTCTCTATCCTTCTCCACGGTTCTTTAGAGACGTTTTAGCCCCAAACTTCACAACTATATAAAATAATAGAAGTGATAAATGTCCCAAAGAGGAGTTTCTTATTATCCCAAAGTCAGAGGTCAGCTCATTTACAATTGTTTTCAAGTCCATATTAAGTTTTCCACCCTTTATTTATATTTTTCATAATGTTATATTTCTAGCTAAGCTTGTGATGAAGATTAATTTTGAGATATTCATATGAAGTCACTTCCTCCTATATGTTATTGTCATACATGAAATTTGCATAAGTGATATTTTTGGATTTGATTATCATAACCTTTGTTTTGTCAGTGTTAACAACGATACCCATATTAAAGCAAAAATCCTTAAGAATTTCTAGTTTCTTGTTGAGATCATAGGGGCTCCTTGCCATAAGAACAATATCATCAACATAAAGAATAAGGATGATGGCTCTAGAAACTAGAGTTGTGTTAAAACAACTTGCTACTTCCAAACAACCCTTTGACTTGTATATATCAAAAAGGGTAGGGGACAAATGACAACCTCGCTTAACTCCTATATTGCAATCAACTTGGAAATAATTGTATTCTTTTACAACCTTATTGCAATAGCTTTCAATTGTAAATGAACTTTTAGCTCTTATAATATATTCCAAAGGTTAGTTATGGACACTATGTCAAATTTTATTTTTTAAAGTCAAGAAATAAACACAAAATATTGGTTTTATTATTATTACACTCTTCTACAATGACCCTAAGTGGAAGAAGGTGGTTCATGTAGCATTTAGCTCTTTTTATGTGACTTTCTAATTATATGCTCATCTTAAATCTCTTTCCAAACTGATTTCATATAAACTTGGTAAAATAAAATTAATCATAATAATCTTATAATTAAAAAAAAAGTTTTTATCGAAACTTTTAAAATTAGAAATAACAAAACTTTATAAATATAAAAAATAAAAATAAGTCCACTAGTTTTGAAAACTTATAATTTATAAATATAAAAAATAAAAATAAGTCCACCATTTTTGAAAATTTATAATTGATATTTTTCCGAATATAGAAAATAAAAACTTATAACTGATATTTGAATTTACTTTAGAATAACTGCTCCAACAACCGGTCGGGGAAGAAGAGTAAGGGAAAGCAGACCACCGGCCAGATAGAAGGAAAGAAGGGCTGGGCATCCAAATAGAAGCAACAAATGGATCGGGAAGGGGCCCAAAATACATAAAAAAAAAACTAGCCTATACTATGACTGGATCGTGGATAATAGAGGTGCCACTTGGTCCATACTAAACCGTGCGTGTCACCCGGAAATCAAATTATACAACCAGCATGCATATTGGGTGGATCTAATGTGAATTGGGAAAATAAAAATAAGTCCACTTATAATCGATATTTTTCCAATGTAAGATTATATCTTAAATAACAATATGTTTGATATTGTTTATTAAATACTAAAGTCGTCAATTATTAGACTACACATTATTAGTGTGTGAGAGATTATTAAATAACAATATGTTTGGTTATTAAGATGAGTGGTGTGCACAATTATACAATAATAAGTTTATTAATCAATCAAAGTGATCAATTATTAAGTTTTATATTATTACTTTGATATTAAAAGTTATCAATTATGCATAGCTATATGATTAAGCTAGTTTTTTTTTTAATTTGCATACTACTATAGTTGTTACGAATTTATTAATAATTAATTAATAACTTTATTAATAATTATTTTTTTTCATTATTTATAATAACATTAGTGCTTATTATTAATATAAAATTGAATTGTAGTTACATTTTAAAATTAATCAGAGTGATCAATTATTAAATTTTATATTATTACTTTGACATTAAAAGTTATCAATTATGCATAGTTTTTTTTAATTTGCGTAGTACTATAGTTGTTACCAAGAATTTATTGATAATTAATAAGTAACTTTATTAATAATTATTGTTTTTTTATTATTTATAATAATATTAATGTTTATTATTAATATTAAATTGAATTGTAGTTACATTTTAAAATTAATCAAAGTGATCAATTATTAAGTTTTATATTATTACTTTGACATTAAAAGTTATCAATTATGCATAACTATATGATTAAGCTAGTTTTTTTTTTAATTTGCATAGTACTATAGTTGTTACCAAGAATTTAGTAATAATTAACGAGTAACTTTATTAATAATCATTGTTTTTCTCATTATTTATAGTAACATTAATGCTTATTATTAATATTAAATTGAATTGTAGTTACATTTTAAAATTATTAAAAAATAAGATGAAACTTTTTATATTAAAAAGTATTTGGTTAATAATATTTATAAAAGATGTAATATTTTTTATTATTTATTATAGTGCTTGTTATTATTTATTACCGAAAAGACGGTTCTACGCAATCTTACGCAATCTTTTGTCGTCTATCGATGACGAATGAGGAGCAGCTCCTTATATGTACTAAAATTTCTCTGTCCCCGCCAGCAAGTTAGGAAGCGAGGTTGATATCGTATTATTATATTACTTCCAATTAGTATTCCCCAGTTATGACGTTAGTAAGCCCACCACCACGCACAGATCGTTGTTAATTTACTAGTTCACGACCACTCGCGAATCTTAGGGTTCTTCTCTAAGTTTATTGCACAAGCGATAGTGATCCGCTTTGTGCTCTTCTATCGGATGAACACGTGTCTTTCCGATGCCTTTGGTTTGGGATCTGTTGTTTCTTTAATCGAGTTCTTTTTGTTAAACTTAGTAGATTTTGATCAAATCTAGGTTACAGTCGTGAAGTTTTGGAATTTTGATTATTACATGGGTTTTTGAGGGTGTTAATCTATTTCTATAATAAAAAATATGAAAACACAGTTACATTTAGATTTTGCAAAATAAAAAGAAAAACTCTAATTCCATACACCATCTAACTTCTAGACATCAATTATCCATACCTCAGTTAAAGTCAATGCATGGATCAACTACACTTTATTTTATTTCGAATTTAGAACAACTCTCATTAAATCAATCACTAAAATACACTCGTTTCATCCTTCTCCAACAATCTAGCACTTGTCAATCTAAAAAAGCAATACTTACTACTCCTCCCCAAATTCTAAAATATACTCCTCCCCCAAATTCATACTCCTCCCCCAAATTCTAAAATATAAAGCTCTATCATAGTAATTATTTAGCGTTTATTAATGAGAGAATAATGATGTTCATGTTCTGGATCATTAGGACTTGTTCGTAGCTGCAACTGATACATCAACAATTGCGGTAGAATGGGCTCTAAGCGAGCTACTCAAACATCCTCATGCTATGAAGAATTTGCAACCAGGAATCGATTCGGTAGTCAGTGAACATGTCAAAGTAGAGGAGTCAGATATGGAAACCCTGAAATACCTCCGATGTGTGTTAAAGAAGACGATGTGATTGCACCCACTAGTGCCGCTAGCGATTCCCCATGAATCAGTGGAGGCAGTGACAGTTGGCGGATATGATCTAGCTAAGAAAGCAATGCTAATAGTGAGTTTGTGGGCATTTGGAAAGGATACCTGTGTGTGGGAGATGATGCTTTGGAATTCAAGCTAGAGAGATTTATGCAAGAAGATGATATCGATCTAACTGGCACTAGAGATTTCAGAATGATTTCGTTTGGTGCAGGAAGGACAGGATGCCTAGGGGCTTCCATGGCTATTCCCACAGTTGAACTCACTTTGGTTCAGCTATCGCACAATTTTGATTGGAAATTTGAAGGTGATCCGTCCCAAATGGATATGGCTGAAGCATGTGGAGCGTCGATTGCAAAACAAGTTCCACTATTTGCTATTCCACGGTTGAGGATGCCGATGCCCAATTACCTCCACTATATATTCATTCATAAAATATATTCTCTAATTATGTCGGCGGGGAGGATTTCTATATTGAACATGGAAGCTTACTATGTGGCCTCAAATTTGCAACCTTAGTGTAGGTCCCTTTGTTGATTTGGGAAAGAAGCAGAGTCAACAGTGGGATGGAGGGAATCAACAATCAAGATAAGGATGGTAGTGTAGTTGTTAGGGTATCTGCATTGAGTTATTGTATTCAAATGGGATCAAATAATTATTA
>LPNX010396656.1:175018-332397 GCA_001517045.1 Pseudotsuga menziesii | reverse complement strand
TCACTCTTGAAGGTTGAAAATGACTATGTTCCCATTGCTTCAACCTATACTTTATTTTTTCCCATGACATTAAGTACATACCTAACCATTGGATTTGCAAATGACATTAACTACATACCTAACATATCAAGCTTGCACACAAAATAATTCTCATAATCCTTGATGATGTGTGGGATGCATAAGAAGTAATTTAGTATGTTGCTTCCGAATGACAAAAAAGGTATGTGCTAAATCCTACATAAAAAACACTCCAAGGATTATCTTGGTGTATCTAAAAATGATAAAATTATATTTCAAGGTATAATTGCAGTAGGATGTCGTATGGTTCCCTAAAGCATCCAGGGCATTCCTAGAGACAAAAAAAGGCGTCCCATGTTGGGTTTTGACATGGGATTGTTTAGTAATCAATACAACCAATCAATTAATTTGGTGACAATCATTGCTTCGTTATACATCACTCTAAGTTGAATGATATATTAGTTGGTGATAAATATTAAGATCAACATGGAATTATTAAAATCAACTGTATTATAGTTTAATATGCAATTTCATTATAATCCTTAAATTTTGATGAAAATTAGAAAGGTAACTTTATATGTAATTAAATATACAAAGAAAAGAAAATGGTAAATTGTAAAGAGTATACCGTTTTATATATTTATTTTAATTAATACAAAGTAGAGTTGTGGGATAGAAAGTAGAGTTCTTGGAGGTTGTTATAGAGAGGGTGGAGAAGAAAATTGATAAATTGATAATGGAACTTTTGGTTTTGGCTTCCAAGTTTTACGTGTGCAAGAAGATCTTGGCCATTACTTATGTTTACTACTCTTATTTTTGGGTTTCATTGAAAGTGGCTTACAAAGTGGCTTATTACTCAACTACTATGACTATATAAATTAGTTATACTTTCTTTCAACACATAAAATTATATTATGTACATACACACAACTTTTTTTTCATTTTGCAACATATTAAAGTTTTCTTGGGTCTTTCATTTCCCCGTTTTGGGGGTATGCTAGTTTATTATTATTATTATTATTATTATTATGGTGTTTGTTATTGGTATGAGCAAATATGACGTTAGCTTTGGTGAATTATATGTATTTATATATATATATGTGAACATTCATTCATATCTCACCGAGATCGTAATTCTATTTGTAAAATTGGAAAACGCTGGAACTGTAAAAATAATGCAAGTCCTTAATTCAAAAAATTGCACACGACACTGACAAACACTTATGGAACAATATATTTTTTCACATGGAAAACCCAACAATACTTCTCTACATTTGTGGATGGTAGAGGTGGTAAAACGTCGACCATCCTAGCAGAAAGCCTGACCCTAGAGCACTTGAGGCTCGAACTCATGACCTCCCCCAAACCAAGAGAGTGTGTGCACATCTTACCAATTGAGCTAACCCTTGGGGCTACCTATGAAGCAATGTATGAGGAGCGACACAAAGAGAATCCTATTAAATGGGAATTTTATTTTATTTAGTCAAAGGGCATAAAAACTCCGTGGCCATCCATTCATAATATTTATATTGTCGTTTACATATTAAATGTATTATTTGTGGAGCGAGGAATGTTATTTAAATTAATATATCATATTTAATAATAATAAAAATGAATTTTCTTAAGTGTCTTCTTAGATTCTAAGAAGCTAACAAAGAAAATATATATCCTTTAAGACCAAGGAGAGAAAAATCCTTAGAACTAAAATTTTGGGGTTCAATTTGTGTAAGAGGAATGGTATGGATATTTTTTTAATGGTTTTCTTGACCTGGCGGCGAAGAAGATTTCTTACTCAGCTATATGCTATGCATATTTTTAGTGTGAAGGATTATGTAAAATGTGGTTTATGTTTTTATATAAACTGCGATCTTTCTTTTGCGAAAAAAAAAGAGAAAAAATAAGGAATACAATATTATTCAATTTTTAAAACATTTATGTACTATATTATTCAAATCTTTGTGTGGAGGGGTTTCTTGTCCCATAAACAAGGGAATTGAGGGGTTTCTTGTTGCATAAACTAGGGGTCTCAAACACCAATTTGGTGTCTCACTTATATTATTATTATTAATGATTAAGGTTTTTGGTTGGGTATCATCTTTAAAACCTTTTTCGTTCTTGGGAAATTTGTGTTAATGGGAGGTGGATAACCAAGGTTCATAGGTTTCACATTATTAATTTCTTATAAACAAATGTTTGATGCAGATTTATTGGTCTACTCCCCTTTTCTTCATATTATAGATCAATTGGTTTGCACCAAGTGTAAGTTTGTTGGTGAGAGAGTAATAGTTTGAAACCTTTAAATCTTTGTTACCCACCTTGAGTTGACTAATAGATCATCTAGGAAGGGAAGTATATCAATTGGTCTATTCCAAGTGTTTGTTGGTGAGAGATTAATAGTTTGAAACTGTTAAATCTCGGTTATCCACCTCTATTTGACTAATATATTAATTGGGAAGGATAGAACAATTGGTCTTTGTCAAGTGTTTATCAATGAGAGATTAAGACCTTGCAACCTGTAAACCTCATCCATCGATCTCCTATAGAATCAAATTTCCTAGGAATAAAGAAGGTAATAAGAATGACACCCAATCTGAAATTTGGGTCAATTGGAGGTGGAAATATGAGGTTCACTGAGTTTCAAACTACTAATTTTGTAGCGACAAACACTTAGTACATACTAATACGTGTGTGTGTGTGTGTGTGTGTGTGTGTGTGTGTGTGTGTGTGTGTGTGTGTGTGTGTGTGTGTGTGTGTGTGAGCAGAGGTAGAGGGGAGTAAATCAATTGGTCTATGTTGATTAATTGTTGGTGAGAGAGTGTGAACCTCAAGTATGCACTTCCAATTCAATAAATTGGTCTCTATTGACAAACAATCAAGATTAATTGGAAGTGGATAGTTGAGGTCCATAGGTTAAACACACACACACACAATGAAATTCATGATTCCCTAGTTCCTTCCACATGATATAAAATAGAAAAGCATGCATGTACTTAATAAGAATTTTGAGCACATTCATGCATCGTCCAAAGAATTTAAAACATATCAACAAATTTACAAGAAAGGATCAAACATCTATCCTCTTATTGTTCACAAAATAAAATTTGCAAGATACCAGTAAAAAGAATCTAAATTTTTATCGTTATATATCTTAGGTTTGCAACAAAAAAAAAAAAATACAAAGGACTACAATAGTCATCAAAATAATACATGAAAGATATATTCATAATCAAAGCATCAAAGAAATATAGATTCCATTCCTTATTTCTTCTAAATCCATAGCACCTTCAACTAATCCTTGACCTTCCTTGGAAAGAGTGTCAACTTCTTCACTTAGTTTTCTAAAATATGAGTGAAAGTGACCTACTGAAAGGCTAGTGCCCCCCTTTAACTATTTTGTAATGGGTTTGAGATAAGCATTCTAGATTTGATAATTTTCTTGAATCCAATTTATCGCCAAGGAAGAGTCACCAAAGATCTGAATTTATGTTTTGCATCCCTCTCCAAAGCACATTAAACATGATTGGTGCATATTAGATATCAGGTGCATTGTGGTAAGGTCATTTTTTAAGATAAAATTGTAATTTCTTGCACCTTTAGTCAATGTACTTTCATTGTACAAAGACCGGTAATCCCCTATAATCACCTCATTGCGCAATGTATTGCAGGAGTTTCCGATTCCTTCACTTACTTGGTGGATTTGGTTTGATTTCAAATTTTGCAAACCATACCGGTTTTTCATTTCTTGTCGAAGTGGAACCATGCATCCATGATGGAGAAGAGACTAGATAAATTGATTGTTATCCCCTTATTTACATTTTTAATGATTTAAAATTTAAAATTTAACTTTAATTTTACTGTTTTCTTTTTTACTTTTCTTTTTAAATTACATGGAGAGTGTCATGTGCATTTGGCTTGTTGGTGCTTATATAAGTGACATCGTTAACAAGGATCTAATCCATAACGAGTACATTGGTGAGTTAAATTTAATAAATTAAGTTTTCTCATACTTCTTGATGTGTTCATAAATATAGGGATGCATTGAGCCAAGACGTATGTAATCGCTTTCCCAAGGATAAATTATGTAATGTTCTTGGGTCAATTTTTTTTTATTGATTCTATATCAAAGATGAATGGTTACAACTACTGACTATTATCCAAAAATGCATTACCTATGAGGGTAGGTATGTTATTATTTCTCTTTACCATCTTGGAATCTTGTTGCACTTTGAATCAAGATTACATTTGACTTTTCATTATTTCTTCTGGTGGAGTTTAGATAAAATGGCCAATAAATCCAAGGGAAACATTAAGAACCCTCATTGAAGTCTTTACCACCGTGGCCTAGTTAAAATATTAGTGGTGGACAAATTGAATAAGAGGAAAGAAACATGGAATGATTTCTTGTGTCAACTTGTCACTAGTCCACAACACGTAGACATATCCCAGGGTTCCAAGCAATATTCTGTTGAAACTGTTGCCAAGGGTTGGAAAGACCCTGCTACTGAAACTGTAATTGGAGAATAAAAAGAACCAGTTGTTGAAGTCACTATAGAAAGTGCAAAGACACATGTTGTTGAGGGTTTACAAAAATTTGACAAAGATCTTATAGAAAAATCACACATGCCTGGTGTTGAAAACATTAATGAAATTTTAGTATATCATCCTAAGGTTGAAACCATTCTTGAATTTGATCATAATCCTTTAGTTAATAAAAATAAAGATGGTGGGTCCATTATTAAGCCTCGACAAACTCATAAGAATAAATTTCAGAGGACCAAGGAAACCCCTGTTCTACAAACTCTAGTTCAACAATTTACTCGCACTATGGCAAAGAGACAACTAGATTCCACTCCACCTCCTTCCCCTTCAAGAAAGGCATCTAAACAACATTTGGTTCATTCAGAAATAGAAGAGAAACATATTGTAGAAGCATGTTCGCAGAAAAAACCTGATATTATGGTTGTAGATTTAGATAGAGAGCCTAAAAGTGTCCATCGGTCTGTAACCATATGCTTCTAATTTTAAACCTGATGATAACCCTCAACCTGATGTCATATCCTTAGAATATGTTTTCTAAGAAAACAACCTCTTCCAACTCAGCTGCTATCAGTAGAATTCAGAGGAAAAACCAAGAATTAGAGGAGAAATTACACGAATTCATCGTTTTGGATAGGTATGCCAAGGCCAAGAATGAAGTATTAAAAACCTAGGATTCCAATTTGCTAAATAGGTTTAGTGAACTGAACCGTAACTATGCAAATTTGAATAGAACACCAAAAAGTTTTTTTTGTAACATAGCTAAAACACAGCTTATGCGTAACATAAATTTTAAGAAGTGATTAAGAGAGATAGAAAGAAGTCAAAACCATGGTGTAAGCATCATCATGTGCAATAAGACTATGAGCAAAGTTATTACAACTCCAATTTGTGCACATTTTTACAATTTTCTTTGCATGGGGACATGCAAATACTTAGGCCTTGGTGAGATGATGGCCTCCTATTTTGTCCACTTTTTCCACTTTATAGATAACAATTTACCTTATGTTACCTCGTTCTTGTTTGAGTTATCCTCCTTATACCATATATTTTCATAGTTTCAAGCTTAATATTTTTCTTTCGCGCATTATAAGGTGATTGTTGTTATTTTAATTATTTCTTATGTTTTTTATTTATTGGATTGGTTTTTGGGATAATCTCACTCACGATTAGTATTTAGTTTGTCTCCAGTATTAATTGTTACTTTCAGCACCAGTTTTTGTACCGATTCCAGTTCCACATTCTGTGCTTCACATATGGCCGTCTTTCCAAGTGACAAACGGAGACATGAAGTTTGTGGAGGATATTCTCGATATAAGTTTTGCCCGGACTTATAGCAAGTGAGCAAGATGACTTGTCAAAAATATGTTTTATGAGTTCATATATTCCTTGCAACATAAAAATAGTTTCTTTCTATAAAGGTTTGATGGTTTTTTATGCCTTTATCCTCAGGCACTCTGTGCCTTGAGGATAAGGTGTGAAGGAGAATTATTCTCTTATAGATACACCTTGAAGTTTAACAATCGCCTTCATTAGATATCACACACATCTCTTTGCTAATTTTGTCTCAAACGATCCAGGGGAACATAGTATTTTGTTTTCACTATTTTCGAATCTTTCTATATATATATATAATCTCTATTGTAAATTGAACATAAGAGGAGTAATATGAGAACACTATTACTCTCTTGAAATTACTTGTAAACTGTATATGAAAAATATTTGATGATATTGTAATAGACTCTTTGTTTTTGTTAATGGAAGTTTACATTTTGAAGATCATGTTCCTTTTTATCATCTGAGATAGCATGGCCCAAGGCTCACCAACCACGGCCCCACCAACTAGAAGGTGTAGCCTCATGTTGGGTATATGTTATATCCTTTGCATGTGCGTATGGAGGGGAGGTGCGCATGTCAGCGCTACAGCTCGGCGATCCCAAAGGAACCTTCTAGTTATAGTTAAAAAAATTTGGCTATTTATAGATTTTATGGCTATTTATAGCTATTTGTGGCTATTTTTAGAAGTTGTCTAAAAATATGTAACTTAATCTCGATTAAGGGATTAGAGTCTTTTTCTAATCCGGGTGAACGGATTAGGGTATTTGGATGTTGCGGAATACCTATATTTTGTATTGTGAGGATTTCATAATGTATTGAAGAGAAAATAGGAGGTGTGGCTCCAAGGTTTTTTGGTTTTCCCGATTAAGGGTTTCCAAGGTAAATCTCTGTGTTTACGCGTGACTGATGTGTTGTGATCTCTATTTTGCTTAAAAGAATCTGTATGCTTTGCTTCTTTACACAGGTTTAAAACTTACACCTCATCTATTTTGTTTTAGTTGAATTTTACAGTGTGAATGTTGTTTTCATTGCAATTTAATTTGGTTTGATTATTGTTTTGATTCTTTTCAAAAGCATTTTAATTTTGTTCTTTACCTTGAATTTTGTAAGTGAAGTTCATGGTTCTTTATGCCTTCATTTGCATGCATTAATTCCACAAGTCATATATTCATTTTCGTTCATAAGTTACAACACTATATTCTTTTATTATGTCAAGTTCTTAAATCGCCTTCAACCATAAACATAATTCACTTTCTATTCCATTTCAGTTATGTTTTGTCATACATATTATCATTGTGTTTTAGACTAATTATACTTGCCATCATTTGTTATTATTAAATTCCATCCAATTTCCCAATTTGTATTTTGTCATATTTTCTTTCTTCCATGCAGGTTTTAGGCTCTGGTATTTCATAGAGAGTTTGATTAGTTTCCAAATTGCCTTTGTGACTTCATATCAATTCCTTTAAACCACCATTTGATATCATTATTTGTTGTGTAAACTTGCCCAATTCACATCCTTTTATGTGTTGGCCATGAGGATCTTTGTAATTCCCACGGTATTGACTTGGAATGTAATTGACCAAAATCATGTAAATGATGTAAATACACTAGTATGAATTCCTGGTGTGAATCTCAAGTCCAAGGCCCAACTAGTGAATGGCTAGGCATATATGATGTAAATGTGTTATTTGGACCATATGGTTGAATTGTATTGCTAAAATGAAAATGTATGTAAATATGATGTGCAAAAAAAAAATCATATGTTCCAAGAATGTATGTGTAAGGAGCACCAATGGGGATATGATTCCACCAAAGGGGAAGAGGAGGGGGGTCTATGGGAGACCAACCAAATGTCCACTTGAGAACTCGCCCAAATCCTACCATGTGTCTTGAATATGCCAACTACCTATCTTGATTGTTTTCTTAATCATTGAATGCACGTGGGAAGTTGGTGGAGAAAGTCGCTTCTTGTAGTTATGGAAGCATGGAGTTGACTGCACTCGAGGATAGTTATGTCACGTCAGTGATCGTTTCCACTAGTTTTTCCATACCTCTTGGACTTCATGCTCGCGCCTTCCATTCATTGGCACACATTCTTATCCATGCCATAGGGGATTCGTTCCTTCAACCATGCACTGGTTCAGGTGCTGAGATTTCACGCAAGGGAATTGGGTGAGAATACTTTGGTTCGAGCATGCAGGATGCATGTAGACACACGCATGGGGGATGCGTTGTGAAGGCAGGTGCTAATGTGTTCATGTAGGATGCATGGGAATACATAGTGCTCTGTATTTTATTATGAGTGACTGTGTGTTAGCCCAATAAATTTGAATTGAGAGGAAAAGATTTTTCTTTCGCCCTAGTGAACTCATAACCCAACTTGGGGGTGGCCTCTAAGAGCTGAAATAATAAACTTTTGGGTAAAGTTCCTATGGTTGGGTGGAAAGTCGCTCTTACACATTTAGTTTGCTTGGATATGTGTTGTTTTAGATAAATGTCCCTTTTTATGTTAATATGGCATGTTGTTAATGGATGTTTGTGTTTGATTATGCTTGAATATGCATGAATTATGTGTATGGATAAGTTGTATCTTGGTTGTACATGTTTAATTTGCATATGCACATGTTCTTTAAGTTATGTGCAAGTATGGTATGGATATTGAAAGCTTGTATTAATTTCTTAGTTGTTTTCTTGCATGGCTAACGTTAAACATTCAAAGCGAAAGAATATTGTTAAGTTTCCATGGTCGAAGGACCAACAACTATGTCCAAGGCTGGAAGGGAAATATTAGTGAAGAATGTTTAAAAACAAGTTAGGTGTCGGTTGATAAAGTGTCGAGGTGTCGACATTAAAGTGTCAACATCGGGATCGGCCTGTAGCTTGGTGGAAGAATTATCATGTTGAGTTATTGATTGTACAACATCAGGAGTCGTCCTCCAGACTTGTGAGTCATATCAATTCCTATGTATCCTCATATGATTAAGGTGGTGATGTTGTATTGTAAAGCTTGTGAATAATACCAAGCCGAGTCTTGTGAATAATATCAAGATTAGACTTGTGAGTAATATCAAGCCAAGTATTCTCATAGAAGGTACCCTATGAGAATGGATCTCCAATTGTGGATATGGTCTTGTATTGTATTGAGATTGAAGTCTTGTGTTGTATCAAGACTATGGACCTCCATTTGTTGAGGTGGTTATACTATGTGATATATTGCTAGTCATGGTCATTGAGTGTTATAAGTCTCCTTTAGGTCTTAACTACCCCTAGAGTGAATCACTTTAGCATATGACTATATGGCCCAAGGTAATATATATGATCATCAGTATGTTTGGAATAATTATTTTGAGTATGATATGATAAGATGGATAAATAATACACATATGGACTGTGCATTAATTATTTAATGATAATGAGATTAAAAAATAGAGAAAGAGAAAGAGAAATGCCCATGCAAATGTTTGAGTGAACTCAAGTTATAAATCTTGAGTAAAGTATCAATGCCTTAGTCAAAGCATCAGTTGAACTATTAATTAATGTAGGAAGTTAAGTAAAGAAGAGCTTGTTTTTCATCAATCAACGTGCATCAGTTAACAAAAGAGATCCATGAAAAAGTAAATAATAGAAATTGTGCATGGATGGCACTAAGAGTGAAGCACTTATGACACTTAAGTTAGTCTATTGACTAAGTGGTCATAAGTAAGTTAAATATTGAGTTCAAGTTAGTTATCATTCAGTTCAATTCAGTTATCATTCAGTTTAAGTAAGTTAACACTTAGTTCAAGTAAGTTAACATTAAGTTCAAGTTAGTTCACTTTCAGTTCAAGACAATGAACATTCATTTAAATATAATTAAGGAAAGGAAGGGCATTAATGTTTGCATGAAGGGAGTTCTAGTTAGCTCCTCCTTGTGAATGCACTATGTGGTTCTCTTAGTGTGTTTATTGAGCTTCCTATGCGCTACCTTCTGCATGCTAGGGTTTTTGGCTTGTTATTAATATGATAGGAATATGGTAACTTCAATACAGTTGCATACATTTGTTTTTGCAGGGTTGTATTGGATCTATCTTCTCCATTGTTATGTTGATATCTCTTATCGGGCAATCTGCTTATGTGTTGTAAACCATTCTTTGCAAATATATCTATCATACTCAAAGAATTGTTGGGATTTTCATCCTCCGTGTTTGGATGGTTTTCCCATCGTATATCTTATCTCTTATGGTTGATTGATTTATATGGTTGATTTATGAATATGATTTATGTGGATGATATATTTGTGAGATTTACATGTGGCTGATATATTTATGAGATTCACATGTGGTTGGTATATTCATATGTGACTAATATATTCATATGTAGTTGATTTATGAGATACATATGTGCTGAAATTGATTGATACAAGTTTTAAAGTTCAATCTTCTCCGATTTTGCTCAAAACATCAACATGGTATCAAAGCATAGAGCATGAAAGAGCTTAATTTTGTGGAGCAAGCTAAGCCTAAGTAGATATTGAAGTGTTGATCAAAATATTGCAGCTATGACATCAATATCCATTTGACTGAAAACCACTTTAAAGGGTGAATCTAAGAGCATGTATGCACCATTCCCGTCACTTAGGAGATAAATTTCGTTGAGTATTTCTGAGCAATTTGTGAAGAATCAGAAAAAACCGTTGAAACCCCACTTCCCAAATGGGATAATTTAGCTAACACAAAGCATATTTAAAAACTTCACAACCATTTGGGAAATACAATTAGGTATTTGAAGATGAATTTTTCATAATTTGTGTTATGGACGTCTTTCCAATCTTGATGAATTTGTTGAAGGACCTAGGGGTTTGTGGATTGGACATTCTTCTCCTTTAGTGGATATTCTGTGTAATGAGAACCTCTTGGAGTTAAGAACTCATTCAACGAAGATGATGATGATCATTGAAAGAATTATTTCCTGAAGAAGAGCATTCGCTCCAGGTCGTATGTGATCCAATTTCCCCATGAAGATATTTCTACCTCCTGCATGCACTCAAATTTGCAAGGAGATCAAGACCAAGGGACTCCAGTAATCTCTGCAAGGAAGTGGAGATCAAGAGGGAGAACACAAAACAATAAAAGATAAGTTCTTGTATTTTGTTTATTATATGCTCTTTAGATCTATATTCTTTAGAATGTATTTCATTAAACTCATATAGAGATTCATATTCATGGGATTATAAATTGTGTTATGATGTAACATGTTGAGCATATATGTTGATTGTCTTTCTTTTATTGGAAAATAACAAAACTCATGAACTATACATGCATGATTTTTTATTATCATATGATTTTTATAAAATAATATTTAAAGGTTTTTGTAGGAATTCAGGCTCTCATACCATGTGGAAACACAAGATAAGGATCTAGCTACAAGATATTTCTCACAAGCATGCACAATAAAAATAGAGAAAGGAATAATGAGACTAAACACAAGAGAAGTGAAGAATAATAACTGATTTATTATTACATTGGAAATACATCCTTATAAAAGAAAATAAAGTTTCTAGAATACAATTCATGCTAGCTCATAAATCAAGCTTACTAAATATGATAAACCCCTATAGGTGACTAAAGCACTTTCCAAATCTGTCAAGGAGCTTACAAATTGACTAAAGCATGAGTGAGTGATGATGAGTGATGGAAAAGATTGCTAATCATGGAATCTAGAGAGAAAATCATGGAGGATGAATTGGTCACAAACGATGTCAGTTTCTAAGTTTGACTAGCTTTCCCTTATCCACTAAAAGGAAAGAATAAAGTTGTCTAAAGGTAGAAAAGACAGGAAGGTGCAGTTTCTATTCTGGACAGTTAATAAAGTTGGAAGAATCTAACCAAAATCAATATAAAGGCGCTCCTAGGGTATATATGGCAAGTATTGGCCAAGTGGTGCAAGTGGAGGCCAACTACCTACTCTAGAATATAGGAAATTAACAAAAAATGATTAATTATTTTTATCATAAGTATGGAATGGGTTTATAATATTATAACACCCTCATTTAAGTATGACTTTATGATGGGATATCTAAAATAATCAGAAGTGTAGATGTATATAGGGCCCATCAACAAGGCTATGGTCACCCTTTACAATTATTTTTTCTAGAAAACTGAGGAAAAAGGCAAAACCACATGGGGAAAATCCTCCCTCAAGAAAGGACAAGGCACAATATGAACAACATGTCTTCATTGTGTCTTTTTCTTCACTTGAATGAGCCGAATGAACTTCTTCTGGAAGAATTCAATGAAGAAGTTGTGATGATCATGTGCTAGAGTGTAGGCACGAAAGAAGAGGAGAGGCTCCTTGTAGCTCATCATATGATGATTAAGGAGCATTATATGAATGATTCTTGTGCACAACTTATTATGATATAAAAACATAATCAATAAAGGAAAATATATTTGTGCATACTCCTTCTCAAAGAGTAAGAAACTCAATACAATTGGTTCCTTGTATAGCTACAAAATGGTGAAATGGACCATGTATCTTCCTTTCAAACTGTTGTAGCACCTTCCCTATTCTAAACTTTGAGGCTGAAGAGACTTTGAAAAATCATAATTATTATCATATAGAGAAGCAAAGACCAAAGGTATAGTGTCTCCATGAGTATGTAGGGCTATAATAGGAAAAAGTTGAGCAACTTGGTAAAACTTATGGATGCGAAAATATGAATGGTATATGGACTTGGGATATGGAACATAGATGTTTAGATCATATCCAAACATGTGTAACAGAAGTATAAATATGAATAATTTCATAACTAACCAACCGATGAAAAATAGGAAATACTTGAAACCAACATAATAAGTAACATTGCATATGAATCCAATAAAGAATCAACTAGTGAACTTGGGGTTTGTATAGTCTTAGGAGTATTCAAAGGATGGGTAAATGGTATGGATAATGTCATAACCTTCATATTATCCTACAAAATTACTTCTAAATCATATTCATAATCATTTGAAATGAGTGAGAAAGACTTGGATAAAGACAAGTCAGGATCTAGTGAAAAAACACAAGTAAAGGGAGATGGATCTAGTGGACTGATAGGTGGTTTATCCAAGGAAGAAGGTTGAGATTTATGATTATTATTGTTGGATACTATGGGCAGACCCGGGTTTACTGTAATGTACCAAAAACACCCCTAGCTCACTAGCCCTTTCGACGACAGACCGCGGAGTGGCCTGAAGTCTCACCCGAAGTGATTCTAATGGGTTGGCCAAAGACTCAAGTGTCTTCAACCAGGTTCTGTAGCATCCTAGTGTCTCATGACTCTTCTTAGCCAGTGGGATCTCTCTGTGCACCGTTGTTATTTCTTACTCGCTAGCTTTGACAGGGGAACAACCCTTATCGCATCGCAGTCTCTCTGACGATGCGTACACATTCTCTTCTACTCAACCTTCCACCTGCGATATCCTACACCGCAGCTCCTCTGACGGTGTGATATCACCTTTCTAGGCTGCGATATCTTTAATGGTAAGATTCAATATGACTCGCAAGGCCTGAAGGCCTTCTCTCTCTGGGTAAGATCACTCTGTTAGCCTTCAACAAGGTGTTAGACAGCTTCACTCAAGCTTCTACAATCTAACACACCCAACATCAACTGTACATAGCTTGCTGAACTTACTTAACATAGTAACTGCTAGCTCTACTGCGTGGATCAAGCACTGATAAACTCATATGCATATGCTTGATACATTAAACTTGCATTTAACCTCCTATAATGCTGTAAACTGAATGAGAACAAACAGATATTCACTAATTGATATACAACATTCATGTAACAGATAACATATAGCAACTAAGTAAAGCACAATCACATGAAATAGTCGCACAACACACTAATTTTACGTGGTTCACTTCCAGGATAGAAGCTACGTCCACGGGAACTGGTTTTTATATTATAACTTGAGGGAGTAAACACAGTTCCGTTGCAACCTCGCATGCAGCTAGAGATCTTCTAGGTAACTCCGCGCACACAATCAGGAGCCCTTCTCTCTTAGATCTCTTCTCTTCTATATTGCCTTCTTACAATATACTCTTCCTCTCTCTCTCTCTCTCTCAATCCCTGCGGATTGTTACATACATGCTCTAGGAGCTAGCTACTGGTTACAGGAAGATAACTATAGACTGAATACAGAAACCAGAGCTCAACTCTTACAATACTGGTGACAACTAGCTAATTGTCTATCTGAATGTTTTGCGAGCTAGCTAACCTTTTACAATACAAAATACATGCTTTTATAGGCGGCCTGAAGGTCTCGCCATTACAACACTGTGGGCCTGTCCCAACAGTAACCCAAAACCCTAACTAGTGACAGTCGGCGTATCTGTACTTTGAGCTGCCGCTTTTCATCACACCACTGCTCTCTACAGTCTTCCACACTTCCCAACGCTGATCGTGGGTACTGGCGCCGCTTCCCTGGTCTCTTCCCTTTTGTCCTTCGTCTTCAATACCTCAGCCCGTTGCTCCTTTTCCATTTATGAGGGTAGCTGAGCCCTCCTATCTTCGCCACTGCCTTAACTACAATGGTTGAGCTCTCTCTTCTCGGCCGCTCAGGTACTGTTTCCTCTTGAATTTCTTGCCCCCATAGTCACGGTTTCCAGCGCTGATATGGAGCGGGAAACGCGCTACGGCATCGTGGCTTTACCTTATCTCTTATATCCTCGCCAAAACTGTCTATCCGCCAAAATGGCAACTTCTCCTGTAGCTGCGGGACCCTGCTCCAACAGTCCCCTAACACTTACTTGTGGCTCGCCCTCGAGCCACTAACAGCTGGTTTCTCTTGCTATAGCTTCTCCTTGGCTTCCTGCAAAGTCCTTGTAAGTTTCTGCCGAAGTCCTGCGACTTCTTTCTCCATAGCTTCGACACACTCCTGTGCTGCTTCAAGCGTAGCTTGACTAATGATTGAGTCTTCTGTGTACTTAGTCTGTATGTCTCTCTTATCTTTCCTTCCCTCCTTGTCATGCTCTCACTCTCGTCGCTTGCTAGACCTGACATACTCCAGAGTTGCATATAGGTCTTTTCTTGGGCAACAACTCTTTAAAGGATCTTAAGCTTTTGAGAAGTCTTCCACAGATATCCTTTCCTCTTTATCTGGGTTAGAACTTTTATCACAAAGGAAATAGAAATCTGCATCTGCTAGCCTTCTCAAACATTTCATTCAGTCTGGGTCCTTCCATACGAAAACTATACAGGCCATGAATTCCATTCCGAGAACAAACGTTTGTCTGCATGTTGAATTTCTGCTTCGTTCCTTTCCTTTTTGCTTTTGTTTTTCTGTGTCTCGGATGCCTGTTTCTTGGTCCTTTCTTCTTTCCATGAGATCTTCTGGGAAACTCCGCACACACAGCCATCCGAGTTGTCCCTTTCTTTCTTTTTCTCACTTTTACTTTCCTCCTCTTCCTGTTTCTCTGCTCTAAGCTGGACTCTTCTACTATCTGAGCTTGACTCCTCATCCTTGGCGGCTGTCTGACCTGTGATGCACCTAATTTCACACCTTTGGGCGGCGTCGTCATAGCATACATGAGGCCACCATGCTCGAATCGTTGCACAATGTCTTCTAAAGGTTCCTCCTCGGATAGAAACCACTCGGTACAGTACTCTGGACTGGCAATGGCTGCGAAATTGAGGAAACTAGCACTCTGTAATTGGGGTTTTTCTGCACAGGGAAAACTCTTCAAATTTCTCTATTGCTCTGATAACTTGAAAAAGTAACCCTTGTATGTGAATGATCTCTGTTTTTATGCTGAAGGCAATACTCCCTGAAGCAACGGTCATCTAGGCTGAACCCGTCGGTGGTATTAATTGCATGGACAAGACCACACCCGTCATTTCGATGCTCATTAATTGCTGAAATCCGATCAAATTTTCTGTGAAACCTGTGTGCAAGCGCTGGTCTCGTCAAATATTTTACCAAATCTGGAAAAAATCATTATACCATTGCCAAATCTAGGGCAACGTATACCTGTCGTATCTATATTAACTGCTTGTCAGAAGGCGGAGTAACTGGCCTTCTGTTCCGTTTCAAAATTGTCTACATGGCACGGAGAAACATCGCATTGCTGCAATGCCACACCGCATCATCGAAACCAAAATGCTGGCGTGAACCTCCTCACGCTCAAAACCCTGCAAGCATCCTGTGGCTTGCGCAAAACAAACTTTCCTCATACTTAGTTTTTTTTTTTTTTTTTTTTTTTTTTTTTATTTTATTTTTTTATGTGTGGACTACTTACCGGTGCAATGCCTCCTTTCAAATACACTAGACATCTGCACTTTCATAACTATCTGAGTTAGGGCTGGGAGGTGGAGTGGCTATCACTATAAATCTTGAGCCTACTGCCATTAATAAAAGTGGGAAGAAGCTCCCCGTTCAGTTTGCTGAGCTGAACGGCACCTCCTCCTGTAACTTGTTGTATCTGATATGGCCCTAACCAGTGCGTCTTGAAATTTCCTGGAAAATTAACAAACTTACTGTCATAAAGGAGCACTAGGCCTCCTACCTGAAAGATCTTGTTCTTGATGTGCCTGTCATGCCAAGATTTCTCTCGTGCCTTTTGCACGTTCTGATGGAATCCTGCGATGAATCTGTCTTCTTCTAAGGCAAGCAACTGCGCTAGTCTTTCATTCATCGTGTCTGTATCAGTCATCTCGGTAATTTGAGAAACTCTTAAACTGGGAATAATATATTCCATAGGGATAACAGCCTCTTGTATATACACCAAGCTGAAAGGTGTGTGTCTGTGAGTTTCTTGCATGTAGTCCTGTAAGCCCATAATACAGCGTTAAACCTGAGGTCCCAATCATTTATTTTGCTGTTACAGATCTTAGTAAGAGCATTTTCTAGAATCTTGTTAAATGCCTCCACCGTACCATTAGCTTGTGGGTGGTAGGGAGTGCTCTTATGGTGCTGTATCTGGAATTCCTCCGTCAAGGCCTCAATGGTGTGGTTCACAAAATGTGTGCCTTGATCACTCATCAAAATTACTGGACATCCAAATCTACTGATGATGTTTTCAAAAAGGAACTGTGCAGCTGTAGCAGCATCACAATTTCTTATTGCTTTGGCCTCTGCCCATCTGGTAAGGTACTCTGTTCCGGTGATGATGTATCTCGCACCAGTTCGTTTTCCTAGTGGGTTGATAGGACCCACAAAATCTATAGCCCATTTGTCAAATGTGCACAGCGTAATCTGTGGTCGCAGTGGCATTTCATCTCTTCGCGAAGGTTTTCCTACCCTCTAGCAGATATCGCAGCATCTGCAAAATTCCTTAGTGTCTTTGTGCAAAGTAGGCCACCATAATCCTGCAGCTAGGATTTTCTGCGCAGTCAGCTTTCCTGCAAAATGACCTCCTGCGGTACCTGAATGTGCTTCTCTGAGAATGGCCTCTTTTTCATGCGGCATAACACATCTGTGCAAGACTTCATCTGGACCTAACTTATATAAATGTCTTGCGATCAAAGTGAAGTCTGTTGCTTTAACAACTAGTTGTTTCTTTTGCTACTTAGTAAACTCAGCAGGTGCCCACCCTATAGTGAGAAAGTGAATGATATCAGTGTAATATTCGTCTGCGATCTGAATAGAAAATAATTGCGCATCCAGCAAGTTGTCCTCTAGAATACTTGGCTCTTCTCCTAAGTCTATCCGCGATAGATGATCAGGTCCAGTATTCAATCTTCCTGGTTTTAGAATGATTTCAAAATCATACTCCTGAAATAGGAGTAACCGTCTGCAGATTCTTCCCCCTAACACTGGCTTATTGACCAAGTATTTTAAAGCAGAATGGTCACTAAACATCTTGAATGAGGCACCCAATAGGTAGTGCCTGAACTTATGTAGAGCATACACCATAGCTAGTCCTTCTCTTTCTGTAGTGGTGTAGTTCTTTTCTGCAGTGGATAGCTTTCTGCTCGAGTATGCGATAGGGTGATCGATACCCCCTTCTCCTGGTTGTGTTAACACGATCCCCAGTGCGATGCCAGATGCATCCACATGTACATGAAACGGCTTGGTCCCGTCTGGAAATACTAAGATGGGAGTTGTAACCATCTTCTCTTTAAGTGTTTCCAAGCTTTGCTGGCATTCCTCATCCCATAGGAATTTTACGTCTTTTTTTAACAATTTTTCCATCAGTGTTGTAATCTTTGCATAACCCTTGATGAATTTTCTGTAGTACCGGTATGACCGAGCACTGTCCTCAATTGCTTGACTGAGTTGGGTGCTGGAATATTTACAATGATGGCAATCTTTGCAGGATCTACCATCAAGCCTTGTCTACAAACAATATGACCCATCAGAATACCAAATGGCACATAGAATATACATTTCTTTAAGTTAAGAGAAATCTGGTATTGCCTACATTTCTCTAACATCAGTCTTAAATCTCCTATATGCTTGTCGATTAATCCGAATACAGTCCAATCATCAAAATAGACTTCTAAGAACTTATGGATGTATTCCTTAAATACAGCAACTACTACTCTAGAAAATATAGTTGGTGCATTTTTAAGACCAAAGGGCATTACCGTATACTGGAATGAGCCCCATTCTGTCGCAAAAGTGGTCTTATGGTGATCCTCTAAATGGATTCTGATCTGGTGATAACCTGAAAAGCCATCAGTGAAGGAGTAGACCTCCTGTCCTCCGACATTGTCTAATACTTCATTAGTGAAAGGTGTCGGAAATGGATCATGAAGTGATGCATCGTTGAGTTTACGCAAGTCGACACAGATCCTGATGTCTCCTTTGGTTTTCTTTTCCTATACAACCATGGGACTAATCCATTCGCTTTCTTCCACTGGCTCAATGATGCCTGCTGCTAGCATCTTATCAATCTCATCTTTTACTTTTTCTTTATAGCGCGGATTTAATCTGTATGGACGCTGCTTGACTGGCCTGACATCCTCTTTCAAAGGTATCCGCATTACTCCCAGATCTCCTACTATTCCCTTCATCTCTGTGAACTTAGTGGGGAATAAATCCTGATAATCATGTAACAGATCTGCAATATGTCCTACCATTTTATCATCCCAGTAGTCTCCAATAGAGGCAAACTTGGGTTCTACTTCTGTGCCAATATTGATCTGTTTAATCTTGATGGGCTCTGTGATAGCTGGAATCTGTAGTTTCGATCCATCAACGTCATGATTCCCTTCTGACTCTGGAATGTTGATGTTGCGAGTATCCTCATCCTCATCCTCTGGTTCTGCTGCAAAGTTATAACACTCGAGTGCATCTTCTAACTGGATGTCCCACTCGGGCTGAGCATGCACTGATATGGTACAGTCCTCAAATATCTTAATCTTTATAACATCTAGGGCCTGATCAATACTTGGATACTCAGATTCAAAATCGAAAGTGAGTTCAAAGCTATCTATCATAAGTGGACATGTAGTGGTTCCTCTGCGCAATTCTGTCTCTGTGTACCAGTTTCTTGGGATTTGTTCTAAAGTGTGAATGAATAGGTGAACCCATTCATCCTCGGGAATGTCTAACCAGTTCTGTTTAGAAAGCTGAATATGTGACCTGGGGTCACTTTCTCCTGTGTATTTCTGCTGAAGACACTCCCTGTCCTTAGAAAACCTGATCGCCATCAATCTCTTGAAGTCATCCCATGATGCGATATGTTCTTTATGTGCGTGCCACAATCTTACAGGTGTGGCCCTTACTGCAAGGTCAATAGCTGACATCCTCTGCTCATGAGGAATTTCTTGTTCAAACTGGTGTAAAAATTCATCGACATCCGTTAAGCCATCAAAGGACGGAATATCCTAAACCTCTGCGCCAATCCATCGCAGTGACTTAGTCATAAACGCACATCTGCAAGCTGAGACTTCATAAAGTCTGTTCTCCCAGTTTTCTAGACCAACATCCGAATCCGATGCGCATGAGCTGTCGCATCACCAACTAATGTTTCCTTCTATGGTTGGATTGATGTAGTCGCTCTAGTTAGATGTCATCTGATAGAGGCTTTCCATATTATGTACCTCTTCCTCTGCTCGGATAGGTTCAATATACCTGGGACCCTGAAGAGGATCCAATGGTGTGATGACCCGGATCTGTGTATCCTCGAAGGTCATTTGTCTTTTCTTTAGATCGATAACATCCATGTTATTGATTGCCCAATCAATGCCTAGTAAAGCTGGGTATGGTCTACTATCACCAATGATTTCTATAACTTCAAAGTCTGCAAAGCTGTGGACTCCGTCAATGTCAACTGGCACTTGCGGTAATCGACCCAGTGGCGATACCCGCTGCTGATTGGCTAATATTACTAATGGATAGGTGATCTGGCTAACTTGGGACTACCCATCTGTTCCCATGTATGCTTAGTCGGAACATTTACCTCTGATCCTAAGTCTAGGATTACCTCATCCATTTCAAATTCTCCAACTTGTGCTGTGAGTCACATCTATCTTCCTGTTCTTGTATGGCCCATAATGTTATGAACAGCACGCTGCGCACTTCTCTCAGAAGAAGATGGATGACACTAGTATATGATGTGTTGAAGTTCTCTGATAGCTTGCTCATTTCTCACAAGTTTCAAGCAAGTCCGCAGGAAGGATTGTACGCTTCCTGTCGACTCATCCTCGTCGCACCTTCCCGATGTGGTAGCCTGCGATATCTGTACAGGACTAACGCCACAAGGTGTTTGCTACGATACACCCCTAGACAGCAGTACCTACGATCCTGATGGTGTAGGGTCATTAAAGAAAGCTTTAGCTTCCTGAAATGTCTCTTTATTCTTCTGCAGGTCAAGTGGTGTTAATTTATTAGTAGCTTTGTGCACCCACTCGTGACCTGTGTTCTTTTCAGCATCCTGCGATGTCCCACTAGTGGAAGCACTGCTGCGAGTCACAATGTTGACTCTTGGTTCTGGCTCTTTCTGCTCAGTAGCAATAAGTTGAATGTCCTGGTTCACTGTTGGCTTAGTTTCCCTAATCTTGGTTAACAAGACAGGACATTCTTCTATAGGGTGGTCATAAGATTTGCAATAATTACAGGTTTTGGTAGGGTTATGGAAATCCCTAGCATAATGTCCTACAACTCCACAGTTGTAACAAGTAATCGGTCCACAGCCACGGCCAAAGCCTTCACCACGGCCAAAGCCTCCTCCACGGCCTCATCCTCTGAATCCTCCTCCACGGCCAACATGATCCTGGTCATGTTGTGGTCCTGCTGCTGGACCCAGTGTCTCTGATTGGACTCTGTACAATTCATGCTTTCTTTCTATCATGAGATCGTAGGCTCTGCAACTATGTTCATCATGGCCAACTGACTTACAGAAGTTACAGTATAAGTTCTTAGGGGTCTGTACATACTTCTGAAGTAGAGGTCATTCCTGAGGTCTATGTCCTCTTGTTCTGCAAAGTTCACACCATGGCCCTTGGTGCTGTGCTAAGGGGTTAGGAGCCCCACTTGCTAGATATTCAACAAATACCGGACAGTTATCTTTAGTATGGCCCTATGCTTTACATTTTATACACCATATTTCTTGTGCAACCTCTTTTCCTTTTTTAATCTCGTGCAACTGTAACGTGAGGTTTGCTAAATGGTTCTGCAGGTTTGTCATACCTGTGCTGGTCTCAGCTAGAGGTTAAGCCTCTAGTTTCATTACCATCTCCAACGCTTCATCCTGCGTACGGAGTCTCTACTGCATTAGTGGCAGTCTGATGTGAGGGAGAAGCGCTGCGATGAACCATTCCTTATGCTGCTTCGGCGCAAACTCAAAGCTTACTTGGTCTATAAGGGCTTTTAATTTCTGGTCAAAGTCCCATACTGACTCTGAAGGTAATTGTTTAATATCTTTGAGCTCTGTGATACACTGCGACTCAGACTTAGGTTTCTTAAATTCTTTGATCATGGCGGTCCTGACCTGTACGAGCGTTCTGGGCAGCACTGAGGTATACTTCATATACCATGTTAAGGCTCATTCTCTAAGTGTGGTGACCAACTGTACAAGTTTAATATTATCATCTTGGATCCCTTTAATAGTCCATACTACTTCACACAGGAACCAGTGCTATTCCGAGTCTTCTGCCCCTGTACCTTTGAAGGTAGGTAGTTTCATATCGTCTCCCATTCTGTTTCTACATGGCGGGTTCTGATTTACTGGATTACTACCACTCGGCGGTGTAGATGTAGGTGATGTATTGGTAGTATGTGTTGTATGTGAACTACCAGATGTAGTTCCTACGGGATTATTCTGAGTCCCGGTTGTTTTCTGTGGGGTATAAGGGAGGTAAGGGATACCCTCTTCTGTTCTTTCTGTATTATTATGACTCTGTTGTCTAGTATTATCTGAACTATTTTCAAATACGGGAGATGTGAAATCTACTTTATATTTCTTTCCACTACGTGTACATCCAATGTCATCAAAATCACTCTCAAACTCTTGTGACATTACAGTTTCTTAGCTTATTGGTCTGAGACTATATCCATTACTCCTTTTTCATGTAATAACATCTTAATGGACAAGTTTAAAGAGTTGAGGTACTTACTGCGATATCCTTTGAAGAAGTACCGCTCGGCTTCGCTGAAACTTTTTCTTTGTTCAACTGCAAACTCTATGATGAAGCCTTCTAGCACACTCGCGAGCCAGAATTCAACTGCTCATGAAATGGGATTGTCGATGCTCCTTATGGTGTGAATCAGCTCTGGTGTCCAGACAATGTTCCTCTTTTTCTTGAATATATGCTTATCAGACAACTTTGATAACTATTCATACAACTCGTTTGCATAGGTCGCAAAAAATATCGTATGCAGGTCTGTAAAGATATGTTTTTGCAACCAGTCCTCTGTACTCAACGTAGGACTCTTGTTTTCTGTCGCAGCAAATTCTTTTTCCTTAGACTCAACCCACTGGTTGAGTTCTTCTTTAGTAGGATGCCAACAGAACATCAGTGCTCAGTTGTTAAAAACCGGCAACGGAACCATTTGTTGGATACTATGGGCAGACCCGGGTTTACTGTAATGTACCAACAACACCCCTAGCTCACTGGCCCTTTCGACGATAGACTGCGAAGTATCCTGAAGTCTCACCCAAAGTGATTCTAATGGGTTGGCCAAAGACTCAAGTGTCTTCAACCAGGTTCTATAGCATCCTAGTGTCTCACGACTCTTCTTAGCCAATGGGATCTCTCTGTGCATCACTGTTCTTTCTTACTCGCTGGCTCTGACAGGGGAACAACCCTTATCGCATCGTAGTCTCTCTGATGATGCACACACGTTCTCTTCTACTCAACCTTCCACCTGCGATATCCTACACCACAGCTCCTCTAACGGTGCGATATCACCTTTCTAGGCTGCGATATCTTTAATGGTAAGATTCAATATGACTCGCAAGGCCTGAAGGCCTTCTCTCTCTGGGTAATATCACTCTGTTAGCCTTCAACAAGGTGTTAGACAGCTTCACTCAAGCTTCTACAATCTAACACACCCAACATCAATTGTACATAGCTTGCTGAACTTACTTAACACAGTAACTGCTAGCTCTACTGCGTGGATCAAGAACTGATAAACTCATATGCAGACGCTTGATACATTAAACTTGCATTTAACCTCCTATAATGCTGTAAACTAAATGAGAACAAACAGATATTCGCTAACTGATATACAACATTCATGTAACAGATAACAGATAGCAACTAAGTAAAGCACAATCACATGAAATAGTCGCACAACACACTGATTTTACGTGGTTCACTTCCAAGATAGAAGCTACGTCCATGGGAACTGGTTTTTATATTATAACTTGAGGGAGTAAACACAGTTTCGCTGCAACCTCGCATGCATCTAGAGATATTCTGGGTAACTCCGCGCACACAGTCAGGAGCCCTTCTCTCTTAGATCTCTTCTCTTCTATATTGCCTTCTTACAATATACTCTTCCTCTCTCTCTCTCTCTCAATCCCTACGGATTGTTACATACATGCTCTAGGAGCTAGCTACTGGTTACAGGAAGATAACTACAGACTGAATACAGAACCAGAGCTCAACTCTTACAATACTGGTGACGACTAGCTAATTGTCTATCTGAATGTTTTGCGAGCTAGCTAACCTTTTACAATATAAAATACATGATTTTATAGGCGGCCCGAAGGTCTCGCCATTACAACACTGTGGGCCTGTCCCAACAGTAACCCAAAACCCTAACTAGTGACAGTCGGCGTATCTGTACTTTGAGCTGCCACTTTCCGTCACACCACTGCTCTCTGCAGTCTTCCATGCTTCCCGGCGCTGATCGTGGGTACCATCACCGCTTCCCCGGTCTCTTCCCTTCTGTCCTTCATCTTCAATGCCTCAACCCGTTGCTCCTTTTCCATTTATGAGGGTAGTTGAGCCCTCCTGTCTTCGTCGCTGCCTTAACTGCAGTGGTTGAGCTCTCTCTTCTCGGCCGCTCAGGTACTGTTTCCTCTTGACTTTCTTGCCCCGATAGTCACGGTTTTCGGCGCTGATCTATAGCGGGAAACGCGCTATGGCGTTGTGGCTTTACCTTATCTCTTATATCCTCGCCAAAACTGTCTATCCGCCAAAATGGCAGCTTCTCCTGTAGCTGCGGGACCCTGCTCCAACAATTATATATCAGAAAATGAATCTATATTAGAGAATTTAGAAAATTATTTGACTATGGAACTCAAGGCATAGTTGATATTACCTTGGGACTTTGCACTGTGACAATGTTTTGAGGATTCAACAAGCTTCTCTATTTCAGATGGTACTTCGATGTTATGCTTCTCAAACAACTGAGACATGATGTCCATATTCTTATTGAAACATTTCTTCTTATCATGAAAACCCTTGCTGCAATAAGAACAATTGTATTATATCCCTTTCTTCTTGACTTTCTTCATGGAATTCAAACCTTCATTAGTAGGTTTTAAACCTTCATCTTCATTATTTGACTTTGGCTTCTTCTCTTTCACTATTTTCTTTTCTTTTGACTTTGCATTCTTACTTTCTTGAACTATAAGAGCATGATATTTTCCTCTGGTGATTTTAAGATACACCATTTGAATCAATTTGTCTTTCTCTTTTGCAAGTGAATCAAAGAATGTACTCAAAGAAGCCATTTTCCAATTCGAAATAACAAGCCTAGTAGCATGAAAAGTTGAGACAAAAAATGAGTATTCATGACCTAATTTGGAAAGGATGGAAAGAATCAATTGATATTCCTTCTTCTCAATCCCACATTTTTTTTATCAAAAGAACAAGTGACTTGAACTTGGTTAAGAATCCTTCAATGGAATCGAAATTGCTTGGACTCAATGAGATTAACTCATTTTCCAAATGATGTGCTCTTATCCCATGTTGTACTCCAAAGAGAGACTCAAGTTTGGTACACACTTGGTTTGGAGTGCTCAAACCATCAATATGAAAAAGAATATCAAGAGAAATAGAGAGACAAAGCAACTCATATGCTTCATCCATTTGATTATGCCACTTATCTTTCTCAACAATAGCATTTGGCTCATTCTCTAAATCCATATAGACTCTGTAGAGACCCTTACTACGCAAGAGAATGAAAATTTTAGCCTTCCATTCATTATAATTTTAAAGAGACAATATTATAGCTGAAGAGGATTCCATTCTTAGTTGTTTTTCGCGTTGCCGGAGATACTCTCTGCAATCTGCACAAAATAAACTAGAATAAATACTTGTGAATTTAATTCAAGCTCTTCTTCAAAGAGGGATAGGATGTTGAATGCGATATGATGTAGAGTACTGATAGATCCTTAACTCTATAGAACTTGACAACCTGATAGATCTGATACCATGTGGAAATTGAGTCTTTGATACCATGTGAAAACACAAGATAAGGATATAGTTGCAAGGTATTTCTTACAAACATGCACAAGAAAAATAGAGAGAGGAATAATGAGGCTGAACACAAGATAAGTGAAGAATAATAATTGATTGATTATTACATTGTTAATACAACCTTATAAAATAAAATAGAGTTGCTAGAATACAACTCATGCTAGCTCATAAATCAAGCATACTAAATATGATAAACCCCGATAGGTGACTAAAACACTTTCCAAATATGTCAAGGAGATCACGAATTAACTAAATCATGAGTGAGTGACGATGAGTGATGGAAAATATTTCTAATCATGGAATCTGGAGAGAAAATCATGGAGGATGAGTTGGTCACAACATATTTCAGTTTCTAAGTTTTACTAGCTTTCCCTTATCCATTGAGAAGTAGGAATAAAGTTGTCTAAAGGAATAAAAGACATGAAGGTTGGGTTTCTATTTTGGGAAGTCAATAAAGTTGGAAGAACCCAACCATAATTAGTATAAAGGAACTCCTAGCATACATATGGAAATTATTTTCCAAGTGGTGCAAGTGGAGGCCAACTACCTAGTCTAGAATATAGGAAATTAACCAAAAATGATTAATTATTTTTATCCTAAGTATGGAGTGGGTTTATAATATTCTAACCATTTTTTGAAAGTATTCTTGGGATTAGGAATGATGTTATAGTATAACATGATTAAAATGATATGTTACAATCCTTATATTGATTGGTAAATAGTAAAACTCATCTTATGTTTAAATTAAGAAAAGTAAAGGGTTGTATGATTGTTCATGAGATATGAATATGGGGATGCAAAATTTATCTATGAAATATGAATGGGGTTATGTCGAAACATTGATTTAATATGTATACATAACTATATGAACCATTTCTATTATATTGGATTATTCTTGTGATTTAAATTCATGAGATATGGTTACACTAAAACATTGGTTAAAATGTTTTACATGGTAATATGTGTTATTTGTCATTGTATTAAAATGACAGGATTGTGAAAGGTTGCTAATAACTTGAATAAATCTGTCTTGTATGGAAAATCCATATTCCCTAACCTACAAGAAGAGAATGACATGGAGTCATTCATATGGTTGATCCTGAAAAAGAGCAGATTGGGAGGTTCCTATGCTTCTTGGGAAGAAGACATAATAGAATCCCTAATTCTATTCTGAGAAATTAAAGACTCCTGAAGGTAATTTATTTATCTTAATTATATTCATATATGTATTAAATATAGAGAAGTATGAGTCTCCGTAATGGAGGACTCAAATTTATGATTCTCACATCCTAGATGTTGAGAGGGAGAAGCTAGATTTGCTAGCTCCTGAAAAAAACCAGTGGAACTGATTAAATTAGCCTCCTATTATGTAGGAAACTTAACGGTGATCATATTCAAAAGGAATCTATATGTAAGAATATTGGATGATTCTTAAGTTTAGAGGTGTAACAATCATTGGATAGTATTTTTTTTGTTGAGGAAATTTTTTTAGTAAAGTTCTTGAAAGGATTCAAGAACAATGGATTGTAATTCCATGACCACACACATGAAGATAAATTTGGTTCTTTTTTAGATTTGTAGGATCTCATAGATGTTATATATATATACAAGTCTTGGGATCAGTTATATGATTTACAGTCAATACATAGACATGTACAAGGAAACATGTGTTGCGTACATACTTAGTACAAGTGTATTTGGATTCAGATATGTCACAGTTAGTGAAAGTAAGTTTCACGGATATATGGATTTTGACTACTACGATGATCGAGAAAGATCACATCAAAGATGTTGCTCAGATATATCATATTGTAAAGCAGTAAAACTTTACAAAGTTCCTAGTTATTTATATCTAAGACATAGTGCATAAAGGAGTTGTGTGACTCTTGTACATATCCCTAGAAGAGCAAAATTGCCATCATATTTACTAATCCTCTATCCAGAACAAGCTTGGTATAATATAACATAATCCTCTAGTTGAAGAGGGATTATTGATGTATCTTCACAGGAAGCAACAGTTAAAAGTCACCAAACTAATTAGTCATGATACATGACTCATGGAACCAGCGGCTATGATACCTTGTCGAAAGAATCCACATGAGAATAGACATAGTCAAAGTCTTGGAGACTATTGGATACTCTAGAAGGGTTATAGTCTAAACTGTCAGAGAACAGTTAAACCTATTAGAGAGGATAGATAGCCATACAATTGGCTATGTGTGGTATTGTAATATGAAATAACTATGAAAGTGATCAAGCCTTGAAGAACATCACAGAGAATGGAAATATCACTAAGAACTTCTTCAAATGGTAGAAGATTATTGAAGTCAACAAATGTTGAATATTGAAAGAAAATATGAGACTTTCTTTCTCCATGATATTACACATTTGATGTATAATGTTGTATATGATGGATTGAAAATCCATGGTTTCATGTTTAAAGGAAACTATATTTTGGATCAGATCTAGATAGTGCTACTATATGCAAGTAGTTGATTGGTATCTTAAAGTACCTAGTAGACCTGTTGTATTTTTATGCTTGTGGATAAGCATATGTTTGAGTACCTTTGAGGTAAATTAGAATAAGTTATTTATTGCATTTTAATACATAGTAGACCTATTATATAGATTGGAATTATTTAGGTGCATTGTGGCTAGTACAACAAAATCTGAGTGTATTATGACTAGTACTATAGAAGAAAGGTGTATGTCAGAGAGTACTACAGAAGAAAAATGTGTTTTTCAGATAGTACTACCTTTTGAGGAGTAATGTAGCTTGGGAAACTACCTAATAGGGTGAAATAATTAAAGCCTACAGTTATTAGGTGTTAATAGTCAAACTTTCTCAAAACCCCTATGTGTTATGACACATTGAGATAAATTTTTACTTCATCAAATTCATGGTCATGTAAAATAAAAATTTCAGTACATATCTACTGATGAGCAGATTACAAATTTATGAACAAGCCGTTGTCAGTAATGAAGTTGAGATACTTCTGAGATAAGCTTGGTATGGAAGGAAATTCCTGGCAAAGCAGAAAATTGTTGGTTGTGGAGCCTGATCCTCCTTATTCAATATGTTATTTCAATCGTATTTGTATCCCATCACCTGGCGAGGGTTTGGGGGCAGCGCCCCTATAGCTACAATTTAGGGAAAATGCCTAGTAAAATGTTGTACTTTCAGATTCATGACTTGGTCAATAATGGGTGATTTACGGGCTGATGGTTTTGGGTAGCCTATGGTATTTCCCATGGTATTCCCTTTATAAAAGTAAGGTATTGTAATACAAATTTGTATTGTATTGTAGAATTTTAAAAACAATCTATATGATTGTGTGATAGATACTGTGAGAGAGTGAAGAGGAAGTACAATGATATTGTTGCAAGTTGTATCCCTTCATTTTGTTGGATGGTATAATAATAAACAACTCGAAACTTATGTGTGGGCGTACCCCATCTTGGGTGAACCACATTATATATGTGCTTCTCTAGTAATGTGTTTTAATACTTGCATCTTGTTTATTATTTGTTGTTATTGCTCTATGATCCTGTTTTTCCTAACAATTGGTATCAGATCCAAAAGGTCTATTTTTCTAGTAAACTCACAGGAAAGAAGGGCTCCTGGTTCGAGTGGAAGCAATGGTAGAAGAAGGAAAGTTTAGGGTCGAAAAATTTAATGGCCAAACTACCAGTTATGGAAGATGCCAATGGAGGACTATCTATACCAGAAGGATCTATGTCTACCGTTGGAAAAAAAACAAAATAATTGGCGACTATGAAGGACAAATAATGGGAGGTTCTTAACAGAAAGGCACTGGGAACAATACAGTTGTGCATGGTTTCTTCGATGGATTTCAATGTTTAGAAAGAAAAGAAAACAAAGGGTGTAATGAGCACATTATCTAAGCTCTATAAAAAACCATTGGCTTCCAACAAGGTATTTTTAATGAAGCATTTATTTAATATGAAGCTGTCAGAAGGTGGATCTTTTGTTGACCATTTAAATGAATTTAATACGATTACTAGTCAACTAAGTTCTGTAAAAGTGAAATTTGATGATGAGGTTAGGGATATTCTAATCTTGTGCTTATATCCAGAAAGCTGGAATAGCTCGGTCATGTTTGTAAGTAAATTTGTCCTTGGTTCAAACACTCTTAGGTTTGATGATGTTGTTGGTGTTAATATTAGTGAGGAAATGTGAAGAAAAAGAATAGGTGAGTCATCAGGTAATGCGTTTACCATGGAGAGTAGGGAAAGACAAAGGGAGAGAGGAATGAACCTAGGTAATCGTAGAAATTCTAGAAAGGGAAGTCCAATCCCATATTGAGAAATATAGAGTGTTGGAACTCTGGTAAGAGGGGACATCTTAAGAAAGACTACAAAGCTCCAAAGAAGAAAATAGACTGGCAACAAGAGACTACTTAGGAAGAAAATGTAGCAGGTGATGTGTTACAAGATGCTTTAATTGTTGCATTAGATAATACTAGTGATTATTGAGAAATAGATTCAGGGGATTCTGATTTCATGCTACAACCCATAGGAAATTCTTTCATGATTTAGGTTCTAAGTGATTTTGGACATGTTTTATTGGGGGGTGATGAACCATGTAAAATTGTTGGAATGGGTAAGGTATGGATTAAGTTAAATAATGGAAATTAATGGATGCTAAAAGATATAAGGTATATTCCTGCTATGAAAAGAAATCTGATATTAATAGGGAAGTTAGGAGATAGTAGTTGTTTGTATACATTTGGAAAAACATGGTGGAATATCACTAAAGGAGTACTGATAATAGAAAAAGGAGATAGGATAGGTACGTTGTATTTATGTCCTCATAATACTGATTATTCTATCTCTATAGCTTCCACAAAAATAGTTGCAACATTGTGGCATCATACACTTGGACACATGAGTGAGAAGGGGATGCAAATTCTTCACTCAAGGAAATTGCTTCTAGATATGAAGCAGGTAAGTTTGGAATTTTGTGATAATTGTGTTTATCGAAAACAAAAGAGTCATATTTCTCAGGGTTGGGAAACATAAGAACAATGAAAAGTTAGAGCTTATGCATACAGATGTGTGGGGACCCTCAGATACAATATCTTGGTGGATCTCGTTATTATGTTACTTTTATTGATGGTGCAACTAGAAATGTTGGGTTTATTGCATTATACAGAAATATGATGTGTTTGCTACTTTTAAGAAGTGGAAATATTTGGTTGAGAATGAGACAGGAAAAAAATTGAAATGTCTCAAATTTGATAATGAAGGCAAAAACTGTATCAAGGAATTTGATAGTTACTATTCATAGCCCCCCTTCAAATTGATGTTGGGTGATCAAGAAGCATCAATTTGTCAATCAGGAACTGATGGCGAGGACAAGAGAGAGCCTTGGTGAAGACATCAGTAGTTTGGTGTTCAGTGGAAATGTGTGGAAGAGTAATCTCATGGCGAGCAATGGCTTCATGAATGGAATGACAATCCACTTCAATATGTTTGTTGTGCTCATGAAAAACCAGATTGGTGGCAATTTGAATAGCACTGGTATTATCAGCATGAAGAGGAGTAGGAGTAAGCTGTGGAACACTAAGTTCGCCTAACAACCCTCGAAGCCATACAATTTCAGAACAGGAAGACAACATATCCCGATATTCAGACTCAGTGGATGACTTCGAGACACGAGCCTGCTTCTTACTCTTCCAAGAAATAAGGGCATCGCCAAGAAACATACATCAACCCGTAACAGAACGACGAGTATCCACACAACCAGCCCAGTCGGCATATCTAAAACCCTCCAACTTTAAATAATTCCCTAAAGGGAAAAACAAATCGCAACCAGATGTCCCTTTGAGGTATCGAAGAAGATGACGGACAGCGGCCAAATGTGCCTGGAAAGGAGCCTGCATAAACTGACTGACCTGCTGAACAACAAACGAGATATCAAGTCGAGTAATGGTCAAATAATTCAAAATGCCCACCAGCCGCCGATACATCAAGGGATCAAATAAGGAATCACCACCTGCCTGATGCAGCTTCAAATTGACCTCCATAGGTGTAAGAACCGAATTACCATCTTGAAGACTGGCTAAAGAAAGAAGTTATTGGGTATACTTATGCTGATGTAAGAGCATTCCATTTGGACAATGTTGGACCTCAAGTCCAAGAAAATACTGCAGTGGACCAAGATCTTTCATATGAAACAAAGATTTGAGGTGTTGTTGGAGCTGCTCAATTAACGGGAGATCAGATCCGATAATCACAATATCATCGACATACACAAGAAGTATAACGATCCCAATAGCAGTCTTGCAAAATAAGAGAGAGGATTCATACTAACTCTGATTAAAAGTGAAATCCAGTAGAGTAGTACGAAACTTCTCAAACCATGCCCGTGGTGCCTGCTTCAAACCATACAAAGACCGCTTCAAGCGAAAAACCTCAACAGAAGAGGGAGGAAACAAGCTAGGAGGAGGAGACATAAATATTTCTTCCTTTAGATCACCATGTAAAAATGCATTCTTCACATCCATCTGGTGAAGCGACCATCCTTTTGAAATAGCAAGAGCCATAACAATGTGAACAGTAGTCATTTTGGCCACGAGAGCGAATGTTTCCTCATAATCAAGCCCATACTCCTATCGATTCTCGAGTTCCACTAGATGAGCTTTATGTATTTCGATAGAGCCATCAACACGTAGCTTGATGGTGTATACCCATTTGCACCCAATAGGCTTAACTCTAGCAGGACAAGTGACGATGTCCCAAGTGTGATTGTCTTGAAGAGCCTGAAGTTCATCCTGCATAGCTTGGCGCCAACACTCTTGAGTAGAAGCCTGAGAATAAGACTTAGGCACAGAAGTAGTATCAAGAGTAGCTTGAAGAGAAAAAGAAGAAAACCCATACCAATTCGGAGGCCGGGAAACCCTAGTAGACCGACGGGCTCATGCAAGACAGAATCAAGTGGCGGTTCAGAGGAAGGAAGAGGCAGTGGGCGACGTCGCTAATACACAAGACCTGGCTGAAAATGAGTAGGGGTACTAGACACATCATCAAAAGGAGGAAGCGAAATAGAGGAAGAAATAGGATTAGTATGAGATGGAAAGAAATATTGATTTTCAAAAAAAATCACATTTCGAGAAATACGAAGTTTGTTAGCATCTACATCATAACACACAAACCCTTTATGAGAGTTACTATAGCCAAGAAAAGCACACTGAACAGCTTGGGTAGAAAGCTTGTGACGTTCAATGGGAGGTAAGTGAACAAAACAGACGCAACCAAAAACATGCAGAGAATTATAGTCAAGAGGAACACCAAACAATCGAGAATATGGAGAATCAAAATGCAAGGTAGGAGAAGGAAAATGATTAATCAAATATACAGCCGTAGATAACGCCTCTACCCAAAATCTAGGAGGGACAGAAGATTCAAGCATCAAGGTATGAACAACATCTAAAATATATCTATTCTTACGCTCGGTGACTCCATTCTGTTGAGGGGTGTAAGGACAGGAACGCTGAGAGAGAATACCCTTCTGTTGTAGGAAAGATTGAAAATCATGAGACATATATTATCCCTCGGAATCTGAGCGTAAGGTCTTAATACAGGTAGAAAATTGTGTTTCTACATAGGCAACAAAATTTTGGAAGGTCGAAAACACATCAAATTTAGAACGAAGAAAATAGACCCAAGTGAAACGACTGTAATCGTCAATAAATGTCACAAAATACCTGTATTGAGAATGAGAAAGAATAGGACTCATACCCCAAACATCAAAATGAATAGTCTCAAAGCATGTAGAAGCACGACTACCCTGCAAAGGAAATGGTAAATATTTTCTTTTACCAAGTTTACAAGGTGCACAATCAAAAGACAAGGAAGAAAATGCATTTGTATTTCTCAAATAACCATGTTTTATAAGATGTGTCAAAATTACAGAGTTGGGATGTCCCAATTTCTTATGCCAAAAATGGCTATTATTAGCAATAGCGGAACAACCAACAGAAATTGACCAAGGAACGGAAAACGACTGAAGAGGAAAAAGACGTCCCACTTTAGGCCCCTTCGCTATCTCCTGTCCCGATGCTTGATCTTGCACATGACAACCACTACAATCAAAAAGAAGAGAACAATTTTCTTCTACTAATTGTCCAACAGAAATGAGATTGGAAGATAAATCAGGAGACACGAAAACATTAGTAAAGGAAGACCTCATATTTCCAACCACAGTAATAGGAAGAGTACTGCCATTGGCAATCTGAATATGTTGCTCACCATCATACTTACGAACATTATGTAAATTTGTCATACTGCCAATCATATGATTGGAAGCCGCAGAGTCAATTAACCAAGGAGAAGGAAGAAGATGTTTCTTACCTTGGAGACCAAGAGTAGAAAGAGCGGAAACAATCATCTATTAAACCTACTCGGGAGTAAGGTTGGAAGAAGAACCCGGAACAATGGGCTGAACGGAAGATGCAGGCACAAAGGTGGACTGAACAGTAGTATGAAAAGTAGGAGCGGATCGATTCTAAGGGAGTACACGACAATCCTTAATGATATGGCCTTCCTTCTTGCAATAATTGCAGAATTTCTTGCTGCAATGTTTTGTAATGTGCCCAACTTCCTTGCAACTGTAACACTGCGACGGAGATCTATATCGTCCTTTGTCGTGAGTAGCATAGGCCACATTAACCAGCTCAGTACCACTAGCGTCTTGAGCAATTCCAAGTTGTGAGGCGAGACGTTGTTCTTCATGCAAGAGTTCACCCAAGCAAACATCCAAAGAGGGGACAGGTGTGCGATTGATTAACCCAGCTCGTGCACTTTCAAACCCGAGTCGGAGCTTCATCAAAAATTGATCCCCCTGGCTCTCAGAATGAACCACTTTTATTGCCGCTAAAGCATCTTTGGGAACCTTAGAGTGTACCAACCCAGAATAATCACTCCATAAATTAAGAAAACCAGAATAGAATTGTTCAATCGAGAGGTTCCCCTGGCGATAGTTTCCGATGTCTAACTCCAATTGAAAATTTCGGCCAGAATTATCTTGATAATAAATCCGCCAAAGGTAATCCCACATTGTCTTAACAGTAGTGAACCCACGAAGATTGTTGATCATATGGGGTTCAACAGAACTGAGTAGCCAGGAAGCAATTTTGGCATCCCTGCCTTCCCATAAACTAAGTTCCTTAGGATCAGTTGGAGCCGGAGAAGACCCATCCAAATGACCCCATAACTCGTTCCCTTTCACAAACATCCTGAACTGGAATTCCCAACTGGCGTAGTTCTTGCCATTAAAGCGAACAATAGAATTTTCTCCTGACATAATAACCACCGGAAAAAAAAAATAACCGAAATTGCGACAACCCCACACCAGAATTGTGATAGCCCAAACCACCCAAAAATCCAAAAAAAAATCCTCTAGAAAGCTAAGAGACTGCCGACAAAACCTATGAAGAGGTTTCCGACAGTCCTGATGCTGAGAAAAAAAACATGAAAATAACTTGGGGCTCTGATACCATGTCAAAATAAGGTTTTGTTTTTTGAATATCTTCCTTGTGAGAGTTCCTTCCTTTATATAGAAACTGTCGGGCTAATTACAAGGCTGAAAATTAGCCATTACATCTGACTATGCACAGTAAGTAGCTGATCTGAATAGAAATTGTCGGGCTAATTACAAGGATGAAAATCAGCCATTACATCTGACTATGCACGGTAAGTAGCTGATCTGAATAGAAACTATCGATTCTGCTAACAATTCGTAGAGAGAAGACGGTTCTAGTAACACCACAAGAAAATGGTGTGTCAGAAAGGATGAATAGGCCGATCATGGAGTTTGGAAGGTGTATGAGATTGCATGCAAGGTTTCCCTTACAGTTTTGGAATGATGTTGTAGATATTTGTTGCGGTGTTTTCTACTATCTTAAATACACTGAATATTTAATTATCAACCGGGGTTGGTAATACTAGAGTTGATACAAAATATATGCAAAGGTAAAAAGGCTCCTATGGTGTCATGGAGATATTCTAATAAACAAAAGATCGAAAGATCTTTCAAAATGAAAAACCAAGTCAAACTCCTAAGACTATTTAAATAATTGGACTGGACTGGAATATCAAATTCTAAACAACTACTTAAAAGAAAGACATAAACAATAATACTTATAACTTCAAACACTAACTCATAAATAAAAGAAATGATTACAAATGAATTGGCAAATAACCAACTAACTATTCCTTAAGTAGAAGACTGGGGTAAAAAGACAACTTATCTTATAAAGAATAGAAAACTGAAAAATCAAGTAGAAAACTTAATAAAGATAATAAACAGAAGCAACTAAAAAACTTAATAAATATATTTAAACTTTATTTTTCAATAAACACATAAAAACAAGAATGATTCCTATGATTACAAGTAACTTAACTTTAAACTCTATATGCAAACAAAGACATAAAACAGCAGTAAAACAAAATCAGGAAATAAGAACAACTTAATCCATATTTAATTTAAAAAGAAAATAAAAGAAGAATAATAAAACTTTAATCAATAACCTAAAACAATCAAACTTTAATTGAAATGATTAAATAAAATTACCAACTACAAACATAATCCAAAGATCGATAAAACAAAACTAGAAACAATATGAAAAATGCATAAAAAACAATAAAAACAAATCAAGGGTTAAATGACAAAATGAACAGTAGGTCTGTAAAGGGTTACTGAATGGCAGACTGGACAAACAGTCTGAATGGCGGTCCGTACAGTAAAAATGGTAAAAACTAACCTAAATGAACTAATTCTTTAGCTGAAGTTATGTAGTAAACACGACTACATTGAAATGAAAACAAACTATTCTACTTAAACCAATTCATAACTAACCAAAACTAAATTCAAATGGAAATAAACTATTCTACTTGTCTGAAACTAAAAACTGAAATCAATACTGGAATGAAATTACTAACTAAGAACAAAAGACTAAAAGCAAATGATTGAAAGCATATTGAAAGTAAAGCTATGCGCACATCTACTTATTTAATTACTGAAATAAAACTAAACTAATGCAATACAGGAAATAAAATACTTGTTTAACTACTAAAAGAAAACTAAGTTATTTCAATACATGAAATAAAATAGCATCTAATGAAACAAACTGGAAATTAAACTAGATTAACTAAAACAGAAAAGAAAGAACTGAATTAAAACTAAGCTAATGAACCTCTGGTTGATGAGGGGCCCTCTCAACAATCAGGGGTGATGCCTACTAAATCCTACTCAAAACGCAATCTTCAACAACAATGCATACAACTCTTTATTCAACTTCAGAAATAGAATTATAGCGCTTATAAAAACTATGACTAACTGACTTCTGACTCTGGCTAGCTTTGCTCTGTATTCAGAGACTGATATATATAGTTTACATGAGAGATGAGCAAGACGGCCCTAAAGGTCGACTGCTCTCTAATTTTAGGCAATCTTTAAAGCACATAATTGATTTGCAACCAACGCATGGTTTGGCTCTTCATCCAGCGTGATCGTGGCATAATATGGCGAGTCTGCTCCTTCTTTAGCATGAACAGGATTCTACAGCGTGCTTGATGTGGCATGATATTCTTCCTTTGCGTGGGCAGACCCTCTTCATCGTGGCGTGAATCCCTTCCTTGGCGTGGTTGATGAGTTGGTGTTGAACGCAGATCTGTACACAACAACAAGTTTCTGGAACACAGGTCCCTCATCAGCGTGAGCATGCAGACTGGTGGTGTTGTGGAGAGTAGGGGTGGCAACACGGTTGGTCTTCTGGAACACATGTTGTTCTATCCCTTAAACATGTAGGCTTATGATAGTTGAGTATTAAAACAGAGGAGACCATGATTTAACAAAAAATGCCCATCCCTTTGAACGCGTGGATGATGAACAGCTAGGTGTCGATCCTTCCATAGGATGAGTTAAATGCATCGGTCCAGCACAGAGATGGTTGGCATGATGGCGAGCGAAGGAGATTACAGGTTGTTTCATGTTTAAATGCCCAAAACTGATTATGGATAGCACGCAGGCTGATGAGCGGGCTGAACAGCGAACTAAACGGAACACTGACCCGTGAGATGAATGTGCATCGATCTAGGGCAAACATAGCAAACGGTCAGCGTATTTTGCACAACGGCTGGATGACGAGCTGAATGCCAAGCTGGATCATGAGCTGGACGTATGGTGTGAAAGGAAGGCTGAATACATTTTGTTGTTAATTTTCCCAAACAAACTATAAAATCTGCAAACAAATATACATATCAAATAATACATTAAATATGCTTTAAATAATATAGTTTTGAGTTAATAAAATCATAAAAATGATATTAATAACCACAATTATAATAACATCAAATTTGTTTTTACCTTATGCTGAAATAATGATCTACATGACATAAAACATACTAAAGATAATAAAATATGTGTTAAAATGTGTTATTTAATCGCCAAAAATGATAACAAAATGATGCTCAATAATATTGATGTTTGTTTAATAAACAGAGGGCCTTCAAGCGCTTTGGATGGTGGGATTCCAGAGGAGGCATGTATAGGTAAAAATGTAAACTACTCATTTCTGAGAACTTTTGATTATGATGCATTTGTCCATATTGATAAAGAAAATAGAAAAAATCTTGAGGCCAAATCCAAGAAATGTACCTTTATTGGATACAGGGTTGATGATTTTGGTTATCTCTTATGGGATTATGAAAATCACAAAATCAATAGGAGTAGAGAGGTGGTATTCAATGAAAATATTATGTACAAAGATCAGTTGCAAGGAAAGAAAGAGGAAAAGGAAAACACAGAGTACACAGTGTTTTGAAATCAAAGAAAATGAAGTTCCAAAGGTACCAGAAAATCAAGAACAACAACAAGTACCTTAAAAAATTTCAAATGTAAGAAAATCCACCATGTTAAGTACACCCGCTGGACGATTCTCTCCTTCATTATACTATTTATTGATGACTGATTTCGGTGAACCAGAATGTTATGAAGAGGCAATGAAGGTAGAAATTAGAATGAAGTGGAAGCAAGGAATGAATGAGGAGATGGACTAATTGGTAAGAAACCAGACTTGGGATTTGGTTAAGTTTCCTGCAAGTAAAAGAGCATTGCGGAATAAAAGGTTTTACAGGTTGAAGGAAGAAGATGGAGGCAAGAAGCGGTACATGGCTATACTTTCTATAAAGAGGTTTGCATAAAAGAAATGTATATATTTTGATGAAATATTTTCTCCTGTTGTTAAAATGACTTCAGTTAGAACTATTTTAAGTCTAGTGGCGGTAGAATATTTGCATCTTGAGCAGTTAGATGTAAAAAAAACCTTTCTCCATGGGGATTTGGAGGAATAGATTTATATGCATCAGCCATAGGGGTATGAGGTCAAAGGGAAGGATATTTTGGTTTGCAAGGTGAACAAGAGCTTGCATTGTTTGAAGTAAGATCCAAGGCAATGGCATTTAAAATTTGATAAGTTTATGATAGAACAGGGTTATAGTAGATGTCATTCTGACCACTTTGTTTATTTCAAGAGGCTAGATAATGGAAAATATATTATCTTTTTATTGTATGTGGATGACATGCTTGTTGTAGGGTCTAACATGCAGGATATAAATGTGCTCAAAAGGAAACTAGCTAAATCATTTGCGATGAAGGATTTGGGTGTTGCAAAGTAAATCCTTGGTATGAGAATAACAAGAGAGAGGAAAAATCATGACTTGACATTGTCTCAATGTGAGTATATAGAAAAGGTGTTGAAGAGGTTTAGAATGAAGAATGCAAAATCAGTTAGTCCACCTTTGGCCATCCATTTCAAACTAAGTAAGTAGATGTATCCTGAGACACAAGAGGAGATAGAATAAATGTCCAAGGTTCCCTATTCATCAATAATTGAAAGCTTATTGTATGTCATGATGTGCACAAGACTAGATATTTAACATGCAGTGGGAGTTATGAGAAGGTATATGAACAATCCAGGTCAAGAGAATTGGAGGGAGGTACAATGGATTCTCAAGTATTTGGAGGTACCACTTCTCATGCATTATGTTTTGGGGGCACAGACACTATTATATAGGGATATGTTGATGCGGATATGGTAGGAGGAGCACCACAGGGTATGTCTTTACTGTGGGCGGAACACTAATAAGTTGGATTTCGAAACTACAAAAGGTTGTTGCACTTTCAACAACAGAAGAAAAGTATGTTGCTGCCACAAAGGCTAGTAAAGAGATGATTTGGTTGTAGAGGTTCATGGAGGAACTGGGTAAGAATCAGGAGGATAGTAGGTTGTACAGTGAAAACCAGAGTTTCATTCATCTTGCAAATAACTTAGCCTTCCATTTAAAGAATAAACATATACAGCTCAAGTACTATTTCATAAGATATGTTCTAGAAGATGAACTATTCAAGTTTGAGAAGATACATATTAGGGATAATCCTGCAGACATGTTGACAAAGGTAGTAACCAGAGAGAAACTGACTTCATTCTCGATTTCTATTGGCATTCAAGCATGAAGGTGAAGATGCGAAATTTTCTAAGTGAAAGAGCATAGTCAAACAAGTGCAACATCGGTGGAGTTTTTGTGATCAGTCTCCAAGTGGGAGATTGTTGGTTGTGGAGCCCGATCTTCCTGATTCAAAGATGTTATTTCAATCATGTTTGGATCGCAACACCTGGTGGGGGTTCAAGGGAAACTCCCCATAGCAAAAAGTTTTAAAAAAATGCCTTGTAAGATGTTGTAATTTCAGAGTCATGACTTAGTCAATAATGGGTGATTTACGCGCCCATGGTTTTGGGTAGCCCGTGGTATTTTCCCATGATATTCACTTTATAAAAGCAAGGAATTGTAATACGATTGTGTATTGTATTATAGCATTGTAAAAACAATATCCGTGATTGTGTGAGAGAGTGAATAGGAAGTGCAGTGGGGTTGTTGCAGGATGTATCCCTTAATTTTGTTGGATGGTATAATAATAAAGGACTATCAATTTCTATGTGGATGTATCCCATCTTGGGTGAACCACATTATATTTGTGTCTCTCTTGTAATGTGTTTTAATATTTTCATCTTGTTTATTGTTTATTGTTATTGCTCTGTGATCTTGTTTTTCTAACAAGAATGTCTCCCTCGCTGAGAGGGATGTTGGTTGTACAACATCAGGAGTCATTCTCCATACTTGTGAGTAATATCAAGTCAGACTTGTGAGTCATATCAATTCATATGCATCCTCATATGATTGAGGTGGTGATGTTGTATTATAAATCTTGTGAGTAATATCAAGCCGAGTCTTATGAGTAATATCAAGACTAGACTTGTGAGTAATATCGAGTATTCTCATAGAAGTCACCCTATAAGAATGGGTCTCCAATTGTGGAGATGATTTTGTGTTGTATTAAGATTGAAGACTTGTGTTGTATCAAGATTGTGGACCTACATTTGTTGAGGTGGTTATACTATGTGATATATTGCTAGTCATGGTCAATGAGTGTTATAAGTCTCCTTAAAGGCTTAGCTACCCCTAGAGTGAATCACTTTATCATATGAATATATGGCCTAGGGTGATATATATGATCATCAGTATGTATGGAATAATTATTCTAAGTATGATATGATAAGATAGATAAATAATACACATATGGACCATGCATTAATTAGTTAATGATAATGAGATAAATCATAGAGAAAGAAAATTTGAATTTCCCATGCAAATGTCTGAGTGAACTCAAGTTATAAAGATTTAGTAAAATATCAATGCCTCAGTCAAAGCATCAATTGAACTATTAATGAATGTAATCAATTAAGTAAAGAAGATCTTAATGTTCATCAATCAACATGCATCGGTTTACTAAAGAAATCCATGAAAAAGTAAATAATAGAAATTGTGCATGGATGGCACTAAGAGTGAATCGCAGATGACACTTAAGTTATCCTATTAACTCAGTGAGGAACAATCAGTTAAAGATTCAGTTCAAGTTAGTTATCATTCAGTTCAAGTTAGTTAACATTTAGTTCAATTCATTTAACATTCAGTTCAAGTAAGTTAACACTCATTTCAAGTCAATTAGCATTCAGTTAAAGTAAGTTAACATTTAGTTCAAGTTAGTTAACATTCAGCTCAAGTCAGTTAACATTCAGTTTAAGTTAGTTAACTTTCAGTTCAAGACAATGAACACTCATTTAAAGCTAATTGAGGAAAGGAAGGGCACTAATGTTTGCATGGAGGGAGTTCTAGTTAGCTCCTCCTTGTGAATGCACTATGTGGTGCTCTCAATATGTTTACTGAACCTCTTATCCATTACCTTTTGTGTGCTAGGGTTTTTGTCTTATTATTAATATGCTAGGCATATGGCAAGTTCAATACAGTTTCATACAGTTTTTTTTGCAGTGTTGTATTGGATCTCTCTTCTCTACTGCTATGGTGATATCTCTTATCAGGAAATATACTTATGTGTTGTAAACAATTCTCTGCAAATCTATATATCATACTCAAATAATTGTCGGGTTTTCATCCTCTATGTTTGGAGTGTTTTCCCAGGGTATGTCTTGTCTCTTATGGTTGATTGATTTATATGGCTGATTTATGGAGTTGATTTATGAAGATGATTTATGTGGTTGATATATTTGTGAGATTTACATGTGGCTGATATATTTATGAGATTCACATGTGGATGATATATTCATGTGGTTGATTCATCAAATACATATGTGTTGAAATTGATTGATAAATTTTTTTATGTTCAAGCTTATCCGATTTTGCTCAAAACATCAGCAGGTCCCAACGTTGAAGTGTTGACCTTGGGATTGGCATGCAGGTTGGTAAAAGGAGCATTGTGTTGGTGCCAACGCCAAAGTACCATAGTCAAAATCGATGTGACCATTGAGCATGGATTTTAGACTCGTTTCAACGTTCGATGTTTGACGTTGGGAGAACCGAGTCCAATGTTGTGGGATCCACATCAAAAGAGAAATCAATAGTACCAAGGTAGTAGTGGTGGAGTTCTGACTTTTGAATTTCGATTCGGGGGTGATAGCCCAATGTATAGGTGGATCGTTGAAGTCCTAAAGCCAAGGTGGAGACATTTATGGAAGATTCGGCAAGTCAGGTTGGTGTCATTGGTAACCCGATATGCATTATGATTTTTGACTCCTTGCATTCAGAGGCAGCAGTCAAAGTCAGCAAGTCAGGGTTGCTCATCAAGAACTCATTATGCATTTCAAATTTCGACTCTCGATGTTTGAAGGGTGGTAGTTGAAGTTGGCAAGTCGGGGTGTTCGTTGGAGACCTATTATGCATTTCAACCTTTAACTCTCAAGGTACAGAAGGTAGCAGTTGGAGTCAACATGTTAGATATGTTTCTTTAAGAGCTAGTTGTGTGTTTCTACTTCTGATTTCCGTTGTATGAAAGGTTAGGAAAGCCTGGAAAAATTGGGATGGTGAAAAATAATAGTCGATATTGTGTATAACCGTCAAAACTGTTTAGTCAGGATAATTAATCGTCGAGTCAACAAAATTAATTGTTAATTAGGAATTATATCCTATGGTTAGCTACGTTTCCAAAATTTTGGTATCAGTTAATTAGCAGTTGGGTGATTTGGAATCCCATATTTACCTATTGTCCCCTCATGTTGGTCAGAATGGCTAAGAGGGATGTGACATAATGGTTTCAGAGGAAATAAATGTTTATGAATTTCGGCATATGGCCATGGGGATGGAATTTAGAACCCCATAGATAGTCTATGTCCTATTTGATATCAGGTAAGTAGTATCAGAGGAAATGATATATGGTATCAAAGATACTGGTTTTAACACTAGGGATGTTTGGGCTAGAATCCACACTTACAAGTAGAAAATCAAAGCTTTTGGTTGCAACACCAAAGCTGTATGGGCCATTACTCTAGATCTACAAGAAAAACCAGGAATGGTTCTGGAAAATTGAGTTATGTTAAGTGATAGACGTGGAAAAATCATATGGGAAAGAGGTCTAGTGTGGAGGTTCCATGTGGGTAGCGGGTACGACGTGGACTAGCCACATCAAATATTTGTGGACCGACCACATCGAATCTTTGTGGACAGGCCACATCGAATATGTGTGTAAATAATTCATTAAAGGTATGAGGTATATGTAGTTGGAAAAACATAACAAACAAAGTTTCAATACTTAGTTTTATATTACTTAATTAAATTTCATTTGATACAATGCTTATATGTATAGCACATAATGAATATCCTAGTCATTTATTATGTGCCTTTCTTTCATAATTAATACTTAATAACCTACAATTAGCTCCATGGGGCATTGTTGAAGCTAAATTTCGGATGGCTTGTGCATCAGCCTTATGCAATAACTCTTTGTGCCATGTTGTAAGTCTTTTTGTCATTTTGAAAGTATGTTAATTTATATTATTAAACTTAATATTAGCTTGGCATTGGCTTAATGTTAACCATCACTCATCCTATCTCAATGAATTGATATCAATTTAATTGATTGAGAGAGAAGATTCTTGATTTTACCAGTGGACTAGTCCTCTAACAAATGGTGAACCACCTTTTAAAAAAGAAATGTTTCCTTGATATGCAGCACATTAATACTTAATATGTCATTACTTACAATTTCCACATGACTTGTTAAGAATATTTAGGCCTTGTAATAATTATAAATAACATTAATATTTTAATTATAAACTTCCAGTTTAGCTTTTGTTAATATGCATAAACTTAATTTAAAAATATATTCATAGAACAATATTACCACAATCAATAACAATTTACATGTACAGTAAATAAATTAAATTGGATTATACAACTACAAATCTAAAGTAAATTACATCAATAAATTGTATTTGACAATTACATATTGAAATTTAATTACTCGAAAAAATAAAAAATAAATTTTTTAGTAAAAAATAAGATAGCTTTTTAAAACGTGCTTCTTAAAAAATGGAGGTAACCCTTTCTTATTAGAGTTGGACTCTTCAATACAATGACATTTCAAATAGTAAACCATTGTTGAAATTGTTGTTGCAACTGTTTCAATACGCGTCTACCCCACTCTACATGCTTCAATATGTCTTTACCCCACTCTCCTTGCCCATTGGGTAGATGAAATCAACAATCAAGACAAGTTCAAGCAAATCTATTGTTAACCAAAAAAAAAAACAAACTCCTTCAACAACATCACATTTTCCAAGCCTCTATGCTCTCCATATTTTTAGAATAAGTACCCACAACTTCTCAAACGATGTCATTGTTTCATATCTCGACAGCTCTTTCACTCTGTGCAACGAGGTGCTTAGCACTCGCCCATTCTTATGGGCATGGCATACCATATTTTCCTGCCTATACTCTTGTCCACACAAACGCCTCCCCATCCCATTCTTGTGGGCATCGTGCATAGTAGAGTTAAATTTAATCAATTAAATTTTGTTTTGTTTTGTGTGTGCTCTAAAATATACTGATGCACCATGTGCAATGCTCCAATACGTCTTAAATGCATCGCCCATTTTAATTTTAATAAAATCTTTTCCTATTGTTGTCAATGTGATGTAAATGTATGCGTGCATTGATGCTTGTGGTGCTCTTATACATATTCAACGCACCATAGATTTAAGTCTAATAAATTATATTCTCAAATGCTTATTGGTGTGCTCGTTAATGTACCCATGCCCTAACATAGTGCTCTATTACGTAACAAAGAGAACTAGTTTTCTTATATGTATTATAAATAATGCAGTTATAACTAGCATATCTTTAAGTCGGGCAAATGGAACATGAGAAAAAATTGTAAAATAAGAAAAAATTGTGTGTATGTAGATAACATTATTTTATGTGTTGAAAGCAATTCTAGTGAATTATGGTAGGCATAATAGATGAAATTTAAAGGAAATTGTTACCATCTCCTCATGAAAGAGTGAAAATCTTTTATGCATTTATGTAGCTACAATTTTGGGTCTACCAATGATGTTATGATTATTTCATTGCCAACTCGTTGTTGGGTCAAAATCTTACATAATAGCATGCAAGTCTATCCATTTTGTGTCAATGTTGCAATGAGAGTGAAGAGCAATGCAAGGCATTGCAATTGCATGATCATATTTGTCAGCGCACTCGTGCATTGTGTCTAGAATGCTCTGGTCCCACATATGTAAGCTACAAAGCTCATGACATGTTTCAAGAACTTGTTTATAGGAATTTCTTGTAATTGTACACACAACTTGTTTGTAGATGTACATGTAAAAAGAAATCATAAATCTTGTGATGACTAAAGTATATGATTAAAATGATTGAAATCCATTCAGTTTCAGGTTATGCCTTGTTTTGAAAACTTGTTATAAAATTTAGAAACTTTATAAAGTCGGAAATTTTAATTATTAAAACTATAATGGAAATTATATAGAGGAACATGTGCCTCCCCTAGAGCGAAGTTTCCAAAGCTCTTTTCTTGCTGAAGAGATAAGGGAAGGCCTTGGAAGGTCAAACCCTAGCTTCCAGCAATGGCCTCTTCTAGAACTATTCTGATACCATGTTAGTTTTTACAAGATTATAGCAATATATCTTAGTTGCAAATAAAAAATAGGATCTCTAAAGAAATACAAAGCAAACAAACAAATAACACAAGAACTTAGCCTGGGAAACCCAATCGAGAAAAACCCAACAAACATTCGTATAGAGATAATAACTTCTGAGAAGAAGAAGAAGAAGAAGAGAGAGAGAGAGAGAGAGAGAGAGAGAGAGAGAGAGAGAGAGAGAGAGAGAGAGTGCCTCTCGTAGGTATAACCCCATAAAACACTCTCCCTGACTGCAGTAGCGCACCTTTTCTATCTGAGTGAGATGTTGTGAATGTGTGTAATAATGAGGAGGGAGCCTCTTATTTATACTAATTTTCCAAGTGGAAAATCATTGGGGGTGACTTGCATGTTTGGCTGTGGCCAACCTACCTTGGGGGGATACAAATTAAATTTATTTTTATCTTTTTCTTTTCTAATCTTTCCCCGGGGTTTACACTGAGTGTGTCTAGGTTTTACATGAGTAGTTACATCAGTATAATATCTCGTAGGAGGTGTTGATGTATTTGTAAATTCTGAATGTATTCACTTGTATATTTCATATATTGTATTTCATTGGTCCATGATGTTTCTATCGGGAGAGTCATTAATATAATAAAGTCATGCAAAGTCAATGAGGTTAACCCTCCATTGTAAGTCAGGGCAATAGTCCCCACAATTGAGCTAAGGTTAACCCTCCTTGTTTATTAGGGGGGCAAAGTCCCCACAGTTGAGGGACACTAGGGTTATTAGAATCTCCTAGAGATGTCGGCCCTGGTAAGTAATTGTCAAGTCAAAAACTAGTATAAATAGAGAGTGAGACTCACTATTTGTCACATACACTCACTCAACTAGGGCGCATGAGTGAGAGAGGAAGTGCTCACACAAGTGAGAGAGAGAACAGATGTTGGAGATCATCTTTCTGTATTTGGGTTTTACTACTTCCATTGGTGCTCATTCTATCTCTGAGGAAGTTGCGGAGTTTTCTCCTTTATCGTTTCCCCGAGGAAAATATTGGTGTCTATTGTCTCTTGTGATTGATTGATGTGCATCATTATTCTCTCAGATAAGATCCTAAGATCATATTGTTAAATGATAAAATATAACATGGTATCAGAGCTAACCTGAGAATAAGACATTGTACGGCTACAGAATCTAGGCTTCTTACTTTTTGGGTCTCCCTCCACAATCCATCATAAAAAGGAGGCTAGGCTAACTCTCCATTGAAGGGCGCATCTTTCTATTGAAGCAGAATTTGATTACGGGCATTTTTAGTTTTTGCTGCAGGAAATTAGGCCTTTTCACAAAAGTGGAATTTTTGAGTGAGCCCAGCATAGGATTTCTCCGCTCCTCAAAATCGAAATTTAGAGACCAAGGTCGAGATTTTTGGTTGGGTAAAGCTCTGAAAAAGTCAAACCCTAGTTTGACCCTGGGCCTGAAAAACCCTAAAATACTAAAACTGGTAGTTTTGGTACATTCGCTATATCTCAATATTGAAGAAGGCTCAGGGGCCGAAATTTTTCCAGATAAAATCCTGATGTACCCTTTGTAAACATTTCAAACTCATATTCACTATATTCAAGGAGATATGATTCCTCCAAATCATGGTTCCTGCCTCTTCTAGGATTCATCCCTAAATAGTACACCTAGGGAGAATTGCTATATCTTGGGCTACCAAGGTCCAAATGAAATTTTGCAAGATGTACCAGATAGGGAACATACTATAATTTTTGTGGAATAGTTTCAGACCCTAATGATGAAACAGGGAGACATGGAATTTCGTACAAGTTCGCTATGTTGAATAGTCCTCAAAGATGTCACCTTGGGAAAACTATTATAAGTCCAAATTGGAGAAACCATTTCTGGTCAAAATTGTGGTGTTGGAAAGAGGACAGGCGAGGATACCTTAGTGTGAATTTTCATACACAGAGGAGCTGCACATTCAGAGATACTGCAGAAATAATATCTGGAAGTTCTGCAGAAGAATTTGGAAAACTAGGGCTTCCTGTTCCAGGAGCCTCCCTCCACTGTTTTCAGAAAAGGAGTACATTGGACAGCTCACCTTAAAGAGGCACGTCTTTCTATCCAATAAAATCAGAAAGATTCCAAGTTTTGAAAATTAGGGTTTCTCTAACAAACCCTAGATCAAGCAGCTCCAGAACCAGGACAAACACCTCAAATCGGTAAGATCTAATCTTTTGCTATTTATATTTGAGGTTCTCATTTACTAATCACTAATCACACCAACTTGATGACAAGCTTGGTGACACTGACAACTTCCAAGCGTGGAAGTATTGGATCTCACTAGTTCTTGAAGAGAATTAATTGGACACCTACATAAGTGGAAAGGTTCCAGTTCCAGAGGGAGATGAGGCTAAAATCCTTACACAAGAAGAACTTGGTCAAGGCCAAGAAGATCATTGCTGATTCAATCAAGGATCAACTTATACCACAAGTGTCTTTTCTAAAGAAACCTAAAGAGATGTTTGATTCCTTGACCTAGCTATTTGAAGGGAAGAACATAAATCAGAAGATGAATTTGAGAAAATAGTTGAAGAATGTGAAGATCCAGAATGCAGAGACCATACGGTCATACTTTACAAGGGTCTCTCAAATCAAAGAACAACTTGAAGCAGTAGAAGAAGAAGTGGAGAATGCAGAAGTTGTGATAGCCACCTTGAATGGCCTCCCAGGAATCATGGGGTTCATTCATTCAAGGAATGTGTGCCAAAATGAAGTGGTTAATTTCAGCAGACTCTGGGAAGAGCACACACAAGATGAAGCTCAACCCATAATAAGAGAAGATAAGATGAGAGCAATTGAATATCAAGCGCTCATGATTCAAAGAAGATCCCTCAAGTGATGAGGAATATGAAGAACTCAATTATTGAAGAGCCTCTTATCCATCTTGAGCATTTGGATAAGAAATGATGTTGTTATGAATGAAGAAGATGATGACGTTGAAAGAAGGAGTCTACCCACGAAACAAATAAAGATAAGTATTCAATTTTCATTTCATGATATTGTTTTGTTATGCATTTGTTTATATTCAGTTGATGTGCTATGCATGATAGAATTTTTGCATTAATGACAGTATACTATTAATATGCATGTGATGGGTAAGTATCTCATGGTGCTATACAACTCTCCATTGCTACTTATCTAGAATGAAACCTCTTTGCTGACATATTGGATTAGTGTACAATCTCAATGATGTCTTGGTAGAGATGGAAGGCATCTAGAAAGTTTCCGTGAGATATGGATGAATGTTGTCTTGGCTAAAATAGTTGCATGATTATATCTTTATGCATAAGAATTTACCATTATGAATATGCATTATGAAATGTTTCTAATCATACAAATGGTGCATTTGACTTGTATGAAAGATCATGTACAATCGCCTACAAGAAAAGAAGGATGAGACTTGTTCCGAAGAACAAGTGACAACAGTTCAAGATTCACTCTAATAATCCAAAATGAAGAATGATGACTAGAATGCGATGTCAAAGACCTGAAGGGAATTCTGTAGTATCTTCCATATGGATCTACAAGATCCAACATGCAGTAGATGGAAACAACGTGGGATACAAGGAAAGATTCATAGAACGAGGCTTCTTACGAAAAGAACGCATGGACTACGAAGAGACACTTACAACCACTGGAAGTTTGATAGGTGGACTCATGTGTGCAAAAGAAGGGCTTGTACAAGCTCAAAAGGCACCCATGGGATAGCACATACATGAGGAGCTTGAAGATCACCTAGAGTGATGAAGATCTTAACCTTTTCTACAAGGTTGAAGATGAAATCCTATAGTGGATGACAAGATCACAAATGGGTGCAAGAAGAACACTTTCAAGATAGAGGATCTTGGTATCCAGTGAACCTAGATGGATACATAGAATATTAGTAGCAGAGGAAGCTACTTGTCACTCCAGTACAAAATGTTTCAATACATAGAGTATGAAAGGTAGAGGGAGAATGACACTCCACTTCAGAGGGAGTGACTGCAGAAGATCCTGAGGTTCGACATGGTATGACAAGATGGACAACTTACTGATGGATCTAGGCTTTACTGAGAGTAAAGCATATTCCAACCTTTGCTTCAAGGTTGAAGGTGGAAGACCAATGATGCTCCTGTTATATGTCGATGAATTGTTCCTGGCAGAAAAGAGGAACTCATTAAAGTTGCAAGAAGGACACTTGCTACCAAGTTTGAGATGAAGGACTTGGATATGATGCAATACTTTCTAGGCATGGAGGTGTGGAAGAATGCAGATGGAATCTCCCTTGGACAAGGGAAGTATGCAGTGGATATCCTGAAGAGGTTCGGGATGATGGACTGCAAGTCCATGAATACACCTATGGCATCGAACCTGAAGTTATTGAGTGATGCTTCATCAGAGACGGTTGATGCCATGATGTATCGTTAGATGATTTTTTCCTTGATGTACCTGACGTATATGAGACCAGATATTTTATTTGTTGTGAACACATTAATCTAGTTCTTTATGGGTCCGAGACATGTTCACCTGATGGTTGCAAATCATGCAGTGAGGTATCTAAAGGGTACAGTTGATTATAGGCTCAAGTATGAGGCGAATCAGAAGATTAACCTGGAGGGTTATGTGGATTCGGATTGGGCAGGTAGTGCCATTGATAGGACGAGCACTTCGGGGTGTTGCTTCAGTATGAGATCAGGTGTGATCTCTTGGTTTAGCAGGAATCAATCCTGCATTGCCTTGAGTATAGCCAAAGCAGAGTATGTCACAGCTTGTTCGGCTAGTTATGAGGCAATGTGGTTGAGGAAGCTACTATATGATTTATTTGATCTCTAGTTGGATGTTACTTGTATATATTGCGACAACATGAGTTGTGTGAAGTTGTCGAAGAACCTGGTGTTCCATGACAATTCAAAGCATATTAAGATCAAATATCACTATATCAGGGATATGGTGCAAAGAGGAGTAGTGAAGCTCTAGTATGTTGCGATGGATGAGTAGATAGTTGATGTGCTGACCAAGGCATTAGCCAGAGTGAAGTTTGAGTACTTCAAGGATAAGCTTGGTGTTCTCCATATTGAGGTTCCTTCCAAATGGAAGTGATGAGTCCATGAGCCATTCTGACATGGTGGTAGGTTGGGCCTCCCATGGTCAGATGTAAGTGCAGAGCCATTCTGACATGGTGGCAAGCTGGGCCTCCCATGGTCAGATGTAAGTGCATAGCCATTCTGACTTTGTGGCAGGCTAGGCCTCCCATGGTCATATGTAAGTGCAGAGCCATTCTGACATGGTGGCAGGATGGGCCTCCCATGGTCAGATGTAAGCACAGAGCCATTCTGACATGGTGGCAGGATGGACCTCCCATGGTCAGAGATAAGTGTTGAGCCTTTCCGACATGGTGGCAGGTTGGGCCTCCCATGGTCGGATGTGAGTGATAGGCCTTTCTGAAATGGTGGTAGGCTAGGCCTCCCATGGCCAGGTATAAGTGTTGGATGAGCCTTTCTAACATGGTGGCAGGCTAGGCCTCCCATGGTCAGATGTGAGTACTGGGCCTTTCTGACATGGTGGCAAGCTGGGCCTCCCATGGTCAGATGTGAGTACTAGGAATTTCTGACATGGTAGTAGGCTGGGCCTCCCATGGTTAGATGTGAGTATTGGGCCTTTCTGACATGGTGGTAGGCTGGGCCTCCCATGGTCAGATATAAGTGTTGAAATATCCTTTTTGACATGGTGGCAGGATGGGCCTCCCATGGTTAGATGTGAGTGTTGGGCCTTTCTGACATGGTGGTGGATGTGTTCCTCCCATGGTCAGATGTGAGTGTTGGTCGTGTCTTTCTAACATGGTGGTGGATGTGTTCCTCCCATGGCCAGATGTAAGTCTTGGGCAAGCCTTTCTGACTGGGTCATATATAAGTGATGAAGAAGATGAATACCTACATGGAGGATAGACCTACAACTAACATGAAAAAGGGCTAGGTCTGTAGAACTTCCTATGATGAGAAGAATTGAGAGATAGCACCAATTGATCGAGATAGCGGAAGTAGTGATGATGATGATGATGATCCAGTGATGATCCAGCTTTGATGATGATCCAGTATCAATGATTATCCATATTTGATGTTGATCCAGTGATGATCCAGTTTTGATGATGATCTAGTGATGAAGACTTGTACTGATGTATTGTGTCAAGAGAATACCTTCCTAGTTAAGAGGGAGTGTTGATGGATTTGTAACTTCAGAATGTATTCACTTGTATATTTCACATATTGTATTTCATTAGTCCCTGATGTTCCTATCGGGAGAGTCATTAATATAATAAAGTCATGCAAATTCAATGAGGTTAACCCTTCATTGTAAGTCGGGGAAATAGTCCCCACAATTGAGCTGAAATTAACCCTCCTTGTTGATTAGGGGGGAAAAGGCCCCACAGTTGAGGGGCACTAGGGTTATTAGACTCTCCTAGAGATGTCGGCCCTGGTAAGTAATTTTCAAGTTGAAAACTAGTATAAATAGAAAGTGAGACTCTCTATTTGTCACATACACTCACTCAACTAGGGCACATGAGTGAGAGAGGAATTGCTCACACAAGTTAGAGAGAGAACAGATGTTGGAGATCATCTTTCTATCTTTGGGTTTTACTGCTTCCATTGGTGCTCATTCTATCTCTAAGGAAGTTGTGAGGTTTTCTCCTTTATGGTTTCCCCAAGGAAAATCTTTGTGTCTATTTTCTCTTGTGATTGATCGCTATGCATGTTATTCTCTTAGATAATATCCTAAGATCGTATTGTTAAATGATAAAATCTAACAGGAGGTACTATAAGAATAACTTATGAAGTTGAAAAAGTTCCAACAGTTAAAACATTCCTTGTACAGCAACAAAGCCAAAGATATCGACCTGACAGAGAAAGGATCAGTAGGCAGCACCTACGACACAGGTGCAGTCTCGCCCAAGATATCTCTTATGGGTAACTGCTAGAACCATGTTTCTGCAGTTGGGTGGGTTTTTCTCCTCTCACAACACCTTATCAAGTCATTTGGTCGAAGTTGATGGATGTCTTACTTATATTTATTATGCACATTTAGAATAGTATTTTACTTATCAGTCAACAGAGATTACACAACCAATATACTGCCTAATGCGTAGTTCCAATTAACAGCGGTACGATAGATGCATATAAAAACTTATTTGTAAGAAAATACACATACATTCATGAGACACAAATACATTCATCAAATACACATTGACACAATATTCAATGTGGAAACCCATCCAAGAATAACTAGAAAGGCTCTCTTCGTTTGGCATGAGAAATATATGGCACCTTTTATCTGTGCAATCAACTGGAAACTTTGTTCTAAATCTTCTTCTCTTATCTATACAAACTCCTATCTCCTCTCATGCTCTCTAGTTTCGTATCTTTGAAGTTTTATCTCCCTCACTCTACTGTCAATCCACACATAGCCTGGATCGATTCACTCTTCTCTTCGACTCTATTGTCAAACAAAGACTAATTAGGAAGTAACAAACATAACTAACTAACTAGGAACCAACAGACTAGGAAGTAACCGCATACAACTTGGGTTCTTTCTTTTATAGACTCTTTACATGTCATTATCAGTTGACTTCATTCTGTTAGCCGAAGGCTTTCATTTCTATTCTGGTTACAACTATCAATAAGTAGTATCGAACCAAAATACAATGATGCTTTATTCCCTAAAGCACGTGTGACTCTTAGCCGAATTTGTACCTACAATCTCTTGATATGTCCTTTTCATTTGTTGCGTCGTTGCATGCCTTCTTCTATTGTGGTTTCTTTTTTCATGGTTGATCTCGTCACATATTTCTATTATGTTGCAAAATATTCCTTCACTGTTGATTCTATCACAGCTTCCCTTTTACCATTACTTCTTCTTTCGTATCTCTTCCTTCGTCACAACTTCCTCTGTAGCTTCTTTCTTTTATCATCCTTCTTCTTCTGTCACGGATTCCTCTGTCACACAATCGTACTCTCCATACTTCCAAGCAGAATTCTAACTGAATGTTTCCTATCATACCCTAGGGACAACAACCCCCCAACACTCACATGTGGCTCATCCCGAGCCACGCTGCGCTACTCCAAAACTTTTGCAGTTGTAACGAATTTACTTTGAAAATATTGAAATATTTTCATTATCTCCTTTGTCTCTTGTCGCACATCCTCTTCTAGCTTCTACAAGTTTTCCACAAGGTCAGAAATGATGTTTTCCAATGTTACAAGCCCAGCGGACTTTGCTACTTGTCATATGTTCTGATATACAGGTTGAGTAATGCATGTAACTCTTTCTACTTCAACCTGCAACTCTGTGATTTTGTTAGCCCTTTGTTGTTGTTGAGCTTGTAGAACTACGAATTGTTGTTGAAGTTTCTTCATTTCAGCAGCCTTAGCCATTTTCTATGCTAATGGAAACTCCATCATCTCATTCTTCATCTGATTGGCCTTTGTTTCAGCAGTGCGCAGCTACTCTGTGGCTTTCTCCAATTCGGCATCGTCGATCAATGCTTCCCAAGTCTGAGAAACTTGTTCCATGACCTTGGCATAGAGTGCCCATGTCTCTTTTATTTTCTTCGCAAGTTCTAATGTTTCCATCCTTCTCTCTTGGTTTGAAAATTTATTTCTTTGGAGAAGTAGGACCAATGAGAGAGAAAAAATCATCGACATCACCAATCATATCCTGAACTTCTTGGAAATCTGAAGAAAAAATCCTAGGTGCTTTCCTAGACATTCTTTTCTTTGACTTCTCCCTCCCCATAGGAAGAACATTGTCATCAACTTCTTCATCATCGTCGATGAAATCTTCCATCTCATCTTCTTCCTAGAAGTAATAATCACCAAACATATCTTGTGCTTCTTGTACAGTTGATGGCGATGTTGTAGGATCTCGCCGCTTTTCATCGTTATCTAAACTCTAGTTCAAACTGGTGGATTTTACCAATGGATACTTTGCATTCTTGTGGTTTTACCCATGAGTGCATCCAACGATTTAGGTGAAATATCGTCTGGTAGTCGAATTTCACCCGCTGCTTCTCCGTCTTCCATCATTAGTGCTAAGGTGGATTTATTCTAGTGGGTACCATAAAGTTTCTTCGTTGACGAACCAGGTGGGTCGAGTCATAAACTTACTTCAGGGATGACTGGAAATTGTTTTGTTTATTGAGTAGCCCCTTCTTGCGGTGGGACATATCTAGTAGTGTCTTCCATAATCAGTGTGGGTAACGTAGTCTCAACGGTGGATTCTGTAACTATGCTTGTACTGAAAATCGAGATAACCATGCTCTGCGGAAAACTCAGCTCAGCTCCTGCAATTGCAGACAATGATTTCTCTTCTCAAATGTAGAATACTGAAATGAAAAGTGGACGCAAATCTTGATAACGTCTACCCATTCAATCAGCCACTCCTTCACACAAGCAGACATTCACTGGAAAATTATCTGTCCTTTTCGTCACATGGGTTGATCATCTGAATTATTACAAGGAAAGTGCCACTCGCATGTCACATCAGTGTTATTTATGGTGAAATAACAATCTAAGTGACCCAAAAAGTATGCCACCAAAATCTCTAGGGATTTTAAATTAACTACGGCAAGTTGTCATTTCTGCGACTCTATTTTGTCCTGCGAGAGGATCACTCTTCCTGTGACTGGTATCCTTCCTTCAGCAGATTCCTTTTCTAATGATATACATGTTGTATTCACCTTCATTTTTCCACTTGCAACAGATGAAGACTCTGTGGAAATTTTCCTCTGTCTGCGACTTACTAGCAGTCTGTGATGGTATTTGCTTCTTCTTTACGACAACTCATTTCTTGCGATTATAACAAAAAAATTTAGAGGGTTTTTCTTTTTAATTTTTCTTTATTTTCTCTTTTCTCTTTTCTTTTTGTTTCTCTTTTATCTTTTTTTTTCTTCAACCGAGTCGCGGCTATCTTGATAATGATTTGGCCAACTTCCATCTAACAATCCTTTGACAGGTGTTCCATCCAACTTCTACAATCTCAATGCTCCTTCGTCAGTGATATGCGAGACAATATACGAACCTAATCAGTGTGTTTTTAGCTTACCTGGATGCTTGAATAATGTTGTATCATAAAGAATAACTCCTCCAACCTTAAATTTCTTGTTCTTGTTCTTGATGGTATCCTACGACAAAATGATCTTCCTCCAATTGTATCAGTTGCTATAGTCTTTCCTCAACAACAACAACATTTGTCATCTTCATGATCACAACAATCCTTAGGCTTGGTACAATGTATTACATCGGAATCGCAACTTATTTTCCATATACCAATCAAAATGGAGTTCATCCTGTCAACTTCTTACAGGTCGTGCGATATGCCCACAGTACTGTGGAAAATTTCAGATCCTAGTCATCTCTTTGGACATTGCAAATATTTGTCAAAGCATTCTCTAGGATTTTGTTAAATGATTTGAAAGAACCATTCACTTTAGGGTGATATGGCATTTTCTTTCTATGCTAAATCTAGAATCCTTTTGTCAATTCCTCAATCAACTGGTTGACAAAGTGCATGCATTAGTTGCTTATCAAAATTTTTGAGCAGCCAAATCTAGTCATAACATCATCAAATAAAAACTTAGCAGCAATCGCAGTAGTACAAACTTTTATTGGCATTGCTTCGGCCCATCTGGTTAGGTATTCAGTTGCAGCAATTATATATGTTGCACCTTTTTGCTTCCCTATTGGACTAATAGGGCCCACAAAATCAATGACCCATTTATCAAATGCTTGTAGAGTTATTTGTGGTACTAATGGAATTACATCTCGTCGCGACGTCTTTCATGTTCTTTGACAGACATCACAGCTGTGATAGTATTCATTTGCATGCATGATGGGCCACCACAATCATGCTTGCAATATCTTTTGCACCATATCTTATCCAACATAATGGCCTCCTGCGACACCATCATTTTATTTGTTCAATATCATTGGTCTCCCATGTTCCAAGATGCAACGACGAAGAATCTCATCAGGGCTCATTTTATATAATTGGACAGCAATCAAGTGGAAGTCCGCTACTCACACAACTAATTGTTTCTTCTACGCAATAGTAAATTCAACTGGTGGATAACCCGTACTCAAAAATTGTATGATGTATCTGTACTGATAATCAAAAATTATTATTGAAAATATTTGTGCATCAAGGATACTATCATCGAAGTTACCAGGTTCATCGCCACTTTCAATCCTCGACAGATGGTCTGGTCCTAAATTCATTCAACTAGGTTTAATAATGACTTTAAATTTAAATTTCTAAAAAAGGATAAGCCATCGGAAAAACTCCCCCCTAAACATTGGCTTATTGACTAGGTAATTCAATGCTTAATGATCTGTGTACATTTTTAAATGGCCACCCAACAAATAGTGTCAAAATTTCTGCAGAGCATGTACCATCGATAGTCCTTTTCTTTCCGTCGTGGTATAATTTTTCTCTGTTGTTGATAATTTCCTGCTAGTGAAGGAAATAAGATGGTCAATCAACCCTTCACCGAGACGCACTAGTACCATGACGAGAGCTATAGACAATGCATCGACATGTACATGGAATTCCTTTTTCCAGTCTGGAAATACAAGTATGGGCATTGTAACCATCGTGTTCTTCAATGTGTCCATACTTTCTTGGAAAGTTTCCGTCCAATGGAAGTTAACATCTTTCTTTCGTAACTTCTCCATCGGAGCAGTCACCTTTGCATATCCTTAAATAATTTTTTTGTAGTATCACGTATCTCCAAATGTAGCTCTCAATTGCTTCACTATGGTGGGTGGTTGTAGGTCAATGATGATCGCAATTTTAGCAGGGTCGACCAAAATTCCGTCGCAAAAAACCACATCGCCCAATGAAATTCCAAATAGGGCACACAATATACATTTCTTTAAATTCTATGACATTTGATACTGATGACAGAGTTCCAGCATCATTTTGAGGCTCTCAACATGATTCTTAATGAGCCCAAATATTTTCCTGTTATCGAAGTACACTTCAAGAAATTTATGGATAAAATCTTTGAAGGAAACTACTATTATTATGGAGAAAATAACAGGAGCATTTTGAGTCCAAAGGGCATTACCGTGTATTGGAAACATCCCCACTCCATCATAAAGGTTGTCTTGTGTTGGTATTCCTTTGTGATTCTAATATCATGGTAACCAAAGAAACCATCAATGAATGAATAAATCTCTTGACCCCATACACTCTCTAGTACCTCAGCTAGAAATGGAGTTGAAAATGGGTCATGTAAACAAGCGTCGTTCAATTTTCTCAAGTTGACACAAATTCTTACTTCACCAGTAGCCTTTTTGTCTTGCACTACTATTGGTTTGATCAATTCTAATTATTCTATAGGTTCTATGATACCTACATCCAACATTTGGTCCAACTCTGCCTTAACTTTTTCTTTATATCGCAGATTCAATTGGTATGGTCATTGCTTGACCGATTTTGCATCGAATTCAAATGTATCTTCATTTCTCCAAGGTCTTCGACAATACCTTTCATCTTTGAGAATTTTGTAGGGAATGGATATTGAAATTCATGCAATAGATCTGTGATATTCGCAACTGTCTCATCATCCCAATAATATCCAATATTGCCAAATTTTGGATTCTCCGGGGAGTCAATATTTATTTTCTTGTTTTTCAGTAGATTTAGAAATTAGTTAGTGGAAATACTAAATCCTTCCACTACGCGCATACCTTCAGAATATGGAATGTTTACATCGAGTGGATCATCATTGCTAGGTTCTCCCATCACATTATAGCACTCCATCCAATGCTGGATTATTGCGCTGCTTTGATTGAAGTTTGTTATTGTGACCGGAATATCTTAAAATATCTTCATCTTGATCACTTTTAGTGTAGCATCAATCAACTGATGATCATAGACAAATTCAAATGTATGTATGAAACTATTATCTAGTTCATCCATCTCAATAGTTCCTCATATCAGTTCAACTGATGTATACCAGTTCCTTGGTATCATGTCTAATGTGTTTATGAACTGATGATCACATTCTTGTCGTGGACATGCCTCCCATGTCACACGACAATACTCGATATGGTCAACAAGATTAGTCAATATTGTATACTTTTGAACAATATAACTGATCTCTTCTTTGAACCTTATCTCCAACGATCTTCAACATTGTGTCCATTCTGAGATAGATTCTTTATGTGCGACCCACCACCTAGTGGATGTAGCTTTCAGTACATAGTCTAAGGAGAACAAGTGCTAATGTTCTACAAATTTTTGTTCAAATTATACCAAAAAATATGAAAGGTTAGGTAAACCTTCATATGTAGGTAGCTCACTTGCCTCAGTTCCTACCTATCACACAGACCATGTAATCCTTGCACACTTTCTCACAGAGAATTTGTGCATCTGATTCTGCCAATTTTCTAATGCTTCACCAGAATTTGATGCACATGAACTTATACTTTTCCAACTCATATTTATGTCAATTGTTGGATTTACAAAGTCATCCCTTGCATATTTGATGTTATAGATATGGTCGAGATAGTCGCCTTGTCCCTTGTTTTATACTGGTCAGACATATCTATGTCCTTCTAGCGGATCAATTGGTGTGACCACCCTTAGCTATGAATCTTTAAATTATAAGATTATTTTCTTAAAATTAATGATGGTATGATTATCTATCTCTAATTCGATCCCAAAAAGTACAGTATACGTATTTTTATCATCAACAATGTCAATCACTTCAAAATCATCATATGTTCTCATGCCTTCTACATTAACAGGCATCGGATTCATTCGACCAATAGGTAGGACCTTCAACTGATTGGATAGTATTGAGTTGAATGGGAGACCAATCCAGTCGAGGCTTCCCCATGCTTTCCCATGTCTTCCTTGTCAGAATGTTAACATCAGATCCCAAGTTTAAGATGATATAATTCATATCATAATCCCCTATATGTGCAGTCATTCTTAACTCGCGGTCGTTATTTTAACTTTTTTCCCACATGGTTAACTCTTCTTTCTAATCGTATCTCTTCCTGAGGTTCTTCTATTAGAGTTTTCAATTATGCGACATCATCTTTATTTTGTATTAGTGATAAGAAAATTTTAATAATTGATTTAAGTTTGCTAACCTTTCCCATTAGTTGCTCTCATAATAGTTGATCAAACTTTTCAGGAATCTCCCTTACTTTTCTTGTTGGTAGTGTAGGAGTAGATTTTGGCGCTTGATTCTTGTCGAAAAATTATGGTCGCATGCCTAATAATACTTCCTTTTCTCTCTAGAATTCGAACGATACTTTCTTTTGTTTTGTCGGTCGCACCTATGGTTTCCCATGCTATGCATCTTGGTCTGCTCTAGTCGCAACACCTCCTCTCATCACAGCAACTGTATTTGATTCTCTTGGCTTAGCAAAAATCATCTGGATGTTCTAGTTGGGATTCAGATTGGAATTCTACATGGGATTTGGATTTTGTAGAATTCGAGCCTGTCACTTCGTAATCAATTGCGGGCATTGTTCGACAGTATGATCAAAAGATTTACAATAAGAACATGTTTTTGCAGGATTCGCACAGTCACTAGAAAAATGTCCTAGTTTTCCACAATTGTAACATATTTTTTGGCCTTTTACACGACCAAATCCTCCTTGTTTTTGTTGTCCTCGACCTCGAAAATTTCCACCCCCCCTTGGTTGAGGGTATTGTTGCTGCAGATACTGATTTTGTTGATATTGTGGTTGAGGATGTGGATTTTGTTGATATTGGGTCGATGTATATTGAGCCTTTTCTAACTCGTCTTGCATATGTTCTTCATTTTTCATCAATTAGGTATCCATCGTTTTCTCCTGCAGTAGCTGGAAAGCTCTGCAATCCTTCTCATCATGACCTACAGATTTACAAAATTTACAATATAGACTAGCCAACGTCCTTGCAATATTTTTCAAGTACAAAAACTCTTTCGATCGATGTCCTCTAGTATAGCATATTCTACACAAGGGCATACCTTAGTTATTTAGTGGGTTCAACGCTCTTGCTGCAACATAGTTCATTAACGTCGAAATATTGTCCTTGTGGTTTCATTCAATTCTACATCTAGTACACCAAAGTTATTCTTGAATTTCCTTCCCTTCCTTAATGTCCTGGAGTTGCAGTGTAATTTTAGATAGTTGCAACTGAGTCTGCATCATTCTTGCACCAGTCTCTCCAATCAGCGAGGATTCCAACTTCATTGCTATCCCTAGAGATTCGGTCTATGAAACAATATTTGGTTGCATCAAAGGAATCCAGATGTGCGGAAACAACCTTGTAATGAATCATTCTTTGTGTTTCACATATGACATATGAAACCTTACTTTAGCCATCAGTGTTTTAAATATCTAGTCGAAGTCCCACACAGACTCCGTATACAATTTTTTAATTTCCTTAATCTATGTGATGCACTACGATTCAGATTTTGGATTTATGAATTCATCTATTAATCCCACTCAAATTTGATCGAGTTTTTTCTATGTGACTCCTATTGGAACTATAGAAAATTTCATATACCAGAGTCATGATCATTTGCGCCTTCTTTATTGCTTCATCTTGGACCTATCGCACAGTCCATATAGATTCACATAGAAACTAATGTTGATCTAGGTCTTCTAACCCATTTTCATTGAATATCAGCAAATTAATATCGTTTCCAACCATTATATTTGTCGTTGGTGCTCTTAGACAAAAAATTCATCCCGTGAGACTTCCTTTTCTAATATTCCCACAGTTAGTATTACTTGTATTGAAAAACCCACTAAGAGATGAGTTTCTTTATCTTACCTTCGAAGACATACGCAGATTCGTAGGTGTGTCATATTCATATTTTGGGTCTAGGGCTTCATCTAATTCTTCCTCCCTTTAGAGGATAGGCTGATATTCATCTTCTTCATCGCAATAAATTTCGTTAAAGTGTGACGTCAATTCGTAATCTTCTCCTCTAGTCATACTGCAACTTCCTCTCCTCCACATAGTTCTTCTTATCTTTCTCGATCAAAATATCCTTCCACTTCTTAGACGTCCACCTTCTAGTGCATTTTCGTTATCACCGGGGAAACTTTCATCTTACTCTGCTCCATCTTTCGTGCACTTCTTCTGCAACATAACCCAGATATTTATATGCAGTGATTTACTTGTTGGAATCTATTCTCAGGATTCATTTTTCGCATATAAGCATATTTATCCAAGTTCTTAAAGATGTCAAGTATCTTCCTCATGGTCCTTCGAAAAAATTTATTTATGCCTCACTATATGATGTTATTGTGTCGACAACAAACTTAGTAATGTATCCCTCCAAAATACTGTCTACCCAAAAATCAACAACCCTAGATATAGGGTTTCTAGTTCTTTTGAGCCTTTGAATCAGCTGAGGAATGGCCACTCTATCAGTTCTCCTCCTTGGAAATGTTTTTGCTGAGTTTCTAACTATGACAAACACTCATGCAACAAGACAGGAAAATCGCAAAAGAAAATTTCATGGATATCCATATAAAGGTATCGCTCCAACCACTTTATTAGATTCAATCGTGATCCTTCACTTTCTTCTCGTGCAAACTCTAATGATTTAGAATCCACTCACTCTTAGATTTATGGCTTCGTCGAGTGACAAAACATATCTCTCACCACAATTATTCATGGTCCCAACAACAGAACCATTTGTTGGAGTTTCTCCCTTCGACCCAGGTTCATACCTTCCTTGTATGACAACAAAGACCAAGATATCGGCTCAACAAAGAAAGGATCAGTTGGTAGCACCTACAATGCATATGCAGTCTCACCCAATATATCTCTTATGGGTAACTTCCAAAACCATGATTTTGCAGTTGGGTGGGGGATTCTCCTCTCACAACACCCTATCAATTCATTCGACTGAAACGGGTGGATTTATTACTTATATTTATTATGCACATTAAGGATATTATTCTACTTATTCATCAATATCAATTACACAATCAATATACTTCATAATGCGCAGTTCTCATTAACAACAGTGTGATAGATGCATACAAGAACTATCTATAATAAAATACATAAACACTTATTCACAACTTACATTCATGCAACACAAATACATTAATCAAATACCCATAGACACAGTATTTGATGTGGAAACCCAATCGAAAAAAACCACAAAGGCACTCTTCATATGGCATGAGAAATATATGGCACCTTTCATTTGTGCACTCAGCTAAAGACTCTGTTCTAGATCATCTTCTCTTATCTATACAGACTCCTCTCTCCTCTCATGCTCTCTAGTTTCAGATCTCTGAATTTTTATCTCCCTCACTCTATCGTCGATCCGCACACAACCTAGATCAACTCATTCTTCTCTTTGACTCTACTATCAAAAACAAACTAATTAGAAAATAATAAACGCAACTCAGTGACTAGGACCCAACATACTAGGAAGTAACCCGCATACATCTTGGGTTATTCCTTTTATAGACTCTTTACATGGCATCATCAACCGACTTCATTGTGTTAGTCGATAGACTGTCATTCCTATTCTGGTTACAACAGTCAGTAGGCACAATTAGCCCAAAATACAAAGATGATTTATTCCCTAAATCATGTGTGACTCTTAGCTGACTTTGTACCCCCGATATCTTGATCTGTCATTTTCAGTCGTTGCTCTGCTACATGCCTTCTTCTATCGTGGTCTATTTTGTTGCGGTTGATCTCGTTGCATATTTCTCTTATGTCGTGAAATATTCCTCCATGGATACTTCTATCATATATTCCCTTCTCTCATTACTTCTTTTGTCTCATCTCTTCCTTTGTCACAAGTTCCTTTGTAGTTTCTTTCTTCTATCATCCTTCTTCCTTTGTCACGTGACTAGACTCTTCATACTTCCGAGCAGAATTCTAATTGAATTCTGCCTATCTTACGATAGGTCCAACAACACTCCCTTAGAACACCATTTTATCATACGACTATTCTAAAACATTTTTTTCCTGATGGCACCTTAAATGTTGATGCACCTCTTGTTGTCATGAAAATATGCCCATACCTTAATCCCTAATGTTGATAAATGCCCCGCACTCCAAACCACTATCCTAAAATCCAACTTTTACTACTCATAAATACTAGAAATAAAAATACTTTGTTTTTGGGATAAATATTTTCATAAATAGAACCATGATATGATGTAATGTCCCTTTTTGGAATTTTGGAGAAAATTACAAATTGGGCAAAATTCGAGCTTAACTAGTCATGACTCTAGAGGGTTCCAACTTTCACCAAATGGTCCCGAAATTGAAAGGAGATGGTATGGTGAGTCTTAAAACATACCAATGTGTTTATGGATACTTTTTATCATTATTTATACCTCTTCAAACTTTTTTTTGGCTAATGACAAAAATACCAAAATCACTAGGAAATTGTGTTCAAAACCCCCCAAGAGTGATGGCCAAACTAGCTCTCCAAATCAAGTACAAATCTCCAAAATTTAAGAAAAAAGTGTGGGAATGATTATAAGACATCAATTAATATCCTTAATCATTTTTATTAATTTATTCAAATTTATTATGGTCTACAACATTTGTAGGGTAACTTTCAGTGAAATTGCTTATGGGGGAATTGCATAACTAGCTCGATTTTGACATATTAAAGGTGGAGTTAAAGGTTCAGATAAGGATGTGAAATATATGAACCATATACATAATACCAATAAATTCCCCAACAGTATTAAATACCATATAAATCCCTTCATACAATTTTGGTATACAACGCATTCAGTATGGGAGTCAAATACATGAAAACTAGTGAATTAGTAGCATGGAATTGCAAGGGTTTCACTTATGGATTTCTTGGATTTAGATCCACAGAGCATAGGGACATGAAATTATAGAGTATAAAATAATATATTTCTTTCACAANTGGTATAAAACTACTTCAAGATTGAAGCCAAATCCATGAAGACTAGTGATACAAGGGCATGAGTATGCAAGATTTTCATACATGTATCTCTGATATTTATACTTACAGAGAATGTGGAAATAATATTACAGATACATACATCATATATTTATCCCCCTTCATCATAAAACTCATATAAATTTCCTCGTACAAATATGATATAAAGCTACTTTAATATTGAAGACAAATCCATGAAAACTAGTTATTCAAGAGCATGGGGAATGTGAGCCTTTAATACATGTATTTCTGAGATTTCAACTTATAGAGAATATAGATATGATATTACAGATCCATACATCATAAATCAAAACGTGTGCATCAACCATCCTCAACAAGGTGCAAGAATCACTCCAACAAGTGCGACATCAATTATGAGTGTGGGGAAATGGAGAAGAAGGAATGAGAGAATGGGGAGATAGATGAGAATTTGACTATATGACCTTCAAACTGAAAATAAAAATCCTTCATTAATCTCCCATGAGATTTATTAATGGCCTCTTTATCAACCAACTTGGAAAGGAATCAAACTCCCTCGAAATTGGTTCACTAGCAGGGTAAGTGTGCACTCATCGTGCAATGGACAAGAAAAATATCTCCAAAAATGAAAAATACCAATTAAAAAATGATAAAAAACTATTCTCCTTCCTTTTGACATCCTTTTATTAACTTTATTATTCTTCCTAAGTTCTAATTTACCTCCATGAGCTTCCTCCAACTCATCTTAGTGGTTTAGTAACTCTCATGGCACTTGTCTTCCTCTTCATGCTCCAATTATTTCCCCAATTAGAATGGCTGCCTATAAATCCCGAATTCAACCTCTTGGTGGCTATTTTTATCCCTGACATTTCATATTTTTCATATTTTAGCAATCAGGTCTGAATTTTTCATACTTGTCATAGAATATTCCATCATTTGTTGTCGTAGAGTGCATAGAATCTTCTTCCAAGTGTCACACCTTGTCTTCTGGTCTCTTCCTATTCCATGGTATTTACCCTCCTTTACCAATTCTACTTACTTGGCTCATTATATGATATTTTACACCACATTACCATCCAATTATGTTACATTACCCATGTGTTCGAATTTGGATGAATATCATGCCAAGTGTGTGGGGAATCTAGTCACCCAAAGTCTTCACAAGCTTCCAAGTGTTTTCATGAACCCATGCCACATTATTTTCCTAGAATTTATCATTTATGTGACCCATTTAAATGTGAATATGGTAAAATAATGTCCTTTTGTGTCCCATGTCCCCTTGTTACAAAATTTATGTCTCTGTCTCAACCTATGGAACTAGTAGGTTGGTCAAACATTATTTGCAAATAGTCTTATTTGAAAATTATTTAATTGGGGACATTTCAAATCCTCCCCACTCAATATTTCGTGTCCTCAAGCAATTCCAAGTTTGTATGCTGAAAAAAAATATATATTTTCCCAAGTGGCATCCTCATTTGGTACTCCTTCCCTTGCAGCAAGTGCTCTCTTATGGTTCTGCTCATTGATTTTCTTTAGCTGCAACTTGAGTAGTGGAACTCATGTACTGAAATTTTGTGTTCCAAAATGTAAATATATGTGGATTTTTCATATTGATATATCTTGTAACATCACCAATAACACCAAAAGGATTAATCAAATTCATAAAAAACAAATTCGTGAAAATAATATTTACCTCCAGATTTTGGAAACCTTTTCTAATCTTTCACCACTTTTTGCTTCTATATAATTATTTGAAGTTGGTGTTGAGTTACCAAACTTTGAGTGTCTTAATATTCTAATAAAATTTCAGATATGAACCACCATGCTTGTTTCTGCACAACTCTCATTACAAGCATCTTCTCAAGTGATGAATAAATCTCCAATGCTACTTTTTGCCCCCACAATTGAAACCAATGAGACTAAAAATGATCCCAAGGTCCCATATGATCCTGATACAAAAATGGTATGAAATATATATGATGAAATGCCATGAAAAACAAGAATGTGAAAATTGAATCCATCTCTCAAAAGGTATCCCACATAGGAAACTGGAACCTTGCTCTGCAAAGATGAACTCAAATAATTGAAGGTTGGTTTGCTTTCTCAAACCAACAACCAAATTGCTACTCCAAGTGAGATGAAATCAAACAATTCTAGGATCCCATTACTGGTATTGCACCCTTCCAAACATCATGAGTGTAAAATATAGATCATGAAAGTACATAAAAACATAATACAAATGTACATCAAGAAGGTACCTCATCAAATAATCATGAATGTTCTTGTACATCCAAGTAAGTAGATCACCATGTGACCCATACACACAAGCATCAAGTATTATATTAGATATTCCCCAATGACATAGGTGAGGATCCCATGTCCCATAATGTTTCTCCAAAAATATATAATGTGCATCAATATAATCAACCATGTGTTATTTCATCCAATAATTGAATAAAGAACCTCCACGAAAATCTGAACCGAATAAGGAGCAAAGAAAACATGAAGACTTCAAGTGGCTCAAATAAGTCTCATCAATACACCCATGAATGTGTATATCATCATGAAATTATAGAGTATGTTTCTGCCAACAATAATGTTCTTCAATCATATATACCTTCACCCAAGTGTGGAATGAAGTTCCTCCAACATCAAATGTACTAGTCAAGGAGCAAGGAAAATCATGAGTCTCCAAGTGACTCAAGTGAACATCATAGGCACCCATGTAGATGTGTATCATCATAATGTAACAAAGGATTCTGCTGCAAATGTAAATAAGTTGTTGCTCTAATAATTTCATAATGAAAATGAGAGATAAAAATTTCATACTCCTCATGTGGCACCATTAAAAAGAAACCTTTCACCCATACTTCAATGGATTAATGCTTCAAAATTTGGAAGTGTAGGATGTAGGAGAAAGAACAAACTCACCCAAAGGATTAGAAAGTGAAAAATTTTCTTCATGTGGAGCATCCATAGGGGTAGGATTATTCACCTCCCTTAAAAATGCAAAACTTTCCTCATGGGTTGGTTCCAAGGTGGTGGAATCATGCACTTCTTTAAAAAGTGTATAACCATTTTCAAGAGGAGACTCAAGTTCCTATTCCACCACAACAAGTGATTGGATCTCATCAATATCATATTAAAATGCATCAATAAACTACAATTTTTCATGTTTCTCATGATCCATCATGTCATGAGAATCCTCCAATAAATCTACCATATGACAATCTGAAACATAGGAGGAAGGACATGTATATTGCAACCTCTCAAGAAGTTGTTCATTTTGAATTTTGAGCTTATGAATATCCTAATCATTATTCAAGTATGCTTCATGTAACCATTCATTAATATAAACCAAATTGTTTCTATCAAAAAACAAAGACATGAAATTACCTTCAATGTTGCACATTTTTCTTTGAATCTTCTCTATGTCTTCAAGGAAGGATGGCCCCTCCAATGAAGAAATTTTCCAACAAAAATTTGACACCAATGATTTAGTGTCATGGATTATGCTAAAATCCTAATGGATATCCATTTCAATTGTCTTCAAAGACCCTTCAAGAAAAAGAGGTTCTGTTGAGTAACCTCCTCTTCTTCGTTCTTCTTGATTTGATCAACTTCTTGAAGCTCAAGTGGTGATGGGGAAGTTGACCTTGGTTCTTCATTAGTTGCTACAAGGTCTTCATATTTATTCTCATGATAAATTTGGCTTTCAGAATCATTTTCAAATCTTATCTCTATGTCACCAACATAGAGTTGTGAGCACCCATCAGTGGGTACTCCTTCACAGTTCAAGCATCCATCAATAGATGCCCTTTAGTCCATGTCCATAGTAGAATGTGTTTCGGAATGATATTCAATAGTTTCAAGGTACTATTCTTCATTCACATATTATGTTTCCTCATATTTTTCAAATTCATTTGGGAGTGACTTTCGATCCTCTTGATGTAATTCTTTTTCTGCTTCACCACCCACATAAATTGGTAGCTCCTTGGTCTCCTCCATACTTGTGCATTGTTGATTATTCCTTAATGAGTTCTCATTTGAATTATTGTAAGAAAATACATACTTGATAATATAATATTGTAAATAATACCTTTCACAAATATCCCACCTCAAATTTTTATACCCCTTGTAGCATGCTTCAATATCTTTGGATGTAATTTCTTCTTCCCTTAGTGGGGAAGGAAGGAAAGTGGGCTTAGTGGGTAGATTATTAAACCAATACATGTATGCAAATTTTCATTAAATGTATGGTATTAATTAATAGGTTCCAATACCATGATTTTTTACCAATGTATTCCCCTTTTTGGAATTTTGGAGAAAATTACAAATTGGGAAAAAATCGAGCTTAACTAGTCATGAATCTAGAGGGTTCCAACTTTCACCAAATGGCACTGAATTTGAAAGGAGATGGTATGGTAAGTATTAAAAAATCCCAAAGGTGTTTTATTTATACTTTTTAGAATTATTTATACCTCTTAAAAATTGTTTGTGGATAATGACAAAAAGACCAAAATTACTAGGAAATTGTGTTCAAATCCCCCCAAGGGTGATGGCCAAAATAGCTCTCCAAATCAAGTATGAACCTCCAAAATTTAAGAACAGAGTATGGGAATAATTATTAGAAATCAAATAATTTAATTAATCATGTTTATTAATTTCTTCAAATGTATTATCGTCTGCAACATTTGTAGGGTAACTTTCAGTGAAATTGCTTATGGGGAAATTCCATAACTAGCTCGATTTTGACATATGAAAGGTGGAGTTAAAGGTTCAGATAAGGATGTGAAATATAGGTACCATATAAATAATAACAATGGATTCCAAAAAATTATTAAATACCATATAAATCCCTTCATACAATCCCGGTATACAACTCATTCAGTATGGGAGTCAAATACATGAAAACTAGTGAATTAGTAGCATGGAATTGCAAGGGTTTCACATATGGATTTCTTGGATTTCGACGCACAGAGAATAGAGACATGAAATTACAGAATAAAAAATCATATATTCATTTCCAAACATAATACAACTCATATAATATCCCTCATACAAATCTGTTATAAAACTAATTCAAGATTGAAGCCAAATCCATGAAGACTAGTGATATAAGGGCATGAGTATGCAAGCTTTTCTTACATGTATCTCTGATATTTCGACTTACAGAGCATGTGGAAATAATATTACAGAGACATGCATCATATATTTATTCCCCTTCATCATAAAACTCATATAAATTTCCTCATACAAATCTGATATAAAGCTACGCAATATTGAAGCCAAATCCATGAAAACTAGTTATTCAAGAGCATGGGGAATGCGAGCCTTTCATACATGTATTTCTGAGATTTTGACTTACAGAACATATGGATATTATATTACAGATACATACATCATAAATAAAATATTTTTCATCAACGATCCTCATCAAGGCGCAAGAATCACTCCAACAACTGTGCCATCAATTGTGAGTGTGGGGAAATGGAGAAGAAGGAATGAGAGAATGGGGATATATATGAGAATTCGAGTGTAGGACCTTGAACCTAAAAATAAAACTCCTTCCTTAAGTTCCCATGATATTTTTTAATGGCCTCTCCATAAACCAACTTTGAAAGTAATTCAACTCCCAATTCAAAAATTCCCAATAAAGGAAGAATTTTGGAAAAAATGTCTTGACTAGTTTTGACCAAGAGGGATTCGAATGGCTCAATAGGGTCTCAAATTTGGTAGAGAATGATGTGTGGAAGTATTAGGAATATTAAATTGACTCTATTATATTTTATTACAGGTCATATACATCTGCAAATTGAATTGGTCATGATGGCAGAAAGGGAAAAATCACTAGCAATTTATGATGCAATTCCCCCTAGGGTATGGGCAGAAATGGATCTCCAACTCCTATTCGACCCTCCAAAATTTCAGAAAAAAGTATGGGGAATGTGATTATACTTAATTTATTTTAATTTTGTGTTTTTAAGAGTTCTGCAACTGAGTTTTAAATCTTCATATATGAATGCACATATTCAGTGATATTTGCTTAAGGGAAATGACACATAAAAGCTCAAATTCGGCTCATAAATGGTGCATATAATGGCTCAGAACAGAGAAATATGAATATATACCATTGAAATAATTTAAATATCTCACTAACAGCACAAAACATTGATCCAAGTCTCAATATACATCAGATACACAATCTCCATTGAAAGGGAAAATCTTGACATGGAAACTAGTCACAATAAAGCTTGGAAATGTGGACATTTGCACATGTATTTCTTTTGATTTAGACTTACAGAACATATGGAGATGATATTACAGATCCATACCTAATAAATAAAATATTTTTCACCAACCATCCTCACCAAGGCGCAAGAGTTACTCCAACAAGTGCACCATCAATTCTGAGTGTGGAGAAATGGAGAAGAAGGAATGAGAGAATGGGGAGATAGATGAGAATTCGATTGTAGGACCTTCAACCTCAAAATAAAAATACTTCATTAATATCCCATAATATTTATAAATTTCCTCTCTATAAACCAACTTGGAAAGGAATCCAACTACCTTGAAATTGGTTCCCTAGCAGGGTAAGTGTGCACTCATCGTGCAATGGACAAGAAAAAGCTCTCCAGAAATGCCAAAGGCCAATTAAAAAATGATAAAAATATATTATCATTCCTCATGAAATCCCTTTATTAACTTCATGATTCCTCCTAAGGTCGAATTTCCCTCCATCATCTTCCTCGAACTCATCTTAGTGGTTTAGTAACTCTCATGGCACTTGTCTTACTCTTCATGCTCCAATTCTTTCCCCAATTCGAATGGATGCCTCTAACTCCCAAATTCGACCTTTTGGCGGCTATTTTTAGCCCTGACATGTCATATTTATCATATTTCAGCAATCAGGTCTTAATTTTTCATACTTTTCATAGAATCTTTCATCATTTTTTGTCATATAGTGCATAGAATCTTCTTCCAAGTGGCGCACCTTGTCTTCTAGTCTCTTCCTATTCCATGGGAGTTACCCTTCTTTACCAATTCGACTTCCTTGGATCATTATATGATATTTGACACCACATTACCATCCAATAATGTTACATTACATGTTGGAAAGGGGTTTGGTATAAGTAAGTTGCGCAACATCGCAAATGCTGCGCAAGCTCAAAGACACCGTGCAAGTGGAAGATGGGGCGCAAGGGGAAGAATAGAATATTTTATATATTTTGTGTCACATTTTGTAGTTTATGACCATATTTTTTAGATATTGGTCATTATTTTGTAGAATAATATAAGAATTAGTTAAGAAGTTGTCTAAGTGGACCTTGAATGTGAAGGCGCAAGCCTAGTAGATGTTGAATTGTAAGTGTTAGGGGGGATTTTTTAGTATTTTTGGAGAGCACTTGTTGATCTGTGAAATGTTTTGGAGAATCTGTGTTTTTTGAAAAAGTAATATGACAAGATGGAAGTTGAGATAAATCACTGTGTTCTTTTATGTTTTCATGTTTTACTGTTTTCTATGAATTAATGATGAATGCTATGTGAATTCACGGCATGGATATATGATACGATGTTTCCCGGCTTTACATAATGTTATTTTGTTGGATTTGTTTACGCATCAATGTGTTTACCATAGTTAAGATTGAATGATGCGATCTGTTGAAGAATGATAATGAATGGTTATGTGAATGCATAAGTTGAATGATTTGTTAATGTCATGCCAAGCTGATAAATTGATGCACATTGTCCTCTTCTATTATGAGGAAACTTGGTTCCGTTAGCTCCCCCTCGAACATCTCGGGTGAGACTTCATCTGCTCTGCGAGTGTTGTCGGACAGGGTAAAAACCTGTCTGGGCTGATGCTTAAAGAGATTGTGGTGGTTTGGGTGTCGACAAAGTGGGAACCCCTTTCGACGAGTTTTGTTGGTTGGGTTGTGTAAACAAATGGTTATGTTGTTGGCACCTTGTTGCGACTAAGGGGATGACATGTGGCATCTGACAACACCAGAAATTCAAGATTGGTTCGATAAGGAAGCTACAAGAATTTGTTGAGATAGAAAATAAAAAATATGGACTAACTACAGATAAGTGGCTAGTAAGGTACATACACAACGGTCCACACAAGTACTTTTTCTCTGAATTTCCAATCATGTTGTATGAGTGGTTGGTGTGATTCACTTATTGCAAAACAAATTTTCAAGGAGGTGAGCCAATGTCTTGGACCCCTGAATTGATCCAGGGGCTTCAGGAAACTGACAACAAGGCATCGCGGGATGTTGAAGTCTGGCTGAACAGTATCTTGGAAGGCTATATCACCGATTTTGCGGTTGATACTAATAAGTCCTAGAATGAAGCAAAAAGAGAAATTTTCAATGGACCAAGAGGTAGGTAGGATTATGGTCTTTACAATTGTCAATTAAGATGCTTGTCTGTGAAAAAGGCATATTGAAGATGCAACTCAAGTAGTAAAACTCTGGTGTTTGGGGGCTATGGATACCATGAAGAAAGGGAGGAGATGAATGGAATGATACAGGGTAGATGGGTGCAAGTTACGATGAGACTGTGAGGGAAGCCGAGGAATAAAGTGGTCTTATGAGAGGAGGAGCAAGGTTTCGACAAGAAAAGAGGTAGAGGAGAGGGGAAGGTTATGTTGTGGTCTAAACGCGAGACCGTGAAAGAAGAACACATAGGACAAAGAAACCCTACAGTGATGATGAAGATGACCAGAACCAGACTACACCAAGGGTAGAGGAAATATCAAAACCCAGCAAAAATGTACCCACACCTCCGCGCACTACGTCGCAATAAGGAAGAAATGCAAGTTCAACACCGACTTGTCCAACGTACTAGCAGCACTCAAATAGTAGTAGTATATCAGCATCTGTAGGAAGGAGGCCAAGAATGGCGGGTGACGAGGTGAAGTTACCTTACCTCTATTCCATGGGAATGGGACTGAGGATACAGAACAATATTGGTACATGTGTGAGGCAGTATGGACCGTCAGACAAACTATATCTGATGATGTTAAGACTGGCCAATTGGCGACAACCCTTCAGGGTCGCGCACTGGATTGGTACATGAAATTTGTACAAGTTACTATGGGGACTCCGGTGAAGACACTGGCATAAGTCATTAGAGGAATTATTGAAGAATTAAGAAAACCAAAGTCTGAAGCACAGTATATTATAGAAATCCAGGAAATTAAGAAATACCCCAATGAGATTGTTTGGGATTTTGATTAAATATTCAATACAATAATGGAAAGAGTCAGTTTTGATATGAGAGACATTCAACATAAGGAATGGTTCATTGCAGCGTTTCTAACTCATATCAGACTACCACTAATGCAACAGAAGATTGCGACACAAAGCGAGGCACTCGAGATCACCTTGAAGTTGGAAGCTTCACTCGTTGGAGAAAATGCAGTCAGTATGAACCAAATTCATATGATTTTGGTGAACTTAACACTCCAGTTGCAAGACATTAAGAAGGGTAAAGAACAATGCAAAGATATCTAGTGCACTCATTGTTGCACAGACGGATAGACCAAGGATACTTTCCCAGATTTATGAAACTACCTATTGTCAGGGGCGTCGAACCCTTTAAGTTGTGACAGTGTACCATGGTTCTGCATTTGTCAAGTATATGGGAATCAACATGAGGAATGTGGCTACATGCAGAAGATGGTAATGAAGCCGATGAGCCTATACTTCACATTCTGTCGATCTGTTGGAAACGAAGATAAGGATTGTCGCAAATAGGCCTAATCTAGGAGAGAACATATGACTCGTATTATATGAAGTGAGAGGATAATCGAGCGGTACCGTAGCCGCAGCCAGAGGTGGTGCAACCACCACCTCCACCGCAAATGCAGTTTATACCACAACAACAATTCATTCCACAGCTGCAGTTTAACTAGATGCAGATGGCTTCGTTACCGCTGTAGTATGCTCGGTTAGTGTAGTATGTTCAACAGTAGCCGAATCTCCCGTAGCATCAATTAAATCAGCTGCAGTATCATCAGCAAGGAGGATTTCATAGAGGATTCAGAGGAGGGTGTGGAGGCTTTGGTCGAGGAGGAGGATGAGGTCATGGACTGATCCAATTCTATAATTGTGGTGTATTGGGGCATTACCAGAGAGATTTCCCATAGTTGCACTGTTTTTGTACGTATTGTACCACAATTGATCACATTGTTGAGAATTGTCCACAGCTTATCATAAGGTGGCAGAGCGGAAATGTTTGACAGTTGCAGAACTAGAATCAGTTGCGGAATCAGAATCAGTTGCAGAACCAGAATCAAGTGCCAAACAAAAACTAGCTACAGAATTAGAACCAGAACCAACTTCTAGTTTATAACCAAATTCCAATTCAAAACCATAATATGAATGAGAATGTGAACCAACCTATGAATCAACCGCTAAACCAGAATCAAGGACCGACTATCACAACGATCTCAGAGGATCCCAGGACACAGGATGTTGATGTCCCATTTATCAATCGTGGAGGTGCAATGATGGGAGAAGATAGTCCACATACACAAACTCGACTGGCTAGGAAGAAGAAGGTGCATTTCGACATCGATGCTCAGAAAGATACATTCTTTGAAGCATGGGATGAGATGCGTAGAAACTCGGGTAAGTTACCTATTTAAGAAATTCCTACTGCTTTTGATTCCACTTCGGAGGTAGGACCATCGCGACAGCATGATACCTTGTTGAAATTCCTTGAGAGTTTCTTTCTGCTAGCAAAAGATCTCAATGCTCTTACTGATATTGAGAATATCTTACATCGACAGGATAAGGGACGGAAAGACTCTGCGGTGAACTCTTTGCATAAGAAGAAAACCGGAAAAGAGATGCACATGAACATTCATATTGGGGACTATGAGGTTGATTCAGTCATTCTAGATATAGGCTCATATGTCAATAATCTGACGAGACAAACATGAAAAAATATGGGGATCCAAATGCTGAGTTGGTCTCTTGTGCAGCTCTGACTTGCCAACCAGGCCAAGGTAATGCCAATTGGGCGAGTTTTGAACCTTGTTGTGGAAGTGGAAGGCATGAATACCTATGCTGATTTTTATATGATTGAATTCGTTGATGGTTGACGATCCTATCCCACATTGTTGGGAATTGGATGGGCCAATGATAGTATGGCAGTGATCAATTTTAAGAAGCGCGTAATGACCTCTGAGAATTAAGACATCAGAGTCATTGCTCCAATGGATCCAAATAAAGGGAGAAGTTATATTGAGCCAGTGAAAGATGAAGTTGTCAGGGGATGGGATCATGCATATAACGTCTCAAAGTATTATGTACATGCAACTGCTGATGGGGAACTTGGTTGGCGCAATAGAGCTATGTGTCTTCTGACTCTGATGATGCTTTAGAGAACTAGCAGAACCGCTTGCATTAAGTGTCGCTACAAAAGTGTGACTTGATTACACAGTCATTGTGTTGCGTCGCGACTGAGACCATTGACTTGCCAATTTATGAAGGACTTTCTGAGTTATCTCAGTTTCTTGTTGAATTCAAAGAAAAGGTGTCAGAACCACAGTGGTTGATGGCATTAGAGGAAGCGTTGAAGGCTACTCCAGCACGATGGTGGGAAACCCATAAGAAGCCGATCATTGGATGGTCTCAATGTCAAATATTGATGACAGTTCACTTTGGAGATGCAAAAGTGTACCATGATGGAAGGTACAATAGATGGAGCAGTCCTACTGATCATTTGATTGAGTGTAAGACCTTGTGGGAATCGTGACCAAAGGATGAGTGGGTCCATGCCTTTGTCCACACATTGGATGAAATGCCACGATCTTGGCATGTATTAGCTTAGTTGTGCAGAGAGATCACTACCTAGGAGGAGTTGACAGTTTGCTTCACTCACACCTTCAGTTTTGCGGACATCAATCTAGATGTTCATAATGCACTGCAGCTTATCTGCGATGTTGTTTTGAAGGTAGTACCGGTCTCATATCCAGTGGATCTGTATGCGCATTATCACATGCAGTTGATGATGGAATGTTATAATGTGTTAGGAGGGTCGAATGATGAGGATGACCTGCAAAATATCAATATTCCAAAAATAGAAGGGAGTCGGTACATCACAGCACCGGACATACCAACGGATCCAATGAATCAACCATTGAAGATAAGAAAGGTCAACATTGGGACAGAGGATAACCCAAATTTTGCAAGTGTCGGGAACTACTGGGATGAAGAAACAATGGAAAATTTTACATTCTTGTTGCATGAATTCCAAGATTTGTTCCCTATGGAATTTTCTGATATGAAGGGGATACTGGGAGATTTAGGAGAGATGAAGATCCTGTTGAAGCCAAATGCGAAACCAGTAAGGTAGCGAATGTATCGCCTAAATCCACAATATAAGGAGAGAGTAAAATTTGAGCTTGATAGGATGTTGGATGCTGGAATAATTGAGTCAGTTGAAGAATCATAATGGATCAGTCCCATGGTGGTTCAAGATAAGAAAAAGGGTGAGGTTTGGATTTGTGTCGACCCGCAGAAACTGAATGATGCATGTATGCATGATCCATTTCCGACACCATTCACTGATGAAGTTTTGGAAGGGGTAGGAATTCAGGAGATGTATTCATTCACGGATGGGTTTTCTGGCTATCACTATATCAGGATCACAAAAGAGGATCGCCACAAAACAACATTTGTCATTGAATTGGGTTGTTTCCAGTACACTATGATGCCTTTTGGGTTGAAGAATGCGCCTGCGATATTTTCTCGTGTTGTTGTTGCTACATTCAAATATTTTATTCATAAGTTTTTGCAAGTTTATATGGATGACTGGATAGTCTACAGATTGATTATAGACCATATTTCAAACCGCGACTGATGTTGGAAAAATGTTGACAACACCAGATCGCACTGAACTCAAATAAGTGTATTTTTTATGCACCTTTTGGGATGTTGTTGGGTCACATCGTTTGCAAAAAAGGATTTTTGGTTGACCTTGTGAAGATTACATTAATATTGAACAATGCTGGGGCACACCAGGTATTATCACAAGTTCATACAAGGTGATGTTGTGATCACAAATCCCATGGAGAAATTGTTGAAGAAAGATGCAGCATTTGTATGGAGTCAAGAGTGTCAAGGAAGTTTCAACACACTGAAATCCAAGATGGCTTCCGCATCGATACTGGTTTTCCCTGCTTGGAACAAGGAGTTCCATGTCCATGTGGATGCATCATCTGTTTCACTGGGATTGTTACTCGCGCAACCAGGAGAAGGAGATCTTGGTCACCCGATTGCTTTTGCTAGTTGAAAGCTGTCATCTGCAAAGAGAAACTATATGACCACAGAAAGAGAAGGTCTGGCGATGGTTTATGCACTACAAAATTTTAGGCATTACCTATTGGGTGGTCATTTCAATATGTTTACAAACCATTCTGCTTTGAAGTACCTAGTCAATAATCCTATGTTGAGGGGGAAGATATGACATTGGCTACTTCTCTTTCAAGATTTTGATTTTGAGATAATTGTGAAGCCGGGTCGCTTAAATGTTGGCCCTAATCATTTATCCTGAATTGGGACAGGAGAGGATCCCACAAACATTGAAGACAGATTACCAGATGCACAATTGTTCATAATCGACATGGTTGATTATTATTATGATCAAATCATTCAATTTTTTGCGACGGGAACCACACTGGAGGATCTTACTACAGGTCAAAAGAAGCTGTTGGTGGTTAAAGCCTCATATTTCCAGTTGACCATTGGATAGCTACATAAACTAGGACAAGATAATATTTTGTGGCGATGTGTTCTACCACGTGAACAGGGGCATACTTTGGCAGAGGCCCACACGGGGGTCGTTGGTGTACATTATGGAGGTCGAGCTACTGCAAGGAAGGTGATTCACGTAGGGATTTGGTGGCCCACTCTTCATAATGATGCGACATATTATGTGTAGATTTGCAATGTCTATCAACGAATTGGAAAACCATCATGGAGGGATGAGATGCCCTTGGTACCTTAGGTGACATTACAGCCATTTGATAAATGGGTCATGGACTTTGTGGGACCAATCAAACCCCCAGGGAAGCGAACTGGTGCAAGGTATATCATTACAGTGACAGACTATTTGACAATATGGGCAGAGGCCACACTGGTCGTGGATTGCACCGCCGCGACAGCATGGAGGTTCTTATTTGAAAATATTGTGACATGGTTTGGATGTCTAAGGATATTGATGAGCGACCAAGGGAGTCACTTCATCAATCACACAGTAATTGTGCTAATAGAGGAGCTATAGATACAACATAAGAAAAGTAGTCCATTTCATCCACAAGCAAACGGGGCTATAGAGGCATTCAACAAAGTATTGGAGCATGCACTTACAAAGGTATCTAACGCAAACTGCATTGACTAGGATTTGAAGATTCTAGCAGTCTTATGGGCATATTGCACCACTTGCAAGAGATTGATGGGGCAGGCACCGTTCAAATTAGTCTACAGGTAAGAGGTTGTCATGCCTATGGAGTACATTGTTCCGAGTTTGTGCATAGCAGCAATGATGGGCATGGATGATGAAGCAGCATTAGAAGAACACTTTTCACAAATAGTATATCTCGAGGAGGATCACTTTGTCACAGGTTTTCACCAGCGTGTCGAGAAGGATCGACAAAAATCCTAGCATGATAGACACATAAAGAACAAATAGTTTCAGCAAGGGGACTTGGTGTTGTTGTACGACAGCAAGTTCATGAAGCATCCATGTAAGTTACAGATGCATTGGTTAGGTCCATATATTGTTAATTCCATTAATTTAGGAGGTGCAATTCAAGTGCAGCAGTTAGAAGGAGCGAGAATGCCAAAGCTAGTGATTGGTATCAGGATGAATCCCTATAGGTTGGGCCTAGAATCGCGCAATACTTAAGGCACTACACAATAAATAAATAAAATGTAGGTAGGATGATGGAGAAAAGGGTGGCACACCAAGGGGAAGTGGATGTGCAAGTAGGTGGGTCCATAGCGCAGTTAGGAAGGTCTATCGCTACGGCCACAGGGTCGCAACATAGTCAAATCAACAATAAATGAACACAATTAAAAGCAGTTAACCGACGGTGCTTGTTGAAGTGATGCGCATTTATGGTCGATCCAACCGTTGGATTGAAAGGATCGCCGAAAGATTCGGGTCGTTAATGATGGATTTGGTCATGATGATCGGCATGATTCAGTCATGATGGTCGAAGGATTAATTTGGCGCTATAAGAAAGGGCCGAGTACGGTCAAAAGTTATCATTTTGCAAGGTTGAGAAAATATGCAGAGTTGCGGAGCTAAATTAGAGTGAGTTGAGTACATTGTTAAGTGAAGTTAGGTTGAGTGTTTGTTAAAGAATTACGAGGCACTGGTGCGGTATGCAGAGTGAACCTATCATGGTCAAGATTTCCAATGAAAGAGAGTCACCCATTGGTCTAGTAAAAATTGAGGAGGAAATCACCAGTATGCCGATAGGATCATCATCGGTGCCGAAGAAGAAAAGGAAGGGTCAGAAGCCAATCTCTCCGGAACCAGAAGAGATAGAAAAGAACATCTATGAGGGCAGCGGAGGAAACTATGTAGATGGGGCCATCGAGCTCAGGAGTTGTAGAGTCAGTGATGCAAATAGGGGTGTCCATTAAGGACATCCCTGAGTATATACCTCCTAGTCAGCCCAATGCATAGTCCAGGAGGCTCACCAAGAATCAAAAGTACCAAGTGAAGATGTCGACGCTACCACGGGGGATGGTATGCACTACAGATATCGTTCTTGCACTGATGCAGATGAAGTATGATGACCATGACTTGCTTGCATGGGAATATGTTGCAAATGAACCATTCATGTCAATGGTAATGGTGGAAGGTGGCCCAATAGAACGTACTCTAAGGGATCGGGTGAGCAGGCTTAATAAAGTGGGGTTGTTGGGGCTAATTAACATGTTGCATTTTGGGCAGATGAATGAGGCAAATTCCTGTGTCAAGCAGTTGTTGGCCTGTTTTCATGGCAAGACTTTGTGGCTAGAAACACCAGTCATAATCACGGTAGATTTGATCTCAGACATCACAGGGCTACTAAAGGATGGGCTAGACCCCTCATAGTATTTCAAAGGCAAGGATAATTATAGGAGGCTTGCAGCGAGGTTGAAGAAGAAATACGGGTTGCAGCGTGATGGGCGGGGCTTACCACATTGATAGCATTAATGACCAAGTAGTACGCATCGGTGCATGGATTTTAGCAAGAAAAATAGTCAGGAAGAAGATCCCCATTCAATGTAACTCGGGGGTGATTGTGTGCGTAGAGCAATGCACGGAGGGGATAAAAATGAACTGGTCTCTCTTTTTGATGAACTAGTTGGCGGAGGATGCAATGGCAGTACAGGTGAGAGAGCGGTCATTTACCTATAGTTGGTTGTTTATTTTAATCGCACTTGTGGATTGGATGGATCCAATCGACTATCAAGGCATGGACGTAGAAGCGGTGAAAGTATGTAAGGGTTCTCATTACCAAAATATTTGGTGGGTAAAGGAATCTAAAAGAATGGAGGATTGTGCGATCCAATTTTGGGTCTATTGGGAAGCACTGCAAGCGGCAGCTGGGAAATTTCCTCAGTTATCTAAGGAAGCTACAGTGAAGTATCAAAGGATTGTGTGGTTTGCAATTGGACCACATGCCATTCACGTACAAGCGCGGCATGATTCTGGCAGGAAATGGTGGTCGACACCTTATAAATTGTCTGACACAGAGTTGGAGGCAATGGTTAATGATTGGCCTGTTGAATAGCAGGAACCAGTTAGTTTCGAAGAAGTATCGATGAGACCCTCGGCAAATGTACCTGTTGATCCTATGCATAAGGACGACCAGTAGAGGGATCAGGATTCAGACCAAGAATCGTCCAAAACACCTACAAGCCTAGAAGTAGAATGCATGTTCAATGAGTTAAGAACAAAAGAGGCGCATGGAGAAGGGTGTGAGTAGTAGCACCGTGCCAGGGATGGAAATGCAGTTGAATCAATTTATCAAGGTAGTTCCAGATGCAACAGATGTGGTAGCAAAGGAAATTATGAAATATGCATAGGCAAGAATCATGGAGGTAAGAACAAAACTCGATTCATTATACGATGTTGTTTCAAAGAGAGCACCAGAAGGTGTGACTGTGCAGGACTTTGCGTCAATCAGCACTGAGCTGCGGGTTAGGAATGTTCAAATTCCCCCGACAGTGATTGAAGCTAGAAGAGAGGACTTGAATACCTCCGTGTAGCAGTTGCAGTACATATCACTGGATATCAACGTGTTTTCCACACAAATGTTGGTACACATGCAACGAGTTTCCAACCAGGAGTTGGAAGACAGACAAAAAGAAATTAGTGATCGAGTCTTGCAGTCGCAGGATAAAGAGGATAAAGCACAAAAAGAGGTTGAGGAATTGCAGCAGGCAAAGGACAAGTTGATGGAAGAGAAAGCGTGAGAAATCAAAGCACTAATGAAAGAAAAAGAGGAATTGAAGGCGAAGAGCACCAAGGAGATTACGAAGCTGAAAAAGGAACAAGATTTCCTTGTCGTTGAGAAGGAACATCTTTGGGATAGCCAAGTGAAGTTGGAAGAGCAGTTACGGATGCCTATCAGCACGTATTGGAGAGTACCGTAGAGCTGGATGCGGTGGATAGAGCATGGTGACTTGGGGCCATCATTGCCCAGTTATAACGGGACAAAATAGCATTTTGGAGGCTTTGGTGCACCCAGCCACGCCACTAGAGAAAATAACAGAGCAGAAGAGTGCTATAGAATATTTGGAAACATAGCTCGACAAGATGGAGCAAGAGGAAAAGAAAGTGATGGACGCAACTATGTAGTTTTTGGGAAGCATAGTGCAAGATGAACAGTTGGCACAGATGACCACATAGTTGCAGGAAGCAGAAGGCAAGCTAGAGACATTGAAGACGTCGCTAAGAGCAATGCCACTGATGGTTCAAATCACCAATTCAGTGGAGCTAAAGGAGATGAGCAGCGGGTAGTGAAGGCATAAGAAAGGTGACAACTATACAACACATAGCTAGATGAGTTTCAAGAGATTGGAGTGCAGCTTTATATTAAAGTGGTTTTTGCACTGCAAGCAGCACAGGAAGGTAAAAAGGACATCATTGAGAAAATATTCGAGCATCCAGTCACACATGATTTGACAACAAGCCAGGAGATAGTTGACAAAGTCAAAGTGCAGGTCAAGGTGATTACTCAGCAGTATGAGGATTTCAAGCTCAAGATTTCTAAGTACACCATGTCCAGCTAGCGTGGCTCGAAGGTGAGCCACAAGATTGTGTTGGGGGCCTGTTGGAAAGGGGTTTCGGATAAGTAAGTTGTGCAGCATCGTGGATGTTGCGCAAACTCAAAGACACCGTGCAAGTGGAAGATGGTGCGTAAGGCAGAGAATAGAATATTTTATATATTTTGTGTCACCTTTTGTAGTTTATGACCATATTTTGTGGATATTGGTCATTATTTTGTAGAATTAGTTAAGAATTAGTTAAGAAGTTTTCTATGTGGACCTTGATTGTGAAGGCACAAGCCTATAAGTAGATGTTGAAGTGTAAGTGTTAGGTGGCATTTTTTAGTACTTTTGGAGAGCACTTGTTGATCTGTGAACTGTTTTGGAGAATCTGTGATTTTGTGCAGAAGTAATATGACAAGACGTAAGTTGAGCTAAATACTATGTTCTTTTCTATTTTCCTGTTTTACTCTTTTTTGTAACTCAATGATGAATGCAATCTGAATCTGTGACATGGATCTATGATACGATGTTTCCCTACTTTACATGATGTTACTATGTTAGATTTGTTTGCACATCAATGTGTTTACCGTAGTTAAGATTGAATGATTCGATATGTTGAAGAATGATAATGAATGGTTTTGTGAATGCATAAGTTGAATGATTTGTTTGTGTCGCACCAAGATGATAAATTGATGCACATTTTCCTCTTCTATTCTGCGGAAACTTGGTTCCTTCAGCTCTCCCTCAAACATCTCAGGTGAGACTTCATTCACTCTGCGTATGTTGTCGGACGGGGTAAAAACCTGTCTAGGCCGGTGCTCAGGGAGATTGTGGTGGTTTGGGTGTCGACAGAATGGCAACCCCTGTTGACTAGTTTTGTAGTCTTGGTTGTTTCAACATTACCCATGTGTTCAAATTTGGATGAATACCATGCCAAGTGTGTGGGGAATCTAGTCACCCAAAGTCTTCATAAGCTTCCAAGTGTCTTCATGAACCCATGCCACATTATTTTCTTAGCGTTTATCATTTATGTGACCCATTTAAATGTGAATATGGTAAACTAATGTCCTTTTGGGTCCCATATCCCCTTATTACAAAATTTATGTCTCCATCTCAACCTAGGGAACTAGTAGGTTGGTGAAACATTATTTGCAAATAGTCTTATTTGGAAATTATTTAATTGGGGACATGAAATATGAAGAATTCTAAATATATGAGAAGTAGAATGTTAATGATCATAATATACAAAATCATGTGTTTCTCCACTAATTTATAATAAAAATCGGGGCATTGTTTGCTAAGTAGTAGCTTATTTACTTGAAGTGTAATCCTTTTTTGCAAAATACATTAATCTATGAAGTTATATTAGTGATTTATTTATAATTTTGATAAAAATTACATTCCACCATGGTATATGATCTATTTCATTTCCTTCTCCAAGAAGTCGAAACATCTCTTCAAACCATGCAATTAATCCAACCTCACTTTTGGTGTGAAAGGACATTATATCTTATTGGATTTGTGAGATCTCATTGAATATAGGCTTTGAGTCCATAATCCCATCTTATTCTATAAGGTTGGATTTACTAGTCACTAATTTGAGATATGTAATTGGATGACAATCTACCAACTTGACCAAAGCAAGAAAGGTTTCATAGTTCATCTAAATTATTCCATTCATGAGCATATTTATCCTACCACAGATTTAATGAGACAAAACCCTATTTGCATGAGGATTTTCACACTTATCTTCTTAGTGGTTAACATTACAAATATTTTGAGGGTAATCATTATGACACTAAACTATGTTGTTAAAATAAATATAGAAAGTAAGATATATATAGAAGCTCTCATTACCATATGAGTGAGCTTTAGAGTTCAAGTGATGCTTCAAATTCAATGTTACTGGAATCAAAAGTTAGTACATGGCCATGTGTGTGTGTTATCTTTATATTTTTATAAAGTCTTAAACATTTTTTAACCAAATAAATCTAAAAGTTGTAATTAAAATTGATTATCTCAAACTATTATTCTATATAATATTGTTAGAGGACCAAGGAAAATCCACATTATTTTTAAACCAAATAAACTAGATTGTAAACCAAATAAATTAGAACGTAATTAAAATTGATTATTTCAAATTATTACTATGCATAATACTCTTGGAGGACCAAGGAAAATTAATGTTATTGGAGGTATTCATTTTTAGTAACACTATTTTTGTTGGAAAGATGGAAGTTCTTAAAAACGTGTCAAGATGGCATCATACTTACATGCAATGAAATTTATTCTATGTATGCATAATAGCTAATAATACTGAGCCAATGAAAATTATCCCATGTATGCATAATAGTTAATAAGATTGAGCCAGTAAGATGACATCAACAGTAAGATAATTCATTACTATTTTGTAGGAATTGTTCACTTAACTTTTTATTTGCAATGATAAAGATTGTTTATTCTACACCTTAATCCACTTCATCACATAAGTAATGGGAAGGCCCTCCCATTAGGGAAAGGTTGAGTTATTTGGGGAATTGGGTTGATAAACATGATATACACTCCTCTTTTCTTATTTCTCGTTCACTCCAAATGATCTCACCATCTCATCATATTTATAAGAACAACCCAGTTTTGAGAAGGGGAACCAATATCAAGAAACTAGTGAAGGTGTGGGGATAGGTATTTGTTGGAAGTGGTATATATATGATGGAGGGTGGACTTATCAAGTAGAGGTACCACACTATGACTTCCTCTACCCCTATATTTGTTGCAAGAAGATAAACTTACACCGGTACAACACAACAAGGGAGAGGCACCAGGGACAAATACAAAGTAGAAGCCCTTTGTTTCACCCTCTTGTGAGAATTTTTATAGAAATAGAGATATATTTTTTTGAATCCTCATAAATAGGTTCTAGCTCTATGCTTGCTTGCTTCCAAATCTTCAATTGATTATTAATTGTGTTTTTCAAATTTCACATCTCATAATATTAAGATTGGCCGACCATAATGAATGGGTGAAATAAAATAGACATCAATCATTTATAGACTTGTTCAACAAAACTTGTATGAGTTATTCATAGACCGTCAAAGAAAGAGATGTATAAGGAAAAATAAAAAACTCAACACATGCACACTTATTTTCTTCAAAGAAACATTGATAATATATGTAACTTAATCGTACCGAAAAGTCTTATTGGTGAGGATGGAGCAAACCAAATGTTCTACTCCTAACTGTGCTCTCACTCCATATTGAATTTTAATGTGGGAGGAGAAGAATCAATTGAAGAGATTATAATGTAATCTAAGGATCCATGAAGTATTCTTTGATCCATGCCATAATGTCTATTTTCCATGAAATTGCAGCAAATGAAGCATTATTAAGCTTAACATATTAGAACGTGGCCTCTTCTTCCCTAAAACAACGTCATCGTTCGATCTCGTTACTCCTCTTCAACATAATCATGGTCTCCTTATGCATAGTCCACGTACGTCTGCATTTTACTTTTCTGCATTAAGAGGCATGGATTGGCTTGCAATGGATGGAGCGCCATGAAAGAGAATTCCTTCCACAAATTGGAAATTGCTAGCAATAAAAATTGTAGTACTTACAAAATAGAATGAAGATGGAGATAGTAATAGTAAATTGGATGAGTAGAATGTCTGGGGTTTTCCATTAGGAAATTTTTATTATATATTCACTTTTTATTCGCTACTTCCTCCCTAGAATTTAGATTATTATTAAAGGTTATTCCTCCTCCTTGTAGTTTTCAAGTGGAACTGGAACACCAATTCACTATAGGGAAGCAATGAAGCAACACATTGTCTGTCCAATGGCACAAGGAATGCTACGCTAATGTCATGTTGCGGCTACATGAAATCCTACTTATGCAAAATTATATTCTTTGTCCCGAACATAGTATCCCATCTCCATCTAACAAAACTATCGTTGGCCTTTCTATCCCCAACAACAACCTATAATTCGTCTTCCTATCCTAAAAGAAATTCCCCTAATAACGGAAGGTAGTGCAAAACAAATAGATAGAAGGAGGATGAAATGGAGTTTCACTAATGGTTTTAGCAACGGGAAGCTTCTAGAAAATGCAGATGTAGACTAGAAAGGTGTAAAAACATGTGTCATACATAGATTTGTCAAAGGGACAAAAAATCTGGCTATAGTAGTTAACCCTCCCTCATAGAAAAATTCCTTCAGTGTAATTATAAATAACGCCTTTTCAATAGTCCATTGTTGTAAAAAAGGGACACCAAGGAGTTTTACACTTATTATAGATTGCTTATTTTATATATAAATGTACCTAATGAATTTGTATGTGAATCAAGGATATGACGACAATAGTAGTAGTAGAGGCTCAGGACATATACCTATGTACACTAGTGGGAGGCTTGGGAGAGCGAGAGGTATTTATACCCTCATCCTATTATAGTTGAGACTCATCTATTTTGAGAGATGTTGGATTTCTCAAGTTTCATGAGGAGGTTAACTACTTCCACTGTGGGAACACATGATTATTGATGTAATTCATTCGTCACTTGGATCATGGCAGCAAAACGTGATTATTGATTTTCTAATTTCCCTTCTCTATCACCTAGCATTTTGGGAGAGAATCAATTGGGGTGGGTGCAAATATATATTATCATAGACGTAATTAAACCTGTTGAGTTCTATTTTTCTAATGGCCAAATGAGTTTATATAATTTTTGTGCAAAGGAGGTTAAATTATTTTCTCGTATGTTCATGACAGTAGCACACATACATCTAATAAGAAGCATAGTCATTTCCTTTTGATGCAATATGTCGATAGTTTATTACACATGCTAGTTTGAGGAAGTGGTCTACCATTATTTTGTGACGATTTTGTATTTCTTTATGTCATTTTCATAGCATGTTTGAGAGGAGAAGTATCTTTCCCTTTTCTAATACAAATCTATTTACTTTATTCTTTGAGAGGTCCCCAATGACTCGACCAAAATTAAACTACCTCCCTCCATGGGTGATGATTGATGTTAATATGCACAGGTATGTGGGGGTAGATGTTACTCAAGAAGGGTCAACCAGAGTATCCATGTAGTCAGTGAGTTCATAGATTTTGGATTTGTTGGCTAGTGAGGATGATCATGTCCTCGATCTTGTATGATATCCATCTACAAGGATGGATTGGTGAGGATTTTAAAATATCCTATTTAGTTAGGTGAATCCACTAGATGAGAGAGTTAACATTGTTATTATAATTTGATTAATCTAGTTGTAAATTTTTGTGTCTGATTTGATGCACATGTAAATGGTTGTAAGCTTTTGTTTAGTTTGTGTAGTAATTGTTATTTACTTTTTTGTATATATTCGCTCGTATGTTGGTAAGGGGCCTCCCAAGTGTGGAAAGGATATCGTTGAGACCAATGAGCTAACTTATGCACAAATACTTGGCATCCCATGCATATTAATCATATATTTTTTCAATGGGTGGAAGATCATATATGTACACTAAAGGATCACCATAGAGTGGTGCTAATACAATCTTGAGATACCATTTAAGATATTGAGATTACAAAGATATTTGATCCTTCCCAATATAATGATGTTATTGATCTTTCATATCATTGGTGCCCTTAACCTACTTGAGGGGTTGAGGGCTCATATGGAATCTAATTCTCTAATGAGCCAATGACCATCTCCTCCCCTATTTACTCCTCTACCTTCAACGTATCTTCCTCCAGTAATTCAACCACCATATCATCCCCCTTCACCTCCTCCACTTGTGATGCTAGTTCCACCAATAACCGCAAAACTTGCACCACTAGATGCACCACTAACTGTGACACTTATGTCACCACTTGCACCACTATATACTACACTTATTGCACTCACTATTGATGTTATAGATTCTATTGTAGTATCAAGTGATATAGTCCTTAATGGATAGGCATGTCAAACTCTACATTTGACATTGTTATCTAGAAAAGGTAATGAGCATGCCTATAGATATGGTGGCAAAGGCATTTATGCTTCTTTTTCTAGTAGTGGACCTAACTAGTAGTAGTTGGCATGTACATTGATTGTTGACATTTACATTGATTTTTGCAATGTATGTTTCACAGTTTTTTTATATTTGACTTTGTGTATATTTGACATATTTATTGATTTTGATATTATAATTCTTCTATATTATTTATTTTCATATCATGTTGATTTTAACGTTGTTTGATTTATAAGATGTATTGTATATATGTTAATTATTAACATTATTAGTGATTTATCTATTTTCAAACTAAATTTGAGATGCCACTTAATATTTAACTCGAGTTATATGAAATCATTTAATTTGGGTTGTGATTGCAAAAACTTATAATCACATAATTCCATATAAAGTTTAACTCTTTTTCAAAGTGAATTCCTTCTGCAATATGTTTATTACACATATTTATAAACTTGATTAAATGACTCAAAGAATGATTCCATGATTTGATTGAGTTTAAATCATTTTTTATAAATATTTTTAAAAATTAAATGTTAAATATTTTTAAAAATTAATTGTTAAATATTTTTTCTAAACTTACAATTATATTTTATAATAATAATTTATACTTATTTAATCTAAATAGATATTTACTCATTCAAATTTTATATAATGATAACATATTTCATATTAACTCATGGAAACGTTTCAATAAGGGAGGAGGGGAGCTCCAAGAATGCTCCATTCAACGGCTCTCTTCGCTCCAAGATCCCTGGTTTGGTTTGTCCTTGGTTGGGTTTCGATGGCGAGTTTGGGAGGGCTGACGCACTAATGGAAACCGCCTCCCGATTCCTTCGCCCAGCAATCGTCCACCGCGAGGATGCAGTTGGTCACTCTCTTGGGCATGAGAAAGTTTAATTTTCTGAGGGCTGAGTGCAGGGCTCGGCTTGGTTCGGCTAGATTTATCTCAGGTGGGCGTCCGGGCGCCATAGATCTTGCTTCCTCGTGTGATTTGTGCCATCCTGATGTCTTCAATGTCGGCCAATTCTTGGCCACTCATGGTATCGACACTTTCTTGAATGCGGAGGAAGATTCTGCTTCTGTGGAGGCGTTGCAAGAGAAGCAGGAGTGATCCAGGCAATTGATCAGAATGGATGAAGCGTTGATTTCGCTGAGAGACAGAGGGTAGTCTTTCACCGTCGTTTCTTGGACACGATTTTGTCTTCATATTCTCGCCAATGGATTCCTCCATTTTCTTGATCCATCACGAAGTTTCTTGATTTTTGTGGAGTAGTTCCCAATCGGCTCTTGCTCAACGCCGATCTGCTCTGTCTGCCATGGGGCTCCAAAATGCTGATGGTTCAAGATTCATCTTCTTCGGTGCTGGGCATGCTCGCCATATGGTGGAGGCGGTGTCTGATTCCGTGGCGATTGCCGGTGCTCGCGGTTTCGGCGGAATCGGGTGCCTTGCCATGGTGTCTACATTGAATTCGTCGAGGCTTCACATGTCGCGGCTTCTTTGGAGTTTGGGATTCGGATCCTAGATCATGATCGGTGATCGGTGGGCTTCGGCTCCAAGAACTGGGGCTATGGACTTCAGCTGTCGGGGTTGATGGATCCTGATTGGCACCGAGATTGCTGAGATAGATCGCCAAACTCGCGGATCTGGCAGTGGCGGTGTCTGTGGTTATACTTTTGCGTGGAGACCCATTTTTTGTGGTCCTTAGGGATCTCTGCGGCAGCGATGACGTTTCAGAGGCGGTGGCCTTTGTTATCGGCAGTATGTCTGTTTGGTGCTGGTTGGCTATTTACTGGCTTGTTTATCTAGCTGATGTATTTCTGCTATTACAGTCTGGGACAGTTTTGTAATTTTTTGATTATGTTAATATGTGACAGCAAATATGTGACAATGTAGGGATCCTAGTGATCCTCTTACATGTGCAGATGTAATTTTGTTCTTCTTTGAAATAAAATTACGAATTTTTTTCGAGGAAAAAAAAAAACTCATGGAAACATGGATTAATTTTTACATTTAAGTTTTTTTAATTAAATCTTCTATTAAATCATGAAATAATTCTAAGTTTAGTGTTGAATATAAAAGGAGATAAAAAAAAATACCTACAACTAAATTTACTATGACAATAATAGATGCGATGTTAATCTTATTTTACTATGACAATAATAGATGTGATGTTAATCTTATTGAATTATGAAAACAATTTTATATCATATTAAAATATTTTTTAAATAAATTTATTTAATTGAATCCTCTATTAAATCATGAAAATAATTATATTTTTTATATGTAATATAAAATTATCTAAAAAAAACTTTAGGTAAATAGACCTTGATAATAATAGTTGTTAATATTAATATTCAAAAATAGTGATAGCATATTGCATATTAAATCACAAAAATGTTAGAAAAATATTAAAAACAGAAGCAGACAACAATACCAATAGAACACGAGATTTACGTGGAAACCCTATTGTACGCAGGTAAAACCATAAAGCAATGGTAGCTTTTATATTTTATTATTACTCGGGAAAAAAAACTTACAATGCTTTCTTTTATCTCTCTTTTGTTATAATGATGGGGTCACTTCCATTTTATATAATACATATGTTGGTTCAAGAAGAAGCCAAAATACTCTAGAAAGGTCTATAAATTTTCATCTTGAGGGGGCTTGACATTTCCCTTTGGACCCCCCATGCATGCCTCGTGCATACAAGAAACACGTGGTCCTATTCAGTAGCTCTATAGAATAATATTGGATATTTGGATATTGGCTTTATCTCCTAATTGCATTCTCCCACTTGAACTGAATATACAAAAATTTCCTTGCCAATGTTTTCCACCCACATGCCATTGCTTAGTGATTCCTTCATCACATTTTTCAGTAAGCCAGGAGGTTTTTTGTACCATTCAAACTTATCTGTTCTAATTGGATTCAAAGGTATATATGTAGTACTCTCATCAGTATTTATTTTCTCTAACAAGATCCTACTTCCTTCCACCATTTTCCTTATGAAATGGTACTTAATATCAATATGCCTCATGTGATCATGAAAATTTGGATTCTTCACTAAGTGGATAGCACTTTGACTATCACAGTTCAAAGTGGACATCCTTTGTATCATCTTGAATTCATCCATCAATATCTCTAGCCATAATGCATCTTTACTAGCCTTAGTCACGACCACATATTTTCCTTTAGTGGTTGCTAAAGCCACCACTAGTTGCAACTTAGATGTCCAACTTACATCTCCACTAGAAAGAGTGAAAGAATATTTTGTAGTATACTTTCCTCCATCTCTGTCTCCATCAAGATTAGAATATGAAAAACCTTTAATTTGTAAATATGTTGATATGTAGCAATTAGCAGTGTCTGAAGTGCCCCTTAAATATACGAGTATCCACTTCAAAACATTCCAGTGCTCCTTGTTAGGATTCACCATGAATTGATTAACAACCCCTATGGCATGAGAAATATTTGGTTTGGTGCTCATCAAGGAAAACATGAGGATCCCTACTATTGATGAATACAATACATGAGACATGATTTGCTTATTTTCTTCTATGTTAGGACATTGTTCAAATTACAACTTGAAGTGTGCATGAAGTAGGGTGCTAATTGATTTTGCATTCTCCATATTGAAGCGATGTAAAATATTTTCTATATGTAAATTGTGTCTTAATTATATATTCCTACATGTTATGTCCCTATGTATATTCATCCATAGAATTTGATTTGTTGCTCCTAAATCCTTCTTTTTAAATGTCCTATCCAACTAAGACTCGAGATCAATAATTTTCTTCATGCTCTGGCCTGCAACCAATGTATCATTAACATACAATAGAAATATAATAAAACTACCATCAGTAAACCTAGTATAATATGCACAATGTGCAACTTAACTTTTTATTAAAACCTTGGCTCTTCATGAAGGTGTCAAATTTTACATACTGCATCCTTGGTGCCTATTTCAACCCATATAGGTATCTATTGAGTTTAAACCAAATTATCTTTTCCTCTTTCTTTAGATCCCTCTATCTAATCCATACAAATTTCTTCATCAAGATCACCATGCAGGAAAGCAGTTTTTACATCCAATTGTTTCAACTCTAAATATTGTGCCACTATAATTGCAATTAAAAACCTTCTAGTAGTGAGCTTCACAAATGGAGACAGTATTTCATTAAAATATATACCTGTATTTATACACATAGCCTTTTTCTACCAAGTGAGTTTTATAATGTTCCAACAACCCATCAATCATTCTTCTTAATTTATACACCCATTTCTTTACAGCAACTTTCATTCCTATTGGGAGATCCACAAGTTCACATGTTTGATTCTTTTGTAATGCATTCATTTCTTCATCCATGGATTTCTTCCATTTATCTACATTCCTAGATTCTCTAGCTTTTTGAAATGAACTAGGTTCACCATCATGACTTAACAAAGAAAAAGAAGATTGGAAATTAGAAGAATATGTTTTTGGACGTCTCTTGGGACATGTAGATCGTATGAATTGTGGATGTTGAAATCATTGTTCCTCATTTTGATCAAGAGATTCATTTATATCTTCACTCATTTATACTTCAATTGGTACAATCTCGGGTGACTATTGTACCTCCTTCCTTTGCATGGATTTTTCATTAAAAAAACATCTTGGCTAATGATTACCTTGTTGTCAGTAGGATCCACAATCTATACTCCTTTACTCTATTATCATAACCAATCAAAAAACATTTCCTTGACTTTGGTTCAAACTTGGACCTCTTTCTTGAGGCACATGAGAAAATGAATTACAACCAAAAATACACAAATGGGAACAATCAATTGGCTTACCACACAAAACATCTTCTAGAATATTTTCATCAAGCATTGTTGTAAGTGATATGTTAATCATATATACAGTTGTATTAGAAACCTATACCCAGAATCCAGTATCCATCCCGTATATGTTGAGCACGTTTCATGATTATGTGATTCATCCACTTAGCCACACCATTTTGTTGTGGTGTATATGCAACAGTGTGCTAGTGGCTTAATTCCTTCCTAATTAAAAATTTTATCAAATTTCTTGGAGCAATATTATCCTCCATTATCATATATGAGACATAAAATAGACTTGCCCAAACTTTTCTCTACTCGTGTATTGAACTCTTTGAATTTCTCGAAGAATTTGTATTTATTTTTCAAAAAATACACCCACACTTTTCTAGAATAATCGTCTAAAAAAAATAGCACCATTTATAGATAGAGCGGGGATTGGTTCAAATATATCATAATGAATAAGTTACAAAATATCAAAACTTTTATCAAATCTTTCAGCAAAGCAAAATCTCTTCTATTATAGAAAATACATTGCTCACATAAGTATGTATCACAAGACGTAATCCCAAAAAACATACCAAGATTGATTATGCAGAGTTTTTAAACATTTTCACCCATATGTCCAATTCGTTGATGCCACTACACCACTTTATACAGAACAATTCCAAAGTCTGATGCTGCATGATTTATTATTGTATCAAGACACAAATGATAGAGGTTCCCACAAGATTCTCCTTTTTCTACTATGAGGGTTCATTTGGTAATTTTACATCTATTATCATCAAAGATGGTAGAATACCCCAACTTATCCATCATCTTGATTAAGAGAAAATTATTATGTTGATATGGCACATGTCATACATCACATAGATTCCTTTATCTGCCATTATACAGCTTTATCTTAATTCCCCCTCTTCCCACAATATCTAAAGGATGGTCACCACCGAAGTAAACCATTCCACCATAGGTTTGAAATTTCATAAACCAGCCTCTATGTGGAGACATGTGGAAATATGCACCTGAGTCCAAAACCCAATCATATAATAGAGATTCATTGTTACTGAAAAAAAAAAACCTCACGTGTTGTATTCTCTTCTAAATCTATTGTACTACCTTTAGGTAATGCTTGATCGATATTTTCGTCCTTCTTCAGACACCAACAATCCTTCCTCAAGTGCCCTAGTTTCCCACAATTCTAGTGCTTCCCTTTCTTCCATCCTTTGGACTTGGATTTGGACTATGATATCCCTTGTTTACTCATTTTTCTAGATCACCCTCTCACAGATGGGGATTCACTGGTATATGGATCCAAAGATGACTTTTTCCTTAGTTCTTCTCCCAACAAAGAAGCTACCACATCATTAAATTCAATGTTCTTGATGATGAATTGGTGTTGGTCGCCACCATAAGATCCCAAGTATCCAATATGGAACATAGTAAAATGATTGCTTTGTCCCTATCATCCACCTTTACACCTAGTGAGAGCAGTTTGTTGACTAGGGTATTAAACTTGTTTAGATGATATACCACAGTTGAACCCTTCTCCATCCTTAGATGATTAACTCTGCGAGGAAAATATAGAGTCTGCTAGGAAAAGATGAATTGTATAAACCTCTTTCCTATCCATATTTATCCAATCCTCATTCATCATTCCACTTGGTTTTTTCACAACACCTTTCAAGGCTAGGGATTGTTTATTCTGAGTAAACAAATCCTCCACTTTCATCTTCTATAGATAAAAATTATTTCCATCAAGCTTCTCAATCTTGAACTTGGTTAAGCCTCATTGGTGTATCTCCCACTAACAAAAAACCCTATGCATGTGATTTTTTCATGATTTGATACTAGATGGTAGAAAAAAATAAAATGCATAAGCAAACAACAATAACAATAGAACATGAAATTTACATGGAAGCCCTTTTATATGCAAGTGAAACCATGGGGAATTGGAAACTTCAATATTTTATTATTACTTGACAAAAAAACTTGCAATGCTTTCCTCTATCTCTCTCTTGTTTTATAATGTCGAGGGCCCCTCCCCTTTATACACTACATAAAAGGGTTCCAAAAGGAGCCGAAATACGCTAGAAGGGTCTACAAATTTTTTTCTTAGGGACATACCCTGCGTGCTTGGTGCATATGAGTAGTGCATAGTCTTAAGTGAGAGATATATGTGAAAAATGATAGAGATATGGATATTGGCTTCCTCTCCTAATAGAAAAAAATTTAAAATAAGATTCAATTAATTTTAAGAATCAATTTGTTGATTAAATATTCGACTCAATCATGAAAATAATTCTAACTATAGAAAATATTTAAAATTATCATCAACTAAACTTTGATCATAGTTGTTAATATTCATTTTACAAATAATGATAACAACTTGCTTATTAAACATGAAAACAAAATAATTGATATTTTAAATCAATTTGTTTTATTAAATATTCTATTCCATTATGAAATAATTCTAAATTATTATATTAGATATACAATGAGATAAAAGAGGCCTTCAACTAAACTAACCTTAATTATAACAATTGTTAATATTAATCTTACAAAAGGAGACAGTATGAATATGATTTACAATTAAACTAAATCGTAATTCATTCAAGAGTTTGAAGTTCCATAAAATATGTTTTATTTTCAACATGACAGTTGTAAATGTATGTTAACTATTCATATAGAATATCATAAAATGAATATAAATAAATAAAATTGGCCAGCTATAGAAAACCATAATAAAATGGCATATCCACAATGCAAATGTTGAAATAAAGAATATCTACATCCTTCGTGTTGTAAAGAATAAATTTATTAGTGGCATAATTTTTCATTTCTCAATGTATTCATAAAATCAAAACAAATAGTATAAGATCAAATATACTTATTTCTAATTTCAATGTAAATTATTACACTATAGAAAATTGAAAAAATCAGACTGACATGATCTTTATCATGTACCATTTTTTATTCATTTGGAGTAGATTCCCTTCCCAATTTTCCTCATCCTATTGTTTGTCCCAAACCATTCAGTGTGTCATCAATTTGCTTGATGTACTCACTAGCATTATAGATAATCTCATATGCCATGCACCTCTCTACTATAGACCCATTAAGTTATGTACCTCTCCAAGAACAAATTCTAACAACATGATAACGCCCAAAATAATTGAATCTCATCAGTTAAGTGAATTAAAGATGGTTTTACAATTTGATGAAACTTGTGGGAATCCCCTTTTCAATCATATAAACAATCTCAATTATCTCTTTGTGTCACAATGGTATCATAGTCACGTGAATCTCCTTTGATGTAATCCAAATACAAATGTAGATAATTTACATATGACACAATGTAGGTATTTTGTAATGTACTCATGGAGGATATTATGGGGTACCTAGGGAACTACTGAATGGGTATAATGAATGTAATGTGGACATAATCATGGAATATGCCCATTATGTAGTTAAAAGAAATAATATAATAATAAGTGTCGGTTGGCATAGAATCCTAGTGGGTTAGGTCAAGTCGTTGACTGTTGTGAATAGAAAGAAAAATGTCTAAGGATCAAATTATTCAGTGGCTTTGCACACAAAATGGACTCACTCAATTTCCCTGTCAGGTTAGGCTTCCTAATCACTGCAACTAAACGGTTTACCTTAGGTACCATCCTTGAAATGAGAGGAAGTGCATGAGGGTTGTTCATGATGTATTACATTGGGAAAAAAGTGCTAGTTATCATAGACCCCTACAAATACCCATAACAAAGTATAAATACACATTAGTATCGTTGTATTGATAAATGTTCGATGTTGATTATTGTATTGTAGAAAACATAGCTTGTAGAGTGATTCCTTCCATAAGGAGTATCTAATGGTGTACCATACCTTAAAGGTTCTATATATATTCTTGTGTTTTCTTATTTTTGGATGCATTTTTTGAAATTTAAGGATTATATCTTATTTGTGATTCAATCTCAATGGTTAAGGATCGCTACAATTAGTATGAGATCTTTTTCTTGGGCCAAAAAAAGGAAGAAATGTGTTTTTCCTCTTTGTGGATTTTTCAAGGAAAAAATAGGATAACAATGTTCAAATCTATTTATGAATAATTTTAGGCATAATATAAAGAAACCATAGTATATATCTGAGTTCCTCTTAGAGCATCACCCAATTTCAAAAAAAAATCCAAAACGGAGTTTGGAAAGTTAAGATATCATTGATTTGAAATCAACTATTTTAAAGTTTTTCTAGTGACGATCATACGCCTTGTAGAGAAAATATATTTTGATAGGGTGATCACATTGCAACTATATCAATTCCACTGGAAATAGGATTTCTAATGTTTTGATTTGATATATTGTATGTGATGATTTTGATTCATATTCAATGCACTACAACCATTGTAAATTTCCACCCTCAAAACTCTAGCCACATAAAGCATCTACAATGAGGAGTAATTCATTTATTCAAAACCCTGGTTCTAGTTTTGGGTTACAGTGAGGATTTTTTTATAGGAAAATATGATTTTCCTATTATTGAAAAAATCATGAAGTATTGCAAGAAAATAACTCAAGTCACATGGATAATTCCATGCAAATATTTAGAGATGGTGTTGTTGTATGGTGGTATGCACTTCTAGATTACGTGTTGGCACATTCATATGAGGCACTCAAAAATGTATTTTTAGGCAGATGCTCTAATGCAAAGGAGGATCAAGAGATACATAAAGGTCTATTTTCCTGTGACAACTCTCTCTTATGGGTTGATGATGTATTCAATAGGAGAAGGACATTTCTTTTATTAACACTAGTAGAAAGCATAATTTCATCAATGTTGGTTTTTCTAAGAGATTGCAATTCCTCACAAAACTTATTCAAACCACACAAGTGGAGGGTGAAAAAGTTCAAATGTTTCAAAATGTGAAGATTATTCTGGATACATTTTTTTTTCAATTGGATTTTCATGTTATAGATCTGGATGTGGATATTCTTCTTAGATATACTTGGATGGACTTAGTGGGTAGAATTAATATTAATGTGCAAAAGAATTTTTAGAATTTTTGGTATAAGAAAAAGAAAAACATGTTGCATAATATTTTTCTTACTAAACCACAAGGGCCCAAGGTGGCACATGACATGATTGTAGGGACACTAACCGCAATATCAATTACATCAAATGAATAGTTTGAGGTTGAATCAATTATTGGATAAGAGACTATGATCGGGGGAATCTAATCTATAAAATTTACCCAAGGACCACACATAGGCCCATACACATGAAATGTCTCCTTGTGAAGGTAATCATTCTATGAGGGGGAAACATGTCAACTGCAAGACTTGAACCTAGGTGGGAAGGATAACAATTTCCCCTCTTAAACACCCAATATAGACCCCATTAATGATGTTTTGATTAATTCAATAGTTGTAGTATCAATTTCATTTTGGACACAAGGAAATTACATCCTCCATTGTACATATTTCTTTAGTTTTATTGAATATAGGATTCTGGACAGCATCGTGCTATTTTATATTAATCCCTTTGGAAATAACTCACAAAGATGTTGATTCAAATCATGAATTTCCAATAAAATCGTCATGAGCACTACATAAATTGTTACTATTTCACATGGAATCAAATAATATTATTTGTAGCCTTCCTATTCTATGCCAATACTTTTTGTAAATCATCATGCATAACATTACTAGAACATATTCCTTAGTTTTATATGGAATTCCTTCCTCTTTCCTTCACTCTTTTCATTTTCCTTGGCGTAATTACATAACACTCTTTTGTCTTCTTCACTATACTTAATAGCTTCTTTACTTAAACTAATGACACTCCTTTTTGTTCCTAATATTTCATTGAAAACAATTTGAATTTTTTGCCATCATTGATGATGGTGTAGATGTTTTGTTTTCATCATGTAATGCATATTTCATGTGGAGTAAGTTAATAAGAGGATAAAATCAAACCCTTTCTAGCATAATTTTTTTCTCAAATTCGGTATGTATTTTTCTAAAAGTTATAGTTCCTCTTGATTGATGGGAACTTTAACCATGAAACTTTCCCTTTATGCATGTTTTCCTATTTTACGATAGCTCAAATTTCCAGAATTTTGAAAAAAAAAGAGGATTAGGACAAAACTTTTCCTTGTCGAGAAAATAGACTCATTGGAAATTTTGAGTTTGTCAACTTACTAAGTCACTTCTTTTTCATATATCCATGGTCTATCCATAAAAAAATGATGAGCATCCTAGGGAATGATATTGCATAAAATATCGCCATTATATTCCCCAATATTAAATGACACCTTGTAGTAATCTATCACCATTCTTTTATCTGGCTGTGGGTGTTTTTGTCATACCAAATTTAGTTTCTCCACAATTTCTAGTGCAACTATATTTATTGTAAGAAAACATTAATAATTACCTAACAACACTTACATACAAATTTGTATTTCATCCTAAATAAGTCGTTTCTTAACCATTTATGGTTTTCAAATTCTTGATGTTTCTTCTCATGCGTTATAATTTATCTACACAACATTAAGTTTTCCTTATGCTTTGATATTTTTGACACTACCAAAAGTTTATCTAGTGCCTCTCCAAGAGAAAATTGAGGTCTTTTTTCATTTATGTGCATGATTTTTCTTTTTGGACCCTGAATGACTTGCTCCATTTGTCTCCATATGTAGAATGATATGCCCATTACATATAACCACCAACAAATCTTCCTCATATTTTAAATTCTCTATGACCTCTACATTGGCCTTTGTTTCTTTTTCTCATACTATTGTCATGAACATATTCTACATTTATGGAATTGTGATCTTTACCACCAAGACCACCTATTTTTTAGGAGAATTTTATTTATATCGACCTCTTGTGCTAATTACTCCTCTACCTTTAGTAGGAAATAACACTGCACACTCAAAATCCTAGTTTATGAAACCCTATTCTAATAGTTCCTATTGGTAGCAGATCCCTTCCATGGACTCTCCTTCGGAGTTTGATTTGGGGAGGCTTCTCAGTTTCTTAATGATGCATTTCGAAACATGATTGCCTCCTCTTAACCCTTTTCCTCATCATCAAACCAACCTTCACTTTTTATGAGATTGGCATCAGTTATAAAGGTTAAGAATTCATCTCATGCAATTTGGTGAAAAGCGATCACCCTTTTGAATCATGGTCTAGTGGGAAAATTCACAAGCTTATGGACATCTCCTCAAGAAATGAACGTAAGGTTGGAGAAAAATTGGAGGCCCCTCATCTCTAGAAATATTCAACAAAGTTTTTGTGGGAGAGAGTTTTATGTCTTGAGATCTCATTTTTAGGTATGGCCCCTATTTTATGGGCCCTGGGGGGATGTACTTGAACAAATGGGATATATCCTTTGATCCAAAAAAGGACATACCTTTAGCAGTCCCAATGTGTGTTAAATTACCCCATTTGTAACTTTATTTTTGGTTTAATTAGAATCTAGTGGTTATTGGGAACTCTGTGGGATGTTACACAGATAAAGTTGAACCTAAGACACCAATGTTCTCTTGTACTCATATTTGTGTGGAGGTCAACCTAGAAAAAGGGTTTCCATAGGCCATAAAATATTTCGAAAGATCGATGGACTCTAGTGTAGAAAATCGATTATGAACAAATTCCATTCAAATTCAAGGTATGTCATAAATATCGGAATTTTTATGGCAATTGTCCAAAAACTCTTGCTCATGAGCCTTCTAATGGGAAAGAAGAAGTTTGGAAATAGGTCACAAAAAATTAAAGAAAGGGCCTGCAGTGGCACCACTTGAAGCTTTTCACTCCCTCTAGTAAGTTCTATATTTTATTAAAGAAGAAGCGGAGAATAAGATGAGGGATTGAATAAGAATAATGAATTTGTGTCCTTAAACTTGTAGATATATGTATAGCACCCAAAGTTACAATAGATGGGTGTAGAAGACAACTATATATTTCCTCTATGCTCGGAACCATATCAAGAATTCAAGTTTTCGAGATCATAAATTTGAATACCTCGAGAGTTATACTAAACCTAATGAAAGAAAAGCATATTTGGGGATACTCCACAAAAAGTAATGAATAAAAACAACCCGTGTTAAAGAAACTATGAAGGGAAATAAATAAATATCAAGGAGAGGAAAAGACCGCATAGGATAAAGTTATGGGAAGACAAGATTCTTCATATAGGCATGTGGAAATGATAGTGCATGTCAGGTAGTTTAGTAGAATAGGGAGAATGAGGGATTGAGAGGGAGGGACCATAACCAATAAGTATACAATGATGATGGTCTCCTATAATTGTATGGGTATGGGAGCAAGGTCAAAGATTGAATCAATTATGGAACTAATGTAAAAAGAATGGCTATCTCTCCTCCTCATCTAGGAGACAAAAATGGAGGTTGAAGAATCCTACAAGAAGTTAACAAAGATTTGGAGGAATAGGAAAGGGAATGCAATGAGTGCTAGAGGTGCTTTAGGTGGAATTCCAAGAAATATAGGAACGTTAAGCATAGGAAAAAATTAAATTTCCTTCTGTTTGAATTTGAAGACTTGGTCAGTTTGGAAAAACTAAGTGTGTGTAATGTGTGTGGTCATGTTAAATATATGAACAATATTGAATTTTCTATATTGCTCAACCCCTTGAAGGAAAATGGATTTTCCCAAAATTGCATTATGGCAGGGGACTTCATTGTCATTATCTTATAGAAGGAAAAGAGAGGGAGTGGTATGGTTCAAGAAATTTTTGTGGAGTAGCTTGAAGATCTCATAGAAAATTGGGACCTCTCGAATACTACCTCAAGGAAGGGAATTTTATCTTGATCTAATCAAAGGATTGGCTTAGGAAACATTGGTGCAAGACTAGACTAATATTTTGTAATAATCCCAGTTTTGACTTGGAATGTATCTAACCAAAATTATGTAAATGATGTAAATATGCTAGTATGGATTCCTATATTGGAATTCAAGGCAAAGGCCTGACTAGTGAATGGTTAGGAATGTATGATGTATAAATTGTTATTTGGATTGTATGGTTGGCTTGTCATGCTAACTTGAAATCTATGTAAATATTATGTTGCATAAATAATAAAATGGTCCAATATGGTTGTGTAAAGAACACTAGAGAGGCTATGATTCCACTAGAGAGGAAGAGGAAATGGGGCCTATGGGAAATTAATCCTTTCTTCCAAGTGTCAAACTTAGAACTCATCCAGTTATGTCATGTGATTTAAGTGATTCAATTACCTCCTTTTGCTTATTAAACCCAAACATTGAATTCATGTGTGAGGTTAGTGGGAGAAGTCACCTCATGTAGTTATTGAAGCATGGGGATGAGTGTGATTTGTGACAATACTATCAACTACCAGAATTTAGTCTGCATTTTCCAGGAGTCCTTTCTTCTATAGTCATAATTTATGTCAATTGTCTTTTTACCATTATCTCTTACCCCTTCATTTCAACCCTCGTTCTATCATTCTTTCATGCAGATCTGCACTATGCAGAGCTCCCCATTGTTGTTCATGACCATTTTACCAAACTATGTAACCCAAAATTTCGAATTTAGGGACAGAGCTACAAATTTGGAATGGAAAATATATGGTTGCAGGTGAGCAGAGAAGTTGGGAAAGCTAGGAACCCTTGCTTGTTGAGTTATGTTGCTCATAGATGCTTGATAAGCCACAGAGTGAAGCTACAGGTGATTCTTCTATAGCATACACCAAATTGGCCTCCTTTTATGCACACATTGGAAGAACCTAGTAAGATGGATCACTTATGATAATTATGTATCAGTGAAGGGGATTCCTGAGCCGAGAAGGGTATTGTGTGGGGCAGATATTATGGGAGCGAAGGCTGCGAGGCCTGAGTGAGATCCCTATAGAGCTATGTATGAGCATTTTTATAAGCATAGAGAGCAGAATAGATTGTGGGATGAGAGAGAGAGAAACATAGGTGTTTCCTTCACCCTTGTGGCCTCATAGCCCAGATTGGGGGTGGCCTCTCAGCATAAAGACTACATCCTAAATAGAGTGTCTATGGGTGGGTGGAAAATAGATCTTACATAGCCAGTTGCTTGTATCTGTGTTGGATAAAGATAAGTATTGTTTTCTATTTCAATGTTCAATGTTTTTATTTGGTGCATGTAATGATAATGTTGGTAAATGCATGGTAGATGTGAGTGGATAGATTTTATTTCTACTGTGTATTTCTATTACACATCTTCACACATATTTTATATGTTATGAAATTCATATTATGGATATTGGGAGAAATTTAGAATCCCATGGTTCATGAATGTCCCCTCTCATTGGTTGGATTGGGTGAAGGGGATGTTACATTTTTAGTTCACAACTCTTTTTGAAAAGGTGTTATACCTTAAATTTGAAAATCATCCCATCTACAACTTCTAAAAACAAGTCCACCATTCTTATGTATATATTCATGAGGATCAAGGTCCCATTCCCTTTCGATTTAATCCCTTGTGGTTAATGGAAGAAGAAGCTAAGCCTCTCATTGAAGTAACTTGGAACACTTATGTAGAGGAATCACCAACCTACATTTAGGAGTCTAAACTCAAGCTAGTTAAAGGTGCTTTGAAAGCATGGGAAAAAAACAAGTTTCATCCCCTTGGCTTAGAGAAGGAAATCAATTCAAAAATAATTGGGAGCACTACAAGAGAAAATGGAAAAAATATAAAATAAAAATAAAATTTCGCAATAAGAAAAGAGTTGAATATACAATTGTTGGTTGCTAGTAGGTAAGAGGAAGAGGTGTGGCGCCTCAAATCCAAAGAATTGTGGTTAAAGGTTCAAGACAATAATACTTTTTTTTCACAATCAAGCCAGAGTAAGGCTGAATAGGAACATAATAAGGGAGATCAATGATTCATAAGGAATGTAGATGAAAATTTATGGTGCAATTAAAAAGGAATTATTTGATAATTTTAAGGACTTATACACTGATATTAGAAATGTGAATATAATGGAAAAAGAAGATATGTTTGAGAACGTTCATGGAGTCATCACATAAGAAGACTATTATCAGTTGAACAATCTAATTTTTGAAGAAGAACTATTAGAGTTCATTTGGAGCTTGAGTCAAGATAAATCCCCTGGTCCTGATGGTTTTAAAATTAGATTTGTTATGTCATGTTGGAATACAATCAAAGTCAAATTATGAAAAATGTAGAATTGGACTAGAGGCAAAGAAAAAATAAAAGGATCAACAAACTCCTCCTTTATTTCCTTAATCCCTAAGGACTCTAGGTCACCTTCTTTAGCCAAATTTCATCCAATTTCCCTCTACAATACAACTTACAATGTACTTACTAAGGTCTATGCAAATATAATTAAGAAAACTATTCCCAAGGTCATCTCTAAAAATCAAGGAGGATTGTTTTGAAAGAGACAAATTTCAGACAACATTACTATCATTTAGGAGGCCATCCTTTCAAGCATATCTAGAAAGGAGCAAGGTATGGTTGTCAAACTTTAACTTGTTAATGCCTTCGATTACGTAATACATAGTTTTATTTTTGGGGCCTTATAAAAAAATGGATCAAGCCTTGTATTCTGCAATCGTGGATTGAGCCCTTATTTAATGGAAGATCAATCCCTTTCTTTCGAGATTATCAATGGATTTAGAAGGAGTTCCTTTTATCTCCCTTTTTGTACATTATCATGGGAAAAACTCTTAGGAGAAAACTCTATAAGAAAGTGGAAGAAGGGGACCTGGCTTGCATTCTTATTACCATAAGGTTTAAGCCAGTTAATCATGCTCAATTTGTGGACAACACTATATTTGTTGGGGTAACCTTAGTTAATTCTCATATATTTAAGAGGAATCTTGATTCATTTATTAAATCCTATGGGATGTGTTAATTCAAATAAGAGTAGAATCTATAGATGGAACACTTTGCCTAGTTTGTTACAGAGGATCTTATATATATTTGGATTTGTTGGTCAAACAAAATGATCAGTGTTTAAATATTTAGGTATCCCAATATTCTTCAAAAAATTGAAAGCGGTGTATATATATTATTTGTCTTAAAATCAAGGACAAAATTCAGTAGTGGGGATTCATCTGGTTGAATCTAATAGGAAAGATGATCCTCATTAGGTTTGTGATCTCTTCCTTTCCCCTTTTCCAATTCTCTTCCTTGTTAGCTCTTATCGGTGTAACACAATCCATCTACAAGTAAATTTGTAAATTCCTTTGGAAATGAGTAAATTCAAAACATATAAAAATCTATTTAGTTAAATGGGAAATAGTAAGAACCCCAGTGGATCACGATATTAATCTTTGAGGCGCACGGCTTATGAATATTTTCTTGGATCCAAATTGATATGGATCCTTGTCATGGGAAAAAAGGAATTATGAAAAGAAGTATATTATAATATCAATCCTCATATGCCTATACATTTTCACTTCAGAAGGCAATGGATCTAGAATATGAAGATTGTGTAAAGAAGGGGGCAAGATGATATAAGACAAATTGTATTGGATTCCTAGGAATGGAAAGAAAATAAATCTATTGGATGATAGGATTCTTGGCAGAGTGAGCTTGGTGGTTTATATCAAGTTGTTTTGTTCTATAAATTGGAAGAAAGAGGTCATAGGGTCAAGTCCCCGTGTTGGTTTCCTCTGTGTATACCTCACTCAACGTCCCCAATGGGTTAGGTTTCCTAATAAATATAGTTGAACTATTTACCTCGAGTGTCATCCTTGAAATTAGGGGAAGTTCCCTAAGGGTTTCCTATGATGTGTTTTCCATCGAAAAAAAGGATTCTTGGTAGATCTCTATTGTCAAGAAATATTGATCTGTCAAAATTAAGGAATTGGTTCTCTGATAACATAATTGTGACCCTTTTTTACCTCTATAATTGGGACCAGATAGGGAAATGGAAAAATTGGAAGCGAGTGGGAATTCCAAATCACCTAAAATTTGATTTAGAGATGTTATTTTCTATGTTTCATGGACCTACTTCAATTTGTATTCATATTAAAGACAACATAGGATGGGGTATTACGAGCAAGTACTCAGTTAAAGAAGGATACAATAGACCTATTCAATCCCTCCCACTCCCCCATTTCTCTTGTATTTGGAAAATAATTTGTCACAATGATGGCCTCCCTAAGGTGAACACTTTATGTTGGTTCCTCATTCACGAGTGAATCCTCACTACATAAAATCTCAAGAAACACCAAATTGCAAGAGCAACATGTGTGTCTTATTCAAAAAAAGAGGATACAGCTATACAATTCTTTCTATAATGCGAGTACTCTTACTCAGCGTGGGACATAACCCTTGTATAACTTAATCATCATATGATATTTCCCTCACAATGGAATGTATTCTTCCTTAATTCCAAAGATTACTATCTTATCTCTTTGTAGAGTAAACATTTCCTTCCCAGAATTTGGATGGCTCTCCCAAAATATATTTTTTGGAAGATTTGGAAAGTGAGAAATAAATTCATTTTTGAATTTGAATAAATCTCTCCTTTGAAAACTATGATCTGATCCCAGGCCCTTCTCTCTATGGTCCTTCTTCTTCAGGGGGTTTCATATCTCTGGCCCCTTTCATGCAAATAGAGATTATGAGTTAATAATTTTATAAAAGGGAACACCCTTTAGGCCAAATGGTCTTGTGTCATAATACCTACTCCTTCATTCTAGAAAATACAAATGAATCAAGTATAATTTCATGAGTAGATATACAATTGAAGGTGTCATAATATTCTTTTATATGGAGCATTAAAAGGGGACCCAGGGGTGGCATGAGTGGTGCGTATTCTTTTGGGTCTTGATTGAAATACAAGGATCGCTTATGAATGGGGAATGGGTTGGAAAAATAAGAACCAAGTTCAGAGTTATGCGTTATATATGGGTTTGTAATTCATCAATGATTTTAATATTCATTACGTCATGGCTTAAGGAGACTCCTTGGTTGTAATTGCACAAGCAACGAGGAAAATTGTTAAAGAGGAAGTTCAATAAATGTCCATATTCAATAATAAACCACTAGAAACCTAAAAATTATAATGGAATTATATCTTCTACATATTTGAAGGCATAACAATCAAGTGGTTTATTGGTTAACTAACAAGGAAACCTCTCTTCATTGTGGAATTATGGCCAATATTGATGGTCACACTAATTACTAGTGGTCAAGAATGAGAGCCACCCTCGTCGTTGGTGTTTCCCCTAAGACACTCCAAAAGGAGATAGCCAATATGAAGGTTTGTGGAGAAATAGATTGGGTGGGTTTTTCTTCTATATGGGAGACTCCCTAGAGAAACATTCACAAACTCTTTGGTGAGTAATTAAGGGAATTTCTAACTTTGAAGAGATAAGTGTTGGGTTTTCTTATTTTCTTGGTTTTAATGGAATACCAGTGGTATTTGTTCCTATTGTTTCATGTCTCCTGGAATCTCATCTAAGGGATTGATGAGAGTTTTATGTGTACGCGGATCATGGAAAAAACAAGTTCCATTTTAGGGATAGGAGAAGTTCAAGGGGAAATAAGGGAAATTTATAATTTGTTGAGGAGGCTAGACCTACAGTTGGAGGATGTAATTGTAGTCATGGATCAACTCTCTTCTCATGTTTCCCACATGGATACAAGGTTTGATGCTCGAGAAAATCATGTTAGAGTACAATGGGGAATGATATAAAAGTTAATGCTTTATTTTTACATTCACCAAGATATGTTGTTGACTGTGACTCAAGGAGGTCTCTTATATAAAAATGTGACTATTGATTCCAAATATCTATATGAGGATTCTATCAATCCTCCTGCAAAGGAAATAATTGAGGTGTCTAGTTCACATGACCAAGCAAAATACTAGGATGAGGAGGACAAGAGCATGAATGAAACTTCGAGTGTACAAAAACATACCTAACTCTTCTTTTAGATGATTCTTTTGTATATCTCTTCTAGAATAGTTCATTAAAGTTTATAGTTTTAAATACTCTGTTATGCATGTTTTATCTATTATAGATGTTCAGACCAAAAGGAGTTTTTAGGACATAGCTCTAGTAAGATGAGCAGTTTTTTTAATATGAGAAATTATGTATGATTTCCTCTATATTTTACCATCCTTTTACTATAAAAAATTTACACATTACCATTAAAAAAAACTAATTCTCTACCTTTAGCACCAATTTACACACCACTTCTATTGAACAAAAGCTGTTGATTATGAGCTTTAAATCCCCCCCCCCCCCTTATAGAGATATATAGTACATCACTTGGTAACCACCAATGAAAATATTGGTTGGTGCGCTAATGAATTCAATGGGATTTTATCTCAATACCTCCATGAACTTTCACAGAATATCATCTACTAAGCAAGTTAAACCTATGTTATTTTAATTTTAAACCATTCCCATACCTCAAAGCGCATTGATCCATGTCCTCCTACTGACTGTTACTTATCTAGTTGGATTCATTATAAAATTTATCATTTATTTAAATACTTTCTTGGGGGGAATGGGGTCCAAAAATGTCTGAAAAAAATGTATAGCCATTTTGAGGCATCAAATATACCTTTATTTTTGTTTGGATTATTTATAGGAGGAACATTCCATATTCTACACACTGATGTCTTTTTAATGGTGCAAGAATCGCCTAAATCAAAGCTCATATGCAAAAATTACGCTACCCACAAGTTGAACACCCTGGTACAAGTGGATGCCATGTCTACCCCATTATTCCAATAAGTGGGGATATCAACGTGTAAACTTTCTTGAATATTCTAGAAATTCCAAACCTTAGTAAAATTTTAGGGTTGAGGAAGTCAAAATCCCTAACCCTAGACAATTATTGGGATATGTTAAATACCAATTCGTTAGGAGGAGAAGAGGTTCCATCCTTGACCAATATTGTAATTATTCCATAGCTAAGAGAAACAAATAGGAGTGCTATTTTGAGAGCATAACAGAGAATGAAGGATATTTTGTAGCATCTGTTCAAGACACGATGTCTAAATCTAACTCCATAGTGAGTGTTCGTTCCTGTATATGTGCATTTTAATGACTGCAACAAAGAGAGAGAAGAGAATAGGCCTCACCTTCTAGGTAGGTTTTCTCCTGTATTAAGTTTCCTAGGATAAATCTAGTGTTCTTTGTGTAGATGATGTGTTTATGTGCATGGTGTTTCATTTATGTAGTGTGCATAATATAAGGTTTATTCTTCAAATTTTATAAGGTATGTTGTGACGAACTGTTCTAGTGGAATATCCACCGCAATTTACAGATCATTTTGGTATCAGAGCAATTTTCTTTGGGGTTTTGTAGGAAATTGCAGGATGTAAGAGTTGGCGAAGAAGAGAAAAAGTCTTCAAAGTAGGGTATTTTTTAGGGACAAATTTCACCAATTAGCTATTGTTTTGGTGGGGGTGGGGTTCACAAAATGAATTCACTAATTGGTCATTTATACTCTAAAATATTGCCTATATTTACATAAAAATATGTTTTTTATTATAATATTCACCAAAATTTATAAGTTTTAGTTGTAAATTGTATGTTTTTTATTTAATATTCTCCTACCTATGTATATATATGATTTTTTTAAATAATCGTCTAGAATACTATACTTAGGTATACTATTAGAATCCTCAAAAAATAACCTCCTTCAAACCCTAGACATGGTGGGTGAATCCAGTGAAGAATCGTGGGGTGAATATGAGGAGTGAGTTACAAATATGGAAATATAAAACACTAATATCTCTCACAATATGTCAATCATCATGTCGACTCTGGACATAAATTTTGGACTTTCAATGATTTTGGAGGCTCTAACTCAGAGGTCATATTAGAGGAGAAATCGAGAGATAAACATGACCAAGAAAAAGTAGCTAAGGAAAGAGATCGAGAAAGAGAAGCCAAGTTCCAATGCCATTACCCCTTCCCAACCTTTATTTAAGATGGAATCAAAAGATAATATCATGCCTTACCAAGGTGAGATCGATGCTTTAAATTTGATTCAGTGGTTGCATCAATTAGAGGTCCATTTTAGCATCCACAAAATAGATGAGGAGTAGAAGATTCCATTTGCTCAATTTAAAATAGGGATTCATGAATTAACTTGGTGTGAAATCCACATGGAGACACTTAGGATCGAGGGTGATTCACCACTAACTAAGTGGGATAATTTCAAAACACTCATTAGGTCCCAATTATACCCTATCTAGTATGTAGAGGACCAATGGCTCTGTTGGCATTAATTTAGGAAAAGGAAAGGGTAGAGTGTGCAAGAGTACACCACCGAATCCAGAAACATGGATATCATTTTGGGTGTCCCACCCAAGAATCTAGATATATCGCTAAAGTATCTAGGGAGACTACACAATCAATTATGAAATAAAGTGATGATATTCGAGCCCAATACAACTGATGAGGCATGTATGCAAGCATGATTCCTAGAAAATATCGACCACAAGAAAGGACATCCAAGTGGTTCCATATATAAAGATAACCAAGATGATTCCAAGGAGAGGAAAAAGAAGTGGAAATGGAAAGACAAGAAGATGATAGTCATTGCACATAATTTCAAGGGACCAAGTAGCATTGTAACCATTGTAGTATCTATGGTCACATTGAAGAAAACTGTTGGAAGCTACATTCATAGATGAACCATACGAACTGCAAGAAGGATTCCAAGAAGAAGAACAATCTAGCCATAAATTCAAGTAGGTAAGAAGAGATAAACTTAGATGTGGATGAGAATATTGTTTGCACTTGAATGAAGAAAGAGGTGAATATGAGTAGCCTTCATAACAAGGAAGAGAAGGATATGACAAAACTCTTCCATATCAATATCTAGGTAAAGAAAACCAAGGTAGACGCTTTATTCAATTTTGGTTCACAGGACAATCTCATATCAACCAATCTAGTCAAGAATCTTGGGTTGGAGGTTCATGATCATCCTAACCCTTAACCATTGGGATGGGTAAAAAAGGATACATAGATGGTCACAAAATAGTGTAAAATCAAATTTGATGTAAGTGTAGATTTTATTTATGAAGTAGAGGTAGATGTAGTACCCCTTTATGTGTGTGGTGTAGTGTTTGGAATCCCTGATATGTATATGAGGGATGCATTCTTCATGAGGAGAGAAAAATAGTACCACTTGATCAGGGATGGGAAATCGTTCATTATCAATTCACATAAAGGCAAATCAAAGATATCATAGGTAAGTGGAAACCAATACAAAAGGCTTCCTATCTCAAATAAGAAATACATTTTTCTTTTCTTACGAGAGAATTAATTCGATGATGAATTGGTAAGAGTAAGGGCATCCTTGGAGGGATGTCCTAGAGAGAAAACACATCAGTTGGATGATTTTCTACATGCGTATAGAGGCGTTTTCTATGATCCTAAAGGGATACAACCTAAGAGGGAAGTAGATAATGAGATACAATTGTTTCTTGACTCCCCATTACCAAATATTGGAATGTACAGATAGTCTATTCTATACGTAGATCAAGTGAAGAAGTAGTTGGGGCTATTGTTGCAGTTGAAAATGATTTGAGAAATCACCTCACTTTATGGGTAACCTATCATCATCATACCCAAAAAGAATGAAACTTGGAGAATGTGTATCAATTATAGAGCTTTGATCAATATTACACTTTATTAATGGTACCATTACCCAAGATTGATTATTTGTTATCCCAGTTGCATCATATCAAGTAATTCACAAAGTTGGATCTCAAATTAGGATACCACTTGGTAAGTTTCAAAGAAGAAGACACCTGGAAGATCACCTTTAAGACAAGGAAAGGATCTTATTAATGCCTGACCATGCCTTTTGGTTTATGTAATATTGTTGCTACATTTGTGGGACTAGTGAATTATGTTTTGTGCCCATATTTAGATTCATTTTTTTTAGTGTATTTGGATGATATATTTTTGGTTTAGAGATATACGTAGAAGGAGCACATCTCACATCTCATGAAAGTATTAGAGACTCTAAAAAATCACTAGCTACTTGATAATATTAAGAAATGCCAATTTTCTTAACAATCATTGGTGTATTTGGGGTCTATGTCAATGGAGGGGAAATCAATATAGATCCCAAAAATATGGAGGCCATTAAAAAATGGCCAAATCCTACTAATCACTAAATTTAGGATCTTTTGTGGGGAAACATAGCGCCTATGGAAGTTTATCACTTCCATTTCAATGGTGGCTATACCACTTAATGCCATAACAACAAACTGTAAGAGTTCTTGATGGGAAAAATCAACAAAAATATTTTGACGAGCTAAAATCAAATATTAGTCAAGCTACAACTCTCACATTGCCTAAGTTGCAAAATCCATTTGAAGTGGAGATAGATGCAAGTCGGTATTCTATGGGAGCAGTTTTGATGCAAGGAGGTAAGTCAATATGATATCATTCTAAAATGTTTCTTGGGGGGGGTCTTAGAATAACCTACCTATGACAAGGAGTTATATGCCTGGTTCAAGTTGTTAAGAAGTGGAAGCATTATTCCATGTGCAAAGAGACCATTATCCATAGATATCGTTGACTACTGCAAGATTTGTACACCAAGAGTAAGATCCATCAAAATAGAAATTACAAGTGGATTGGTTTTTGCAATAGTTTCATATAATCATCAAGTATAAGAAGGAAAACAACAATAAGTTAGCATACATGCTTTCAATGCCACCCACATACAAGATTAAATATTTTGGGAACTCTTATGCACATGGAACCTTTTACCCATGATGGATACAAAAAATTTGAGGACTTAGATGAGGTGTTTGAATAGCTATAGGGATGAATTCATGTAGAAGAAGGTGACAGTAAGGCTTATTATCATCTCCAAAATGAGTTATTCTGCAATCTAGACAAACTCTATGTTCCTCAAGGTGAAATATCACAACACATTAGAGAGGTGCACACCTCCAAATTTGTAGGTGATTTTGAGTTGGGGAGATAGTTTCTAACTTAGAAAGGTATATTGGCCCAGAATACAAGAATATGTAGCATGGTATATCATATGTGCATATATTTTTGTACCAACAAGCCCAGTATTAAAAAGCAAGGTCTATGCCATCCCTTATCTGTACCCACTTAACCTTGGGAAATCATTTCCATGGATTTTTTTTGTGGTTTACCAATGACTTGGAACGAACATAACTATTTATTTGTTGTAGTTTATAGATTCAGCAAGATGTGAATTCTTATGCCTTGTAAAAATACCATCAAAGGACAAGAAGAAATAAACATGTTCTTTGAGTAGATCTAGGAGCAGTTTGTGATACCAAGGAGCATCATCTTAGACAATAATAGTAGATTTATCAGTGCCATTTGGAATACACCATGGGATAATATGGACACTAAGTTTAACATAACAACATTCCATCCACGTATAGAAGTATTTAATAGGAATTTCATGTAGCTTTTGAGGGGTTACAATCAGAAGCATCTAAATACTTGGGATTTTCATATTATCAATATTCAACACTCATATAATAGTACCATCCACACTTTTACTTGCTCTTGAAGCTTGATTTAAGAATTTTCACCTTCACCCTTAGATGTAATACATGGACATTGAGGGGGAGTGGAGATAGACATTATAGGAGAAGTGTTAAAAGCAAAGAAATTTCTTGAAAAGATTAGACATATCCATTTGCAGGTACCATATATGTTGAAGAAGTCGTGGGAAAGGTATTAGGATATACATGATCAACACAAAAGTGAGAAATCATTCAAAATGGGGGATATATTTTGGTTACAATTTAGCAAGGATAGACTATAGGGTCCTAGTAAGAAAATCAAGAGTCTACAATATGGACCTTTTGAGGTATTGGATAAGGTGGGAGATAATGCATACACACTCAATATACCCTCGTACATGTACATATACTCAATCATGAATGTGGAAATTGTAAAGTATATGAGAATTCCATATTTTATCAAGAGGAGGAGAAGGTCCCAGTTTCTAAAATAATTCTAGAACTATAAGACAGGGGCAGCATGACCTTTGGTACATTGGGTTGAAAGGACAAGTTCCAAGAAAAGCGAAATGGTACTCCAAGGAAAAGGTAGAGGAAAAAATCACTCACCTCATTAAGTAAATATTTTGGGGACCAAAATCCTCCCTAAATGGAGAGGTGTGATCCAATTGGGATCATAATATAATTTATCATCTATTTCAGTACTTTATTGGTGGAAATTGTGATTGAAAAACATATGAAAACTTTCTAGATCCATTTTTATGCATAAAACAACCATTTTTCTTTGAACCATTTAGCAAAGGAATATTCCATATTCTACACATCACTATATTTCCAATGGTTCAAGAATCACCTCAATTGGAGCTCATATGTGAAAGTTATGCTTCCTACAAGTTGACCAACCTTGTTGACCACCCTAGTACAAGTGGATAACATGTCAACCTATTATTCCAACAAGTGGGGCTAACTACATGTGGAATTTAATGAATATTATATAAGGTACAAACCTTATTTATAATTTAGGGTTGAGGAAGTAAAAACAATCATAACCCTAGATGACTATCAAACTATGTTAAATATCGGGCCATTGGAGGAGAAGGGGTTCCATTATTGAGCATTGTAATTGTCCCATAGCTGAGTAAAACATCTAGGAGTAGTATTTTGAGAGTATAACATAGGAGGAGGGATATTTTTTAGCTGTCATTCATGCCACAATGTATAAAGGTAACTCCAAAGTGGGTGCGCATTCCTTTGTATGTCCATTTTTATAACTGCAACAAAGATAGAGAAGAGAATCTCACCTTCTAGTTTCCTTTTCTCTTGTATTGGGTTTCCCGTGATAAATATTGTGTTATTTTGGTGGATGGTGTGGTTATGTGCATGTTATTTCATTTATGTAGTTTGCATAATCTAAATTCTAGTCTCCAAATTTTATATTATATGTTTTGTTGAAATGTTCTAGCAGAATATCCATGGCAGTTTACAGATCAAGTACATATCAATATTTTTATAGAACTCATTTGTGTACTCCTATATACTCTTCTTGTGTTACAAATTTTACACATGTCTAAGTATATTCTACTTATAATATACAAACAAAAATTCTTCTTATAGCTTTGCAATCATCTTATTCCGACTTCATAAAATTCACTCTTATTGCATGAAATACCAGACATTGTAGTATTTTTTTCAAATTTAGCCTTCAGCTTGTTTTTGAGGGTATTCATATTTCTAAATCTACAAATATATTTCCAAATTAATAAGTTATTCAATCAATGCCTTTGATTTTTAACATCCTCCATTATAGGCACTTTCAATTTTCATCGCCATTCTCTTCTTCCTTGAAAATGTCACTAGTTGCCTTATATCCATTTTCGAATTTGTCTCTCCCTCTTCCTGCAATTTCATTCCACTCTCATTCACCTCTCATAAATGTTTTCAATTCTTCAACTACGCTACCCTTTGTGTAGCATCCACAATTCTCTAATCATTAGTGTTCTTTTGCTTTGTCTTGAAATTTCCAATAACCCGCCAACTTGCAACCTTATGTTGTCTTGTTTTAGGCTTATTATTTCTCAATTCACTCTCTTAATACCTATAACATTCTATAATTCCAACTTTAATTTCCTCTTTCACCTCTTTAGCTTCTCATGGAAAATTAGGTCAAGCCTTATCATTTCACATTCCATTGTGCAACCTTTCATATTCTCTTAGAATTATCTCTACTATGTGTGCTCATAATGCTTCTCGTGTATTATTTCTATAGTTCTCTCATTGAGATCATACTCCACACTTTCCTTGTCACATGTGTTTTTTTTTGTTCCATCACACTTTCCTAGTTCACTACCATGCTTGGTAAATCCATGGATGTCAACTTCATCGCTAAGAAAATAAATATATATGGGTCCACATGGGTCCACAAATATGGTTGATATATAACAAGGAGAGAAATTCCATTGACCATATATTTTGAGATAATTTTCAAGTCAAAACCTTGTGACTTAAATGTATTTAGACACTTGACACAAGGAATTGGCTTATGGAACCTTGAAAAGACCCTACCTATAGGTTACTATCTCTACTACATATTTTAGTGGAAAATCGGTTAGAGAATGAACAAAATTTCATACATAAATAGGTTATATTAGGCCTCTTGCACAACATCAATCCATCTCATTTGAGAATCTCGCAATAAGGCCCATTTGAATACAATTATTATTGATCCACAATATGCATGTGAGTAGTCTTTATGTAATAAAGTTACTTTAAGCATAAAAAATGGTTGCTTAGCCCTAAAATCAAATCAATTTTAACCCGTGTTTTTTCACAAATGATCGTGTTTTCATCACAATTTTAAGCCTTGAAAATGTTATTTTACATGAGAATAAGAACCTAGTAATTCAAAATTAACAAACAAGTTCATCCAAGGGATCAAGGGAGGGTATAAATTCCCACTTCTCATAAGATTTACTTTACCATTTTTAAAAATTTTGAGTGTGTTCTACATTCATCATAATCAAGTAAGTATTATATCAATTGATTACACCCCAAAGCGCTCGATTCCAAGGAAAAATCGCCAATACTTAAGTGAATAAGGCAGGTTGTCTAGATCATGTGATGGGAAAGGTGGTAGGTGATAAAGTAGGCATAAAATCTAGATGGAGCAAAGCCTTTGTAAGAAGGTGGCATGTTAACTAGAGTAGTTAGTAGAGGTTGAGGGATAATTAAGAATAGAATCAAGGTTGCATGTAAGGATCCATTTAGAGTGAATATAGGCAAAATTTAAATCCATGTCAACCAAGTCACCACTAGTGCATTTAGATGATTGATGAATCCTAGTATGATATTTTTCCTAATGCAAAAAAATGAGCATGGAGTGAAAATATTCAAGTCATCTCATTGAATGAATGAAGAAGTCGATCAATGAACAACAAAAACCTTATATTGATTCAATTTTGGGTAGTAAAATGATCAAACTCCTTAACAAAATAAAGTAGACAACTAATTGTAGAGATCCCTTCTTAAGCTTACACTTCAACCTATACGCATGCCTATAATGGAGAAATTATTAGATCATTATAATACTTTTGTTGTAGAACATGACCTTTTAATGAAAACAAAGGAGGTGCAACAAGTGCTTTGCCACAAAGTTCACCTAATATATCTCTCAATTTTATTAAGAATCCTAGATTTTGGTCTATATCTTATGCTCCTTTATATTTTTTACTATATTTTTCTGAAGGTGGTAAAACCTATCATAACTCTGTTGTTAACCAATAGTGAGGACAATCATCTTTGGTTGCTACCCACAAATCAAAGATGAATCATCACCAGTATTCAAGGAAAACCATGCCACCTAAAATGACCCATTAGTGGTCAATGGGTCACATGCTTTCACTCTTATTATATTTCTTTGGGTATTAGGTCATTAATCCATTTTCTTATGTTTGAGGAAGATGAGTTCTTATCCAATAATAATATTTTTTATGTCTTACTCTGGGACCAGAAGAATTTTCATCGTAGATAGTATTTGTGAGAAATATAGTATCCCTTATGGTCATTGTTGAGGATACTTCAAGTGGTGTCGCATGCTTTATAGTAGCATCTAACCTTAGTCGCATCTTGAAACCTCCATGTAATTTCACAAATGAGCATCCACTAATAAAGTTAACCCTGTGGCATGTGAACTTTAAACCATTTCAATGCCTCAAATCTCATATTTGATCCCTATCCTCCTAATATACATATATATTACACCCTTAGTCTATGGAAGACAAATATATGATACTACCAGCAAGAATTAGTTGAGCACACAAATAATGCATGTGTTAATATGGAGTTTCCATGTAGTTTCCATGCACTTTTATCACTTGGGCACTCTTTTTATTCAAGAATAGTGTAATCCTCATGTTTTTCCTTAAGTAGAACCATAGCCAAAATCCCTTTCTTAGTAGAACAAAAATGACACATCTCAAAGCCACAAAAAAAGGAAAGAACTCTAGGAAATCAGAAATCCATGAGTGAAGATCATGCATGGAATGCACTTGTGCAACATGATTACACTCTAAACTTATATATTATCACCTTCCTATCCTATAAATAAAGGATCCAAGGCTAATATAAAAGGACATAGATAAAGCGATTGAACACATAAAAACTCTAGATAAATTTAGAGTGATAAGGTAAAAATAGTGCAAGGATGACATTTCCATTGTTGAGGAGAAGCTAGTGAATTCTTCCTTTAACAATGTGGTTATATTGAGTGGATATTAAAGACTCGCCAATTGGTTCCTCCTCTATACTAACATGAGATACAATCATTAACAAAGGATCAATAATTGTGGGTAAGGACAAGAGGATCCATACTTCAGTGAAGAGCATAATCCATGAGGACTCGAGTGTCCAAATAGTTGTAATGTTACCTCTAATTTTATATAGATCGATATTCTCCTGCCCCACCCCAAAATGTGTGGAATTGATTAGTTTATATTAAAATGCATGAATCACATACTAGGATGTGCTTTGCTTTACTTGGAATTAGCTTAGATTTGATTATGTGCTTTATAAATATGATGCAAAAGTATTTGAGGAAGGTACTTGTTTGATTTGTATGTGGGAATAGGAAAGACATTGCAATGATAGTTGGATTGGCTAGGCACACTCAAGAGCATTAGATGAATGAAGGAAACAGGTTTCCTCTCATACCTCCTTTCCTTATTTTTCATTGAGTTACATGTATATCTAACGAAAGTGTGATTAGGAGGCAACACTCCTAGTTTAATATAGAAAGTGGGTTTTCACCTACATCTAATATAGAAATAAGTGGATCTACAGTTCCAAACTTGGGTTTTTCTTACGATTCGATTGTTCCTCTTGATTTCACTCTACCACTTAGTACTAACGATGTCCCAAGTGGTATTAATACACTTATTAGAAGAAATATGTAAGGGGGGGAGTAATATCCCAAGAAATTAGGGTATTCCTAGGGGTATTCATTTCTAAAGGGGTAGTCCAGCCTCAATGAGAAGCTATGTCTAAGGTAGTGTCACACTTGGAGGTTGGAAAGGGATTTTTTTTAGCAACCTCAATGTATGTACTTATCAACATTCACCATTTTGGTAACTCTAAACTGATCAATCCTATCACATTTAACAAATAACCCTATTCACCACCAACTTAAATGGCCCATTATCCCCGCCAAATTGCCATCGGACACTCCCAAGTTTGATGATCAATATAGAGGAGATATATCAACCCATGGCATGACCTTCCATTTTTATTTGTGTCTAACTCATTGGTATATGATAGAATTAAGTTGTGCTTATTCCAATGGGTCTTCACCAACAACGCTACTAAGTGGCGTATTGAATTACCTTGAACTTCTTTTGTCTACCTGTCATCCTTATCGATGTTATTTTTGGCAAATTTTTAGTTACATGTGTGTTAAAAAATAGGGAAGGAATGGTTAACTTCACTTCACCAATTAACTTCCATGCATATGTCTGAACATATCCATGAGTGGTGACATCAACGATGGCTCATTAGAATTAATATTTCGAACCAATTCCTCTTGGATTGGTTTGTGAAATTGTCATTTCCAAACATTTCCAAGGATGTAGTGATACTAAGTGATCTTATAGAAGAGAAAGGTATTTTACACACACATCAACTAGATTTGGTTTATGCCCAATTCAACATGATATATCAGTTAACCCCTCCTACACCTTGATCTTAATTTTACATCTCAAAACCTACCCTATGAATGCATGTTTAAGAAGTGATCATTTATGTCAGTCAATCTATGTTTATCGGTTGGAAAGAAATATTGGGCAAGTGTCCATTATCCAAACATGCCTACAAGTAGTCAATCCACCCATAATGTTTCTTCTTTATTTAAAAATTTTAACGTTCATTATGTTTAATCCACTTCTTGAAAACAAAACTAGTAACTCAAAGGTAAGAGACAGAATAAATACAAAAATTCTAATGCCAGGGATAGAGAAACAAAAACACCCAATTCTAAAGCTAGAGGTAAAAAGGAAAAAACAAAAGCTCAAATTTCAATGTAAAAATAGCATTGAATGCATCCCACCCATGAATGTATGAAAATGGCTGATATTAATTGGATTTGGGTCAACAAGAGGCTCTATAGAAACCCGCAGTCCCCACCAATCCTTTCCCTCCTCAATGTCAACAGATGACTACCACTAATCATGCATCTCCGTAGGGGAGGAAATCAAGGAAACCCCCCATAGGATAAAATACCTTGATTGTTAACATATTCATGTGTGAGCAATATGTCAACCTGAAACATCGCATTTGGAATTATGATGATATTGTGGTTAGTATTTATGTTAATCATTCCTCTCCATCACAACTTGATGGTTCTCTACACATAGATAAACCATATAATGACTTAATGCTTGGACTTCCTAAGTGGGGAATTTGTAGGTTGGAACATAACCCTAATGTGCACAAAAACCAAAACTATAGTATAGTTGAAGATATTTTTCAAGCCATTTGTGTTATGTCAACCTTGAAAGTTTTCCAAAGCGTCCCACTGCAGCGGTGATCATTGTTAAATAAAAGGGAAATATTGACCCTTCAAATTCTCATATTTTGAATTGTTATCTTAACTAAAGCTATCACATGCTCCCTCACCTCATCGTGTTCTAGATCTAAGTGTTTTTGAAAGGAACAAACATTTTTGATGTGTTTTCTATGAAGGAGACTCTACTTCTGTCATGTCATTAACTTATTGGAGAAATTCGTGATCTCTTGAGATTATTCAATTGTCCACACCATTGAAATATTTCAACATTCATTGTTTCAAACTGCACATAATCATTGTTGCATTCTAGTCAAATTGGGGGTCAAGACAACCTCAATTGAAGTAGAAAGTGTACATGCTCCATTAAATTATAATCTTGTTTTAGGATGGAGCTGGACATATGTGATGCCGACAATGTTATATTTTTTTTTAGGTTATTCATTTTCCTCATGAGGGGAAATTGTCACCATTTATTAGTTACATTACTACATGTCAAATTCCAAAGCCATCTCAAAATCTATCATTCCATTCATTAGTGATTCTAAAGCAATTGTTGATAGCATCACCACATGGATATTCAAATATTCATATATTTTATGGGTACTTCTATGTAACAAATAAAATAATATATAAATATTGAAATAATAATAAAAAAGTTGTTAAACAAATATTAAATAAATTTTATATGTAATTAATCGAAAAGATAAAGACATCCCCTTCCATTGAAAAGGCACATAAGACCATATTTAAATGGTCCATCAAATTGTAATGTAAATATTTCTCATCAATTTATATTCAACATTATTTATTCTTTCCAAATGGAGTTATTTTATATTGGTTGATTATTCACTTGATCAATTCCTGAGAATGTATGGATACAGATATTATTGTGGTATCAGAGCCCCTTCTTGGGCTTGATTCTAACCTTTTTCCACAAATCATTCTCGAAGTTTCCTTGAAACTTGGACTTTGACCATTATTTTTAGACTTTGTCTAAACTTGGATTATGGCCATCATTTTTAGGTTTCCCAAAAATCTAGGACCTTGTCCAAATGCAAGCCTATGGCCAAACAAGATTCAATCAAGTTAATCTAAAAAAATAAAAAAGGAGAAAAGAATAAATCATTTCGGTTGCAAATAAGAAGTAAGAAAAAAAAATATTACAAAGAAAAAGTGGGAAAAAAAATTAGCTAGAAGAAAAGAAAAAATAAAAATAAAAATAAAGTTAAAGAATAGAATTCATAAAACCACACATTTCTTTATGAAACCAGACATGGTTTTACTTACTATGTTAAAATTATAAAGAAGTTTGATAAGGTGTGCTTTGAGGACAAAGCATCATGATGAGGAAGGCAATGTAACAAATAAAATAATATATCAATATATCAATAAACAAATATTGAAATAATAAAAGAAAAGTAATTAGACAAATATTAAATAAATTTGATATATAATTAATCAAAAAGATAGAGACCTACACTTCCATTTAAATGGAACATAAACCATATCTAAATTGTCCATCAAATTGTAATGTAGATATATTTCATCAATTTATATTCAATATTATTTATTCTTTCCAAATGGAGTTACTTTCTATTGGTTGATTATTCACTTGAGTAATCCTTGAGATATCCGGATATGGATATTACATTTTACATTTCCTCCATCAATATGTTATGTAGGCTCATCCCCCATATTTACCATATCTTTTCTTTCCATTGAAACCGTAGATAAAGATGCAGGGGTGCTACCCATTTCATCATAAATTGGCTTGATGGAAATGTGTATGCCTTTGTTTATGGTAAGCATAACTCATAAATCCATTCAAATGGATACCAAAAATGATAATAAAAATATTTTACTTTAGGAGTATGATTAGTTTATATTGATCATTTGTGTTATCAATATCCTAATTCTGATGAATTCCTAAACGTTGTTTTTCCTTCGAATGAATCTATCTTAGAAACATTGTCTAGTCCAAAATGACCTTGGGAAGATATGAAGCATCAATAATATTTTCTACTTGAGCTTGAGAACATGGAGGTTGGCCTAACTAGCCTTTTTTTTCCAAGTGATATTGATTGTTACCAATTCCCCATACTTACACAATATGTGTTTGCAAAAGATAACCTGACCAGCATTTCAAAAAATTTACTTATTAATAGCTCCATAAAACCTAGCATCATTGAAAACATTATGATTGGGGTTGATTGTTCTCCTCTAGAACTTGAATATTACACTACCCTTTTCATGGATATTCAAGAAATTTTTGCATGGCCCTATGAAGAAATGCCCAATATTGATCCTTAATCATCAAACATTAAATCAAAACATATGCTAATGTCAAGCCTATTTGGAAAAAGATACATCCTTTCAATCCAAAAAACCAATTGTTATTAAGGAAAATGTGGAGAAATTTCTATGCATTAGATTCATCCATCATGTACCTTTGATTCAATGGGTATCCAACCCTATTTTGGTTGGAAATAAACATGGCATTATTCAAGTTTGTACTAATTTTAGGAATCTAAATAATATTGTCTCAAAGACCATCATCCTACCCCTTTCATTGTCCAAATTATTGTTGAATGCATTGGGAATTCTATATTTTATTTCATGTATGGTTTTTTTTTCCATAATTAGATCCAAATTTGATCCAAAAACTAGCACAAAAAAACCTTTATATATCCTTGGGGTACTTTATCTTATCACAAGATGTTGTTTGGCCTTAAAATGTTAGAGCCACATTTCAGTGGGTCATGTATTGCACTTGTCACAATATTAAGCACATATTTCAAGCTTCTTTAATGACTTAGATTCTCGCTCCAAACAATGAACAAACCATGTTTCTCGTCTATATTTTGTTTTTGAATGGCATTTCCATTATAACATTTTATTGAATCCTCACAAATTTATAATTTGTGTGTCTCTAGGAAATTACCAAGGTTCATTGTGTCTTAGAATGGGATCGTGATTGATGCCTTTGAGCTGGAAGCAATAGTTCAATTTCCTCCCTTGCGTATGATTAGAGAAATTTAAGTTTGCAAGGTAAAGAAAACTTCATATGAAGGCTTAATGAAAGCTATTTTTAAATTTAGAAAGGTTTATGCACCTATTAAAATATAGTTATTTGGGATTATCAATCCTAGTGATCATTTGATGCCTTGAGAAATACTCTTTGTATACTCTTTTGTTGAGTCCTCTATATTATAATCATGATTTATTTTTATTTTTTTTACCTCATAGTGTTCAAGTCAACCATTGGAATGGTCTTGATATAAGAAGAAAAACCACAACACTATCATGTTATTTATTACCTAAACAAAGGACTTAGTGGTCCTAAATTACGATATTCCCATGTCGATAAATTGGCATTATTAGCAGTGCACATTGTCCAAAGAATTAGACATTATATACTTCTTCAAAAAATTCTTATTTTTGTTAACTCCGATCCTATGCAACATTTTTTAACTCGACGCATAATCAAGGGAAACTATTCTAAATGGATTTTAATCCTCTAAGAGTTTGATTTAGAATTTTCCACATATAAATACAAGAATTCCTTACCTTCTTATAGTCTATTGTATGAGATCCCTATATATAATGAGGATCATGTTGTTGATGACTATTTGACATATGAAAAAATATTCCTCGTTGCCTTTTTTGACCCCTAGTATGAATATGTATTAGTGTATGTTCAAACTCAATGTTGGTGTTCTCACTAATCTCACGATGAGCATAGGTGGATCCATCATCAAGCCCAAAACTATCTGATTTTTGGTGAAATTTTATATCGTTCTAGAATATATTCAATTCTATGTCGATGCTTAGTCCATGAGGAAAATGAGAAATCTTTAAATGACTACCATGTGGGATTATTTGGTGATCATCTTTCTGGAATGGAAATAACCCAAAAGGATTACATGTAGAATAATTCTATCCTTCCATCTTTAAAGATTGTATTCGGGGCACCAAAAAGTATCATTCTTGTCCATTACAAATAAAATACACACCCCTCCTACTCCTCTCCTCCTTGCAGTTATTGTCAACCCCTTCACTATGCAAGAATTTTTTTCATGACATGTAAGCCAACTTTAATGAGTGTCATAATTAAATTACAGTGGTCGTTTACTACTTTACCAAGTGGGTTGAAGTCATGCTCACCTCAACAAACAATAGAGATGCAATGATTTCTTTCATATTCAATCATATTATTAATTAGTTTAGTATTCAAGAAATTATCATAGATGGATTTTATTTCTATAACTACATGATGGTAAAATTAGTATCCAAATTCAATTTTCGATAAGAAAACAATTCCCCTTACTATCCTCGGTCCAAAAACCAAGTAGAGACTATGAACAAAGTGTTGAAAACTATGTTACAAAGGACTATAAATAATAACAAATCCAACTAGCATCTAATGATTTTTTATACTCTATAGGATTATCAAACATTAGTAAAAATTGCTATCAGATTTACTCCTTTCCAACTTGTACATGGTGTGGAAGCAATTATATTGATTGAATGTGAAATCCCTTCATTGAAACTAGTTGTTGAATTACTCCTTGATACCTCAACTAAAGAAAAATGTCTTGTATACTGGAAAACAAAAAACTTGACTAACATTATAGAGATGAAGTACATAACAAATGAGACTCTTAATAAATGAGTAAAACTACAATATGACAAGAGTATTCATCCTTGAATGTTTTTGGAGGGTGACTTGGTTTTGGTTTATGACCAAGATAATGATACATTAGGGGCATAGAAATTCAAACTTATGTGGCATGACCCTTACATTGTGAGTCATGTACTACACAAAAGATCATATGAGTTGGTTGATCATGAAGGTTTCCCTTTAGATAATCCCGCAATGGGATTTATCTAGAGAAATACTATGTGTGATAACTTGATCTTCATGATGCCCATGTTACAGGTTGTAATGTTAAAATTTGTACTTTACTCAAAAAAAATTTAAACCTTGGTTAGGTTTGATACTTATCATGCATTGGTATCATATTTATAAATGATAGAAAGTGCACATTTATATGTAGTAGTTGTGGATGGCACCATTTGTCACACCTGGAACATTGCTTATGTCACTTGAGGGATTTCTTTTCCCACTAACAACTTGAGAGATCATGTTTGTATCGGTTAGACAACCAACAATGTTATTGAATATAATACCATTATCCAACTTCTTACAAAGGCTATAATTATCAACATTCGACACATAATACCATCAATTTGGATTCCTAGTTAGTAGTATCGCAACTAAACATTGTTTATTAGGTTCATGATCCAATCCTTTTTAGGAAGATTGCAAGGCTACATACTCTTGAATATCAAAATTGAATTTATAACTTATCTTCATATTCTAAAAATATTAAATCCATTGGTTGATTATTTAGTTAACTACATGATTAATTGGAATCTGTAACATTAAGTTATTATTGAAACACACACATGTACTATGCAACCATGATAATTAAATTATCACATCATTTGATAGTTATAATTAAAAACTCATAAAATTGTGTGTGTGTGTGTGTAAGAGATATGTATCATCATGTTCATAAAAAAATGGATATACAGTGTCTACATACAACATTATGCTAGCCTTGATCCGGATTTATGTGTGAACGAAATGAAATAACAAATACAGAATCATAAACACATACATTTTGCAAAGATAACATAGATACAATAAACACATATTCTATTAAATGGTGGAAATAGAACAAAGTGTAATACAATTGCTAGAACGGTGGAAGATATATCTGAGAAGAGATGTGGATGCAACCCCCATCCGTGCCAAGCTAAATAGAAAATGAGTCCAAAGGGGCCTATTTGTAATAAGGACAAGGGTGAGAACCCCAATAGTCCAAAACATAACCCTAGAAGATGAACCGCCATAAATTTTATGGCCCCAAGGTGGTAAGGTGAATAGTCAACTTCCCGGGGTCATAACTTTTGTATACGATCTTTGATTTGGGCGCTCGATAGCTCATTGGAAATATCTATCCGAGATTCACAAATTTAAACTATGGCCAAATTCATGCCGATGGAAACCATTTGGCCACCCAAATTCCCAAAAAACATTGTTCAGGGCCTCAAAACAACCCCGGAAGTTTGGGACCCGAAAAACCATAGAAAAATAACTAGGAAACTACCACAATGGATCATTGTTTTGAGCCAGCGGAATAGGTGGGTGGCCATCGGTTTCCATCTAGATCAAGCCATACCTCGCATAGATACATTCGTTGGGAACCCAAAAAAAGGATATTGTGTGAGATCTAATCATTGAGCTCATTAGCATGAGCCCTATGATAACATATAACTACCATGGATACCCACTATAGTAGTCTAATGATCTAAGATGAAACTTAGACAAAATACATTTGGAGATGACAAGGAACCTCCTTGATCCCCATCATGACGCCCTCTAAGTTTATGTACATGCTTTGTAGAGTTTCTCTAGCATCCTCATCTTCAAAGTCTAACTTCAGTTGTTCCTCATCTCAATCTCAGTGCATATTTGGGGGAATCCTCACTGGCCACTCTAGACCTACATTTATACCATTAAAACATGATATAAGTTAGTAATAATGAATATTAAACAAAATATCTCCTTGCTTTTACATTTTTTACATAAAAAATCCCATAAAATTAAAAAAAAAATTTGTGAAAAAATGAAAATTATTGTACAAAACATTTACAAATATGTGCATATTACCAATTAGAACCCATTGGGCACTTGGGGGCAATGCTATATTTGGATCTTACCTAATTTTTTCCCACATAGGGAAAATTATCTATCATGATGATTTTCTCCCCCCACAAATGAAAGAAATCTAGACCAAATGTACTTGTAGGTAGCCTTCCAGGTAGGATGGTCATGAGATCGCACCATGGAAATTATATCCTCGGGTGCATAGTTGGAACCCTCTCTATAAAAAATTCACATAAAATAGAAGAATAATTTTTGTTTCCCTATTCTACATAATTTGAATTACTCATGCTTATTGACCACTAGGGTCGAGTACTAGTCAAATATTGTCAAGTGGAGGCAATATAAATCATAGTACATCTATGATCGCAAATTCAAGTGCTATATAGTGAAGTCTAGAACTTCTGTAAATGTAAACAAAGGGGTATTCAAGGTAAAATATTGAATCTTTCTAATGGGAAATTGATTACTACTCTTTTGGGTGCCTCACTCACAATAAGCAATGATGTGCTCGCTCATAGTTGTAGTGCCAAGGCCTTTGCCTCCCCCATTCAAGATCACCATTGTCCCCTTATGAGATAATTATGTCAATAAATAGATGTCCTCAATATCTATGTGTAAGATCTCATGTCCAACATGAAATAATTTCTCATTTAGGTACCAATATCCCACCAATCTGTGTAATAGGTCACCATGCTTTCACATTTGTTTTGCTCTTAAAGAACTTTAGAAGCCCTTGGTATCTTAGGGAATCTAAAATTGGTTGATGCCTTATAGAATCAACATTTGTATCTTCTTTCTTACTTTCCTTCCACTCAATCATGGTAGATATCCCTACAAAATATTATAAACAAACATGGTATTTTTTCATTTCATTTTTTTATTGATTTTAGGGGGAGGTCGTGACTGCTACCATATACAGTCACAATTATTCATAGTTTTGTATAGAAAACTGTGAGAATGGTTATTTGCTCATGCTTCTACTATGCCAAATCCTCAACCATAAAATCATGGCCAATACGAGTTTGGTACACAATAAAAATCAATTCAAGTTAAATATTTGTTGAAATAATGAGTAGAAGAATATTCTACTTGTACTTCACATCATTATTATTCCTCCTTCAGGAGATCTTACTAATGTAAAAGTCATGAGGTAAACCCTCAGTTGTAAGTCGGGTCAATACCACTCAGAAAAGAAGAACATAATTATTATTGTGAAGTTTACCCAGGTAGGTCGGCCCTATGAGTTAGATAGGTCATCCCATTTGGGGTAAAATTAAGTTGGGAAGTTTAGTATAAATAGGGAGGTACCCTCCTTCATTTGTACACACTCACACACACTTGTGTTGCACAAGAGAGAGAAAGAAGGAGGGACAGAGAAGGAGGAGGACTAGTGTATTTGGTGTTTTGGCTCTTATGCTTGGGCTTTGGTCTCTCTATCTATGAGACCTTGTTCTTTGGTCATTGCATACTGGTAATATATATTGAGGAAGTTTTGTTGGGTTTTTACCTTTAGGGGTTTCCCAAAATAAATTGTTGTGTACCTTGTGATTGTGTTTCTTTCAATGATCCTCTTTATGTTGTTATTATGAAAATGTATTAAATGCTAATCAAGTTAGGATTTAAGCTATGGCATCATAGAAAACTTAACATGGTATCAGAACTATCCTAAAAAGAGCATCTTTCATGACGTAAATCTCTCTCTCCTTCTCCGAATAAGAAAATTAGGGTTTTCCAATCAAGTGGAATTTTTTAGTGCAAGTGACATAGGGAAGTATGCCCCTCCTAGGTGCATCTTTTGGTACCAAGATCGAATTTTTTCAATGGTAAAATCCTCTGGAAATTCAAGCCCTAGTTTGGCTTGAAACCAAAAAATCATAAAACTAGAAACAGAACCAGAAACCGCAGTCCAAGATATTGCAAGTCTAGTTTCAAGGGTTATAATTTGGATTCTTCAAAAACTAATTGTACCATCATACTCGACTCAGTCAAGAATATATTTTGGTGAGTACAGTTTTCATTTCTAAGAAATTTTAATTTTTGTCATTTTCTGATCTCTGAAACAAGATGTCTCCAATCCCTAAGCTTGATGAGAAGTTGGAAGGCATAGAAAACTTATGTGCTTGGAAACATAGAATAGGACTCATTTTAGAAGAGAATGAGCTTGCAATATTTATCAAGGGAGTTGTGTTGGAGCTCGAACAAGATGAAGCAAAATAAAACTACAAGAAAGACATGATTAGAGCCAAGAGGGTCATAACTTATTCAATAAAGGATCAGTTGATTCCTCAAGCATCCTCTAAGGATACACCGAAGGAGATGTTTGATGCCCTATTAGGAATGTAAGAAGGAAGAAGCATCAACCGAAAGATCAACTTGACATCCCAACTCAAAAGTACAAATATGAGCAATGGTGAATCTATCCATAAATACTTCACAAGGGTCTCTCAATTGAAAGAACAACTTGAAGCAATTGAAGACAAGATTGATGAAATTGAACTAGTAATGACCACTCTCAATGGTATTACTAGACCATGGGACTCCTTCATCCAAACAATTTGTGCAAGGAAGGAAATCCTAAAATTTGATATCCTATGGGAAGAATATGTTCAAGAAGAAGCTAGAGTAGCTAACCGAAAAGCACTACTTAGAGATGATGACCATGATCTAGCTACTCATACCAGAAGAAGAAAAGGAAAGCACGATTTCAAGAAGGAAACTCATAAAGGGTATTATCCTCCTAAGAAGTTTCAAAATAATAAAAAGGGAGATTATAAGCAGAAAGATTTCTCCTCTTATCAATGTTACCACTGTGATAAAATAGGACACATTGTCAGAAATTGTCCGACAAAGAAAGAAGAATATAAGAGGAAGAATAAAAAAAGACATCATGTTAACTTAGCAAAAGAAGAAGAAGAAGAAGAACCTCCTAGGAAGTTAGCAAAAGAATAAGTTGAAGAATATGTTCTCTAGAAGATGTATATGTCACTAGAAGGTGGACTCTATGAACTGAGAGGTCACTTAGAAGAATCCTTGATCCATGATTCTACAAGATCATAGAAGGATTCTCACATAAAATTATAAAAACCCCTACCACATGTGAGAAAGATAGTCATAGGTATACCAAACCTAAATATTGATCATGAAGGATGAAACCTTTGATGAATATACAAGTCAAGAAAGATCCAACTTGAAGAAACATATGAAGAAGATGTAGCTCCTAGAGCTGCAGAACCAATGAAGGAAGTTGCACCTTCTCCTGATTATGAGATTCTGAAAGAACATGATATGTTGGATCCCCAATAACCTCCCCACATGCTAAAATATCCCACAAAAGAAATCCATCTTGGACCCGTGAGCTTATTAAAGGAGCACAAAGGTATGGTGCTCCAGAAGGCTCTACAAGGAAGAGAAAGAAGCCAAAATCGCTTCCTAGTTATGTGGCTTTGATATGAGATCGTGTAGACAAAGAACCTAATTTTGAAGGAGTTGTTCAAAATAAAGAATGGGTAGAAGCTACGATGGAAGAATACCAATCCATAATGAAAATTGATGTATGGGAAGTAGTTCCCAATCCAGAAGGCAAAAGTGTGGTATCTTCCAAATGGATCTACAAGATAAAACACTCAGTCGGTGGAATTATTGGGAAGTACAAAGCCATATTTGTGGCCTATGGATTCTCTCAAAAGGAAGGAATTGATTATGAAGATACATTTTCTCCTATAGCAAGGAACACTTCTATCAGAACCATCATGACACTAGCAGCCAAGACAGAATGGAAGTTACATCAGAAGGATGTGAGAACAACCTTCCTAAATGGTGTTATTGAAGAAGAAGTGTACATAGAACAACCACAAGGTTTTGAAGTCAAAGACAGAAGAATACGTGTCTGTAAATTGAAGAAGGATCTGTATGAACTAAAACAAGATCGAAGAGCTTGGTATGGAAGAATCGATAGTTTTTTTTACAAGCTTGGGCTTTACTGAAAGTAAGGTTGATCCTAACCTTTAATCCAAGGTTATGGATGATGAACCTCTCATTTTATTATTGTATGTGGATGAGTTATTCCTGATAGGTAATGAGAAGCAAATATCAAAGTGTAAGAAGAAGCTCGCTGCAAAATTTGAGATGAAAGACCTTGGATTGATGCATTATTTTCTAGTCTTAAGGTATGGTAGAGCCAAGAAGGAATCTTGCTTACCCAAGGGAAGTATGCAGCGGAAATCATGAAAAGTTTTGACATGTTAGACTATAAAGTTGTGGCCACACCCATGGATACAGACTTAAAATTGTTGGTTGATGCTTCATCAGAATTAGTGGATGTGGCACTATACAAACATATCATTGTTTCATTGACATATACCTAATCATATATATGCTTTGTTGTGAACAGTTTGATTCAGTATCTGGTTGAGCCCAGACATGTTTGCTTGGTAGATGCAAAGCATGAGATGTGCTACCTAAAAGGTACGATAGAATATGTTCTCAGTCATACTAGAGATCATGACTTCAGGCTGTATGCTTATATTTATTCATATTGGGTAGGAAGTGTCTCAGATAGAAAGAGGACTTCAAGAGGATGTTTCAGTCTGGGTCAGCCATGATATCATGGATAAGCAGGAAGTAGTACAATGTTGCTCTCAACACTATAGAAGCAGAATATATTGCAGCTTGTTCCACCAATTTTGAAGCCATATGGATCCAGAAGTTGTTATCAGATCTATTTGATCTGGAGATGGATGCTACCATGATTCTATATGATAACCAAAGCTGCATGAAGATGACATAGAAACCTGTGTTTCATGATAATACAAAGCACATAGAAATTAGGTACTACTATATTTGTGGCATGGTGTAGAAGGGAGCTATAAAGCTCCAATATGTGAGCACAGATGACCAGGTTGCAGATGTGTTGACTAAACCTCTATCTTGTGTGAAGTTTGAACACTTCTGAGACAAGCTTGGTGTTGTTCGTAATGACTTACCTCGAAAGGGGGAGTAGTATTGAAACTATGGAATCATGATCACAACAGGTAGCTAATTTGGGATTGATCATGCTTAGAATTGATCCCCTAATTCCAAAAGGAATGATCGGCTTAAATTTTGATCTTTATGGACTTGATCCCATAATTTAGAAAGGAAGGATTGTCCAAGATGTATATGTTGGGATTAATCATCCTTAGACTTGATCCCGTAATTCTGAAAGAAAGGATTGTCTTAAATATTGATGTGGAAGTACTAATCATCCTTATACTTTATCCCATATTCCGAGAGGAAGGATCATCTTAAATATTGATGTGGAAGGACTAATCATCCTTAGACTTGATCCCGTGTTTCCAAAAGGAAGGATCGTCTTAAATATTAATGTGGAAGGACTAACCATCCTTAGACTTGACCCTGTAATTCCAAAAGGAAGGATCATCTTAAATGTTGATTTGGAAGGACTAATCATCCTTAGACTTGATCTCGTAATTCCAAAAGGAAGGATCATCTTAAATACTGATGAGTAATGGACTTGATCCTATAATTCCAAAAGGAAGGATTTTCCATAATGTTAGTAGTGGACTTGAACCCGTAATTCTAAAAGGAAGCATCATCCAAGATGTCAATGGTGGACTTGATCTCGTAATTCTGAAGGGAATGATCATCCTATGTATATATGTGTCAGTTGTGATTAGTATTGGTAGCTCTGCAAAGACATGATCCCTCAATTTCGAAAGGAACGATTTTTCTAAGTACCATGGATGTGTTGTCCATGATCCCATAATTCTGAAAGTAAGGATCATGTTGGTTGTTATACCATAGATGATGTTACTCCAGCCTTGAGATATTGATGATGATGTCACATGTTGTTTTTATCCCATATTTATGCTAATGAGCCAGCCCCGTGTTGTCATTGTTGTTGTTATTCCATATTTATGTTGATTATCCAGCCTTGTGTTGTCCTTATTGTTGCTATTCCACCTTTTTGCTAATGAGCCAGCCTCGTGTTGTTGATGCTAGTGATGTATTAGTTTTTATGCAGATGATGATGTTCCATACTGCATATGATCATACCCCAGTCCCATGCTGCAGATGATGATTCAGTTCTACATTGCATATGATGATGTTCGAGCAGATGATGATGATGATGCTCCAGCTTCATGTTGCAGATGATGCTCCAGTTCCATGATGTAAATGATGACGATCCAACTCCATGATGTCGATAATGTTCCTGCAGATGATGATCACCCAGCTCCATGATGCAAATGATTATACTTCAGCTCTGTACTGAAGATGTTAATGATGATCCTTCATCTCTGTACTAAAGATGTTGGTGATGATACTGCATCTCTATACTGAAGATGTCAATGATGATACTTTAGCTCTATACTGAAGATGCTGATGATGATACTTCAGGTCTTTACTGAAGATGATGATGTTGTTTAAAACTTTTGATGATCTATTGATGTACCAGATAATGTTCCAAAAGATGATGTTAATGATACCTCCTCTCTCTCTCCTTCCTATGATGTTGTGTCGAGCCATAGTAGTTGTTGTTGTTGTCAGTAGAATATCCTTCTTATTTAAGGGGAGTGTTGAATTAATGTAAAGTTTGAATAATATTGTACTTGTACTTCACATTATTATTATTCATCCTTCGGGAGATGTTATTGATGTAAAAGGTCATGTAAAATTCATGAGGTAAACCCTTAGTTGTAAGTCGGATCAATAGCACCTAGAAAAGAATAATATAATTATTATTGTGAAGTTTACCCAGGTAGGTCGGCCCTGTCAGTTAGATAGTTCGACCCAATTAGGGTAAAAGTTAGTTGGGAAGTTTAGTATAAATAGGGAGGCACCCTCCCTCATTTGTACACACTCACACACACTTTTGTTTCACAAGAGAGAGAAATAAGGAGGACTAGTGTCTTTCATGTTTTGGCTCTTATGCTTGGGATTTGGTCTCTCTATCTGTGAGACCTTGTTCTTTGGTCATTGCATACTAGGAATCTATATTGAGGAAGTTTTGTTGGGTTTTTCCCAAGATAAATTGTTGTGTACCTTGTGATTGTTTTTCTTGTAGTGATCATCTTTATGTTGTTATTATGAAAATGTATTAAATGTGAATCAACTTACAATTTAAGCTATGGCAGCATAGAAAACATAACAATATTGAAACAATTGGCAGCGGGTTATGATGATCTACTTGGCGTTGTTAAATCACCTAATTTCCAATTGAATCTTCTACAATACAAGTTTGAAGTTTGGAGGTAAGATAATTTTGTCCAAACTTACCAAATTAATATGGTGAAAATGACCAAATGAGTCATTTTTGGACCAAATTTCACCTCTACAACTTTAGAAAATACATTTTGTTCATTGTTTCACAAAATACAACCATGGTAATTCCATTTAAATTACTTATAGATGCATTTCAATTGACATGTTTGTCTAATGATCATTGTTGATCATGAGTGGGAGAATGCATATCCGCTTCTTCATTTTGTTTTCACCCCATCTCTAGGTAAAATGATCATCTTTGCATATAGGGATAGGTTTTTAGATTGCACAAAGCACCTATAACCCAAAATTGTGCTAAAATTTTACCTACTCCCATCATTTTACGTCACCTAATTCTTTTTTATTGCTTATGTAACGGTATTGCCTGATTTGACTAGTTTTAACTCTAGATGTGTGGAATCTGGATTGATAGGTTGGAGAGCGGAGAATATTGGTTGAACCTACAAAGGGGTGTGTTTAGTGTTTGAAGAGTAGACTATCGTACTATGATGGGGGATGCATTTGGTAATTGGTATCTACAAGGAAAATTATGGATTCAGTGAGGGGCAGACATGTCTCCCCCCCAGAAGATAGGGGTACCTTGAACTCTCCAGGTAGATAGAGTAATCTAGAAAAAGGAACAGAAGGAGGGGGAACATCCCCAAATGGGGAAGCACGCAAAATAGGAAGAAATGGGGGTCCTTTAGTTCCAGGGAAGTGCATCCCAAAATCTAACCAAATATCATCCTTGCAAATCAAATTGGATCAGGGATAGGATCAAACACATGAAGGAACATGCATTGATCAGGAATTTCTTAGGGGCGTGGTTGATGGAGAAATATTTGGTGAAGTGGATCCAAGGGGTTTGGAAACCTCATGAGAATTACAACCTTCTACTAGGTTCAAAAGGATTCTTCACTGTGGTATTTTTCAATATCAAGGATCAAGATCGTCTTTTCGAGGGGGTCATATTTCTTCAACTCTGTGGGGATCTTCTTGAAACCTTTGCGTGAATGATTTGATCCAAACAGGGAATAATTAAAGATGACCCCTATATGGATAAGGTTGTATTCCCTTCTAAGTGAGTATTAGGAGCTTGAGATCCTAGAGGATGTCGATGAAACCCTGGGCAAGTTTGTGAAGCTCTCTGAAAATACAAAGCATGCTCCTTACACCTTATTCACACATATTTCTGTCTACATGGATATATTGAAAGAGTTGTCAGAAGAAATAAATCTCACATTGGATTACGAGGAGTGGCTATAGCCTTTGGAATATGAGCATATTCCTTTTAGGTGTTAGTTGTGCCATGAACACTACAATTTTTGCAGGTATTTCTAAAGGAATGGTGCGGACACATTAGGGAAGAAAAAGGAGGAGGTGGACAATGAGGGTTTCACTAAGGTCACTAGAAGCATAAACAGGGGAGGAGGGAGGCAGTGGGGAATCCAAACCCAAACCCTTGACCTCCAACAATTTTGACATTCTAAACTAGTTTCCAGAGAATGGGGTGATTCTAGAAGAGCACACCTCTATTGAGAAGGACGGGAAATTGATAGAAGCTCTGGTGGAAAGGAAGGAAGGGGTTACTAGTAAGGAGGAACATCTTGTGAAATAATTTGGGGATGTGGAAATGGGGGAGGACGAGGAATATGTGGAGCTTAGGGAATTGAACCTGATAAGATCAAATAAGCTTGGCCAAACAAGAAACAAGGGTATGTGTCTGCTTAACAGGTCCTTATTTTGAAGGAATCCATCCTCAAGACTGTTAAAGTTAAAACCCTTGGAATAACAGGGTAAAATATTAAGGAAAACAAGCGAAACTTTAAGGAATGGTTGGAGAAACTAGGTAGGAGAAGAAACGGGAAAAGAATAGAAGAGGTGGGTTCTATGTTGGTGGATTCTGGCCAATGCCCAACAATAAAAGAATCCCGCAAGAAATTGTCTCAATGAAAATAATATCATGGAACATAAGGGGCATAGATAGCCCCGAAAATATCAGAATGCTAAAAAATAAGATAAATAGAGAAATACCCACAGTGGTTTTCTTATAGAAAACCAAGTGTTCAAAGGAAGCCATGGATGGTATTTTTAGAAAATTTTGGAGGGGAAGTGAAGTGATGGTGGTAATTGTAGGAGAGATGTCTAGTGGATTTTCCACCTTATGGGATCTTATAATAATTATTCTGCATATTTTTCTGGCCCCCCAAGGTTTATTTTTGCTAAATCTATAGTGTGGGTTTTGCTTCAAAGGGAATCATCACCAATATATATGGCATGTAAACACATGCCCTCAAGATTAAGTTCCTAAGGGAGTTGTTGTTACTGAATAAATGGGTGAGGGGGATGAATTGGATAGTGGGGGGATTTTAATATGGTAACTTTCTTGGATGAAAAGAAGGGAGGGTAATGGATCCTCGAACCCATTTTTCATGACTTCGGGAAGATGATCGAGGACATGAAATTGGTGGACTTAAGAATAAACAACCAGTTGTTTACATGGAACAACAGACGAGGTGGGTACATGAACATTAATTCCTATATTGACAAGTTCCTTGTTTCTAAGATGGTCCTAATTAATGGAGGGAAGACCCTGGCCTGGGTCCTTCCTATTGTGGGATCGCATCGTCGGTCAGTCTGTCTCTCTTGGGTGCAAGAGGGGGAGTCTTGGAGGAGGCCCTTTTGGTTTGAATCCTTTTGGATTACCCACTCGGACTTCAAATCACTATTTCGTAACGGTGGAAAGAAGAGGGGATAAGAGGCTATAGTATATATCGCTTTCAACAGAAGCTGAAATCTATTATGGCAAAGCTAAAGGTGTGGAACAAGGATATTTTTGGAAAAAAAATCAAATATAAGCACTTCCTAGAAACGCGATTGGAGGAGATCTAGCTGAAAGGGATGTGAAGGTTTTGACGAGGCCCTTCAGAATGAGGAGAGGCAGATAATGGAAAAGGTTGGGATCATGGAGGAACAAGAGGAAATCTTGTGGAAGTATAAATCAAGAAACCAGTGGCTCAAACAAGGGGAGTGCAATGCAGCCTTCTTTCACATATCCATAGGCAAAGGAACGAGATCTCTTACTTGAAATACAAGAATGGGAATTGAATGGAGGATTGAAAGGATATTGAAGGGAAATCAATGTGCTACTACAATTATATCATGGAAGAACCAATTTAGGATAGATCTAGTGGTATCGAACAAATCACCCAATTCATTCCTCAGTTGGTTTCACAAGACCAAAATGAGACTCTAATGAGACTGGTTACCCTGAGTGAAGTGGAGGAGGTGGTTAATTAATGGAGGAGGGAAACAATCCAGGGCCGGATGCTTTTAATTTGAACTTACTTCACCACTTATGGGACCATATCAAGGAAGAGGTGACACAAATTGTGTAGGATTCATGTACGTATGGGTGGGTGTTGGTAGCTTTCAATGCCACCTTTCTCTCCCTCGTCCTCAAAAGTGAGGGAGCAGAGTCCCCAAGTAAGTTCAGGCCTATATCCTTGTGTAATGTGATTTATAAAATATTTTCAAAGGTGATTACCAACAAGACGAAACCCCTTCTCCCCAACTTAATCTCTCTAGAAGAATATGGATTTGTGGAAGGTCATCAAATTTTTGATGGCATTATTATGGTTCACCAGGTGTGTCAGTCCGTGAAGACAACCAGGAAACTGGGAACGATGTTGAAAAATGACTTGGCTAAAGCATACAATAAAGTTAGCTAGAAATACATGAGGGAGATGATGTTGGATTTTGACTTCAATAGAGAATGGGTCAGTTGGATTTATAATATGGTTTCCTCAGATTTCTTTTATGTCCTGGTCAATGGGGTTCCATCAGAACCTTTTCAACAATTAAGGGGTCTTCGTGAGGGATACCCCCTCTCGCCTTTCCTTTTTATACTATTGGTTGAGGGACTGTGGTGCACCATTAAGGCCCTATTATAGGAATGGGATATTAGGGGATTGGCTCTTTATTTAAATGCCCCATTGTAGACTCACCAACAGTTTGTGGATGATACTATGTTAATAGTTCATGCTTCGATGCAGGAGGCCAAAGTATATAAATGAGTGCTCAAGATGTTCTTCAATGCCTCAGGTCTTACGACTAATAAGGAGAAGTCACAAATATTCTTCTTCAATAGCCTAAGAGTTACTTTATTCCCATATTCCATAGGAGTTTCCTTACGTCCAAATACCTCGGTGCGCTCATGTTGGATTCAATAATTTGACAAGCATCTTGGAGGGATATTATTGACCAAATGAAGCAATGTCTAGCAAGTTGGGTCCTACGTCCTCTGAATTTTCCCAATAGGATAATTTTGGTCAAATCAGTTCTCCAGTCTATGCCCACTTATTTTCTTTCAGACATGGAGGCCCCCAAGCAATGTTGAAATCTGACAGGTAAAAAATCGTCATTTGCCNGCACTAGAGAGGTGCTCTACAGCCCAGTATGGGGGAGATGTGTTCCTAACATAATAAAAAATAAAAATATATATAAAAAAAACCATGTCATCCTAAACTAAAAACTAAAAAGTCGCGTATTTTTTTATATATTTATATAATATAATCTCTACACAATTGGAAAATATATTCAATCAACAAATAATTTCAATCTGCAAACAATCTTCACAGAATTATTTGCGACAAACAAGGGATCAAAATTCTTGAGGTGTACTTTTTTTTAAACATGTAAAATATTTAAGATAAAATAAATAAATACAGCTCAAGAAATTGGATCCCTTTCAGTGCTTGGTAGATCCAGGTTTAAGATGGATCTATGCTGGTTATATTTCTAACATGGAAATTTTGATTTTGTCTTGGTTTCATTGTCTCCTTTTGTTACGTAAACTTGATTTGGTCATGGTTTTTTTGGGCCCATGGTAATGACCCATTGTATTGCTTGTGAAGAATCCTATCTAAAGATTTCTATGAAAACTTTCTTTGTCAATATGTGTCTTTTTGGTTTAACCATTATGTTTATCATTTTTTTGTTTATTATATTTTTGTAAATTATTTGTTCTTATTATATGAAGTAATATGTGAGAATTATTATAAACATAGTTACCAAATTAATTAGATCCAAGGAAGTTTAATTTTCTTTGCTCAATTTACCCAAAATAATTTCAGAGTTCTTGAGCCTAATTTCAATCAAATTTAATGAATTTTGTAGTTTTTAGCAAACATTCATTCAATCAATCTCTGGTTATCAATCTGGCTAAGACACAAGGTTACTCCTTACCCACAACTAAGTATATATACCTATATTGGAACTTATTCTTTGGAATATATACATGTGCGCGATCCAAGCTAAGATATTCAATATAAGATAATATATGATTTCAGGCCATATAATATTATATACTACTTGTTATAAAATAATATACGATTAAAGCCAATTTTATATTATAATACAATTTTATATCATAATACAATTTTCATATATAATTTAATATTATTCATTTTCTTTTTAACCAATATTCAATGTTAATAAATTTAACAAGCCTTTGTGTACTTGGATCTACATCGTTGGTCTTTCATGTTGGGTGTCGAGTTATTATTTAAACCAGGAGATGAGGGAATATATTGCGTTGTGGATTATGCAGATGGTTTGAGAGAAACACTTCCACGCTAGACGGAACAAAGCTAGGCTTCTCTCACTCCAAAGTGTTAAAGTCCAGAAGTGCAGGCGAAGGGGTAGAAGGATATTACCACGCAGATGAGGGTGTCTCTTTAGGAGGTTGGATTCTCTGTATAAGATGGCCACTCCTGAAGGTGGCAATGAGGAGGAAGAGTGGGAAAGACTCTTCAACGAGGAGACGTCAGACCACATCCGATGCTCCATAGCGGTGATGGAAAACGAGATTTACGGGGAGTTCAGGCTGAATTTGGGAAGAAAAGTGGTAATGTCCAATTATTGGAGACTCAAATTTATCCTCTCGCTCCATGAATGAGAGGGAAATCTATGCGGAGTTGATTTGTATCACGGTGGTCACATTCAAAGATGATGTTGGGAGTAACCTTGCCCACATGCGCAGCCTATTGAGGCTTTCGGCACCCCCTTTTCAGCATGTTCCAAGGAATGAAGATGCGAACATGGAGGAATCCAGCCAAGAGGGAGCTGGCCAGGGGATCAAGCATTGCAATGATATTTCCCCAGATGAGGAAAAATCTTCCTATAGGCGCTAGCTCTCTCTTTGTCCCAGTTCTGTTCGGTTCTTTGTTCTGTTGGTGTTTGATCATGGTTCGGTTAGGTGCTATGTGTTATGTTCATGTTTTCCTTTTACTCTATAATTTATGTCTATCTACATGATCTAGCACTCAAGCTGAAAGGTTGGGATGATCTCATGCATGTTTGTCTTTCCCTCTGGGAAATTCTATTTACTTTCCTTTTATGGTTACAGGACCAATGCCTGGCCCCATGTTTTAAGGGGCGGGAGTATGTAAATATTTTCTCCTATGTTCAGTAGTAATAGAAACGTCCCATATTACTTCAAAAAAAAACCATCAATTATTAATTAGTAAGTATCTAACAAAAATTTATTATGAATTATTGACGAATTTTTATTGAAGAATTTTTATTTGTAAAAAAATTCTACTGGTTTAAGAAGTATACTCACAATTTTTTTTTCAAATTAAAATTTTCTTTTTCAAATTTTTTTCCTATGGAATCGAAATCAAATCCAAATTCAGACTCGAACTTGGTAACTATGATTATAAATGTTCTTTAAAAAAATCAGCTATTATTATTATGGGTAAAATTAATATTTAAATGACAAATAAAAGGCAATGCTAAAATTAAAACGTCATACAAAAATCACTTGACGTGTAAGGTAGGACGTCAAATTTCAACCCTGATCCCAAGGACATTCTTAAGCAAGTCTACCAACTACACAAGACCTTCTTATGGCAGGATCAAATGAAAAATAGAAATGGGCCTTGGTCGGGTGGGATTCTTTATGCTAGCCTAAGGCCTAAGGGAGGGCTTGGGATGAAGGATCCTAAAGTTAGTAGTATGGTGATGTGAGCTAAGATTTGGTGGAAATTGGTTCATCTAGGAAAGAAAACTAGGCACACCTATGGCATTATAAATATGCTAGGGGATGGGAGAAGAAGGATCTTATCAGGTTTAATGATCTTTGGACTAGATCTCACATCAAAACTTTGGTGAACCAGGAAAAGGATCTTATCCAGGATCATAGCTTTTGGGAAATAGGGAATTGGGAGTCGCATACTTTGGAAGGATTATTGGAAGCAACTCCCACCTCTATCTAGGTTGGGGGCATGGTTCGACACGTGCATAATGGCTGCTCTTACTTGGGGGACAAAAGTAAAGTACTATTCCGTGGGGAACCCAACGTAAGGGGACTTTAGAAGCTAGAGGCAGGTGGAGGAATGGAAAGTTATTAACGAGAATGAGAGTTTCAATGAACTATAGGGAGAGCTTCAGGAATGAAGCATAAGGATGAACGAAGACCTGTATAATATAAGATGGGGGTGTAAGGAAAAGGGAACCTTCTCAATGAAGGAAGCCTACAATATTGTTGTTGGATGTTAGGATCATGGTGAGTCACATGAGTGAAATAATATATAGAAAGTGGATCTATGGCCAAATGTGGCCATGTTCCTATGGATTGTATTGAAGTGAAGGATCTTGATGGGAGAAAACCTCAAAAGGAGGGGATGTCTTGGACCAACTTGGTGATTCTTGTGTCAGGACAAACAAGATTCTATGAACCACCTTATGGATATGTGCCCCTTTGCATCGGAAATCTAGGATAAGGGGAATGGTATATTTCATCATCATTCCATATTCAGGGGCCACCCTGACCTATCCATCAAAGAACAGACGTTCAACCCCTTCTTGAATCCCATTTTCAACATAATATGGCAGTTTTTTCTTGGTTTTGTTCTATGGGAAATATGGAAAATAGGAATCAATGAATTTTTAGTAACAAACATCAAACCACATAGGAAGTATCGTCTCTGATTGAATCCCTCATCCAAGAAAATATCCGGCTATCATCATGTCCAAATAATGCTCTGTAAGACACAAAACGCGAAGAGAATATCCTCTTGGATTAGGGGGTTTGTTCTATTCATGATTTCATTGACAAACCTTCCATTGGTTGTAGGTGTTTGGGGAATCCTGATCATTGTTCTTTGTTGTAGGAAGGGTTCTTCAAACTCAATTTCGATGGTGCTTCAAAAGGTAACCCTGGGACAGCAGGGGTCGGGGGGGAATCTGTAACCACTGCAAGGTGATTGTATGGTTTTTTGGGCTTTATGTTATCAAGGAGACTAATAATGTGTCCAAATAAGAATCCCTCCTTCAGGGCCTTTCTAGCACCATTAATTTTGGTCTTCTCCCCAACATCTTGGAAGGCGATTCGGTGGTGATTCTCAAAATGGCAGAAAATATGCAAGACGTCATATTGGTTTCAAATATCTTAGATCACTGGAGATTAGATTTTATATTGGAAAATATTTCCTATACCCTTAATCTAGGTGATGTCATGACTTTTGGTCATCTGATACACTCAAGTAATAAACTAGTGAAACTCCTGGAAAATATTAGGGTTAGGAGAAAGCTAAGTCTATGGGAAGGATCAGTGGATAGTTTGGAGGATATGGACCTCATAAGCCAATGTCTCCACATGGCAGCTCAAGATTAGTTGGCCCCGGATGCGGGTGAGGTCAGAGAGGAACGCGACGTGTCAGGAAGGATGCATGCAGGGTTGGAGCCGCCCACAAGCCGCCATGTGTTGCGAGTGCAGTTTTATGAGGGAAGGTGGTATGGAGGGTATCCTGGAAGACTTGAGTGTGCACATAATATCCCCAATTGGTAAGGGTATAAACATGGTTTGAAACATTGTGATTTCCAAAGAAAGAGGTACGAGGATTGGGTTGTCACTTACAAGCGTAATTATGGAAACTCCTATGGCGAGTTCTGGATTTTTAGGTCTGGATGGGAAGGTCTTATCCTATTTAATGCGAGTGTCCTTATATGTATCTTATGTATCCCTTGGCTTGTGTGGGGTTGTTTTTAATTGACAAATGGAGGTCTACATCATGCCTACGAGTGGTGGGGCTAGTTTTTTGTACCATATTGAGGATGGTCTTAGTGGGATTTGTGTGCTTGTCATTGGTTTTATGGAATCAGTTGGGACATGGCTATGAACAAACCAGTTTTGCATAGGTGGCATGGAATTATCGTGCATCCATTCTCCCATCAATTAAAGCAGATTTGGAAGTGATGGAAGATGGGGTCTAGTGCAAGTTTATGGATAATGCCATGTCATTGGATTCCACGGTATTGGAAATATGGATACAGGATCTGAGCTCCTTGAGGGATCAATAAGTCCTATATGAGAATATAGTCTCGATATACTAGGTCATTAAAGGTCTCCTGGGCTATGTACTACTGGAAAGAGAGGAGAAGCAGGGTGTGATGAAATTCCTTTGGCCTTTTGGAAAGAGTGGTATGATGACACTCGTCTCCTACCTATGAAAATTGACACAATGGGGAAAGAGATAGGCATCCCCTATCTCCCACAGATGGGTGTGTTTTATTATGTGCCTAAATATGTGCTGAAGGAAAGCGAGAAGGCAGCTCGTGGTGATGGTGGTGATGGTGGGCTCCTTTGCTCGTGAAGTATCTGGTGTTGTAATGGCCCTTCTAGTGGCTTGTGTTTTGGTATGTCCATGTTTATAGTTAATTCTTGTTGTGTTTATTCTCGACCGCTTTGGCAAGTTCATATTTTTTTCGAGATGAGGGGGATTATAACTAGTTTACGGGTAATGATGTGTATAATTATGGTCCATCTATTATGTTATATTTTTCTTTGTTGGATTTTTGGGATATGTTGAGTAGGTGGTGGTAGGAATACCCTTTTTTCTCCTTTGCGAAAGGGGCCCTAGGGGATATTTCATGTTATGTATTCAGACTACATTGCTAATGTTTGAGACTAATAGAAAGGAAGCTAGAAGGACCATTACTATAATTTTTTGTATAGTATGTTAATATAAAGACTGCTTCTTTACAAAAAAACAAAAAACATATTGCCTCATTTTCATTCACTCTTCATTGTGACTATTGTCGCCACCTTTGTTGTTTGTTATTTACCTCAACAGATTTTGTATATTGACCCATTGTCTCTAGAGAGGACCCATTAATGAGCATTTACAACTATCCCGGTACCTTTTCTATATTTTTTTAGCACAGAACTAACCCAAGTACTTGGAATGTATCTAATTCCCTTAGGACACTCATTCCTTCCATTCTACCATATTATACTTTTGTCTTTTTCATGTTGATAAAAGCATGAAAAAAGGAAAAAAACACTAAAAGAACATTAAAAAATCAAAAGGGAATGGGGGAGAAATCATCCTTTAGTATTTGTTCTCATAATATTGTGGTAACCATCAATGATTGTCACCCTTGAACATGGAATTTGTTTGTGTTGAGTCTCTTATAGTTGGGTTTAGCAGTTTTTTAGGAAGCCATACCTTGATGTTTAGCTTACTCTATTAATCATTTATCCTTCCAATCATTAAGGAGAATCCATTTAATACCTATAGCATTGATGGATTATATATGTTGGTTTTTATTTAAGTGGAAATTGCTACCCAAGTCATATGTTCCATGTTCATATTCAAGCGAAGTTAGCAAACTTATATTGGCCATTCCTCATATTTTTTGACCATTTATGTTAACCATCCTAGTATCAAAAAATGGCCAGTGGTTTGTCATATTCAGTTTCACTAATCAACTTTGTTATATATCTCATGTTAGCTAATAAGAGATTCCTTTATTCTCTCGTTCTGACATACCGCTTCTTAATTGAGCTCAATTCATCATCTAGGAAGTATTTTTAGATACTCTTGATAGTACCTAGGGTATTTCAAACATTAGTGCCAAGTTCCCTCACATTTGAAAGTGGGTATACATCATTGACCCTTGTTCAACTAATTTAGTTAAGTTTTCAAAATAAAAACATGTATTCACACTTAATTATTGTATTTAGTACCTTGGCACCCATTATCGTCATTAGAGGGTTCCCCCACATATGTTAATGGTATACATCAATGATCTGTAGTAAAAATGATTTTACTCACAACAAAAAATAGGCAATTAGTGCCTAATTTAGCATCCTTTTTAGTATATTTGTTTCCAATTCAGTTTTAAAATCTGGTAGTAAACCTAGTGTGAACTGCATTTTTTTTAAAGCACCTAAATTAGTGCCACCTTTAGTGCCCCAAAAAGAACCGGCCTTAGCGTCCTTTGTAGTGCCTAAGTTAGTGCATTGGTATTAACGCCCTCTTTTGTGCTAGGAGCATCACCTGGTGTAGTGGCATAAATAGCGCCTAAAGGAGGATGCTTTCTCCACTTTGAATTTCTTATTTACAACCATATGTGGCATCCACTTTAGCACCCAGTTTGGCATCCATGTTTTCTTACACATTAGCGCCATGTTTGTCTTCCACTTTAGCACCAAGTTGGTTGTCCATGTTAGCACCTAGTTTTTCATCCATGTCTACTTCCACATTAGTGCCATGTTTTGTTTCCACTTTAGCACCAGCTTTGGTGTTCATGTTCACACCCAATTTTGTATCCATGTTTGGATTCCACTTTAGTGCCATTTTTGGTGTCCTCTTTAGCACCCAGTTTGGAAACCATGTTTTCTTCCATAATAGTGCCACATTTGGATTCACATTTATCACCTATTTTTGCTTCCCATTTAGCACCTGTGTTTGCTTCTGCATTAACACAACATTTCAATTCCCATTTAACACCTAGTTTTTCTTCCTTGTCAGCTTCTAATTTGTCTTCTGTTTTGGCTTCTAGTTTTGCTTCTGCAATAGCACCACATTTGGATTCTCATTTAGCACCATGTTTGGTTTCCAGTGTTGCTTCTGCATTTGTGCCATATTTGGCTTCCAGTTTAGTGCCTAGTCGTTCGTCATTAGCACCACATTAATAGTGCCACATTTTGCTCCTGATTATAGTGTCAAGTTTTCTTCCTTGTTATCACCCCTTTTATTCTATTCATTTCATTAATTTCAATAAATATATATATATAATGATAGCTTGTTGGGGTGCGCACCTTAACGGTCCTTAATTTTGGTAACTCCGTGCTTTTTGTGGAAGCTTGTAAGCGGAGTTGCGACTCAAAATATTCTTAGGGGTGTCGGGTTTGAGTCAAAGCCCTCCTTTTGTAATTAACCCATGGTTTAAGTCCAGGGTTTAGGGTTTCGGAGTGCCCATGGTTTTGTAATAAGTGAACTTGTATAAATAGGAACTTTTGTAAAAGAGTCAGGTTAGGCTTTTGATGTAAAAGGATTTGATGCGAAGCTAAGGCCTAGTTTTGTAAGAAAGGTTAAGTCCCAACTGTGTGCGTGGACGACCTCTGTAGCTGTGTGCGCAGAGGGTTTTTGGTGATAAGGAAGAACTGCAGCTGAGTGCGCAACTTTGAGCAATTGAAGGGATCTGCAGCTGAGTGCGCAGATCAGAACTATGGTTTTTGTAAAGAGTTGAATAAAACACAGTTCTGTGGATGTAGCCCCTACACTGGGGGGGAACCACGTTATATCTTGTGTTGTGGTTCTTTTGTGTTGTTTCTGTTATGTCCTTTTATGCATTGATAAGTAGATAATTGATAAAGTAAGATCACTGCTAAATATTAACTTCGCTATGAATTCCCAGTTAAGGGTTAAGCAAGAAACTGTTTGTTTATCTAACTGCGAAGCTATATAAGTGAATGTCGAAGCTCTATATTGAATGATTATTATTTGTTAAAGGATAAAGGTACAGTAATATCCCTCTTCTGCTTGCAGAAACCTGATTCTGCGGCACCCCATAGCTGTTTCGGGTGAGACTGCAACCTGTTCGCAGGTTGTTGCCGAAAGGGCCAACACTGTGGGTCTTTTGTTGGTGCAAAGACAAAAGTATAGAACCCGGGTCTGCCCTAATCCCAAAAAATTGGTTCCGTTGCCGGTTGAACTCGGTATCTGCTCAAGAGGGATCTACGTCGTACCTCGAGGGCTATGTTTTGGAGACCCTCAGTAAAAGAAATCAGTGACTGGATCGAAGAGACTTATCTGAAATTTGCTGAACAAGAAAATAAAGATCCTCGTCGTAGTTCAGATGACTTTTTACAAAGGTACATTTTTTCTAATGTTTATGAAATTTTCTTTGGTAGTATCCACATAGAATTGCACCAGTGGTTATCCAGGTTGACAGAGAGGAAGACGAACTTCCAAGAAGGTCAGTTTCCTGATTGGACCCCCGCAAGAATCAACATATTGAAAAGAGTAAACAACGCGGTCTCTCGAGCTGTTGATTTCTGGACGACGCGAACCCTTGAAGCATTTGTGACGGAGTTTGCCATCGACACAAGTACCTATTTTAACGAAGCTGAAAGACAGTTTTTCAAAGGACCAAGGGGTAAGTACTTGAATTCATTTAATTTGAAAATTAAAATGCTATTGGCTGAAAAAGGTATATTGCTCTTTGAATCAGACTGATTAGATTTAGTAGTACTAACTTATGTTTGGAAGTGAAAGTGACTTCGACGAGCAAAGTGGTTTGCTGCGAAGTGGTAAAAGATACAAGAGGAATTTTGCATCCTATACTTTAGGACAAAATATCGAGTATACCCCTGTAAGTCCAGCAGATTCGGAGCCCGAAGAAACCCCTTCTGTTGGAAACCCTCCGGTAACCCCGCAACGAAGATCTATTATCCCTGAGAACCCATCGCAGTCTGAAAGAAACCCTAGCCCGAGTATTCCTGCCGCAGGTCAGTCTACCCCAGTAAGTTCCCCCTCCGCCTACTACCAGTCCCCCTCCCTCCCCCCCTAGATCCGCGATGGCCCATATGAATGATGACATCAAGCTCCCAGTCTTTAAAGGAACTGGGTCAGAGGACCCAAAACAGTTTTGGTTCTTATGTGAAGCCGTGTGGACTACTAAGAACATTACGGATCCAGATATAAGAAGAGCGCAGCTGGTTACTTCTTTCAGAGACCGAGCTTTGACCTGGTTCATGAAGTTTTCCAGCACTCAAAACCATGTCCTGGCTGATATTAAGACAGCAATGATTAAAGAGTTCAAGAAGCATAAATCAGAGTCACAGTGTATAACGAAGTTAAAAGAAATTCAGCAGAGGCGAGGAGAATCAATTTGGGACTTTGATCAGAGGTTCAAAGTTCTGCTATATCAAGTTAGTTTCACTATTGGACCAGCACAGCATAAAGAATGGTTCATTGCAGCGTTATTATGACATATCAGAACTCCACTCATGCAATAGAAGGTTGCTGATCAGTAAGAGGCTTTGGAGATTGCCATGAAACTGGAAACAGCTCCTGTCGAAGATAATTCTGGCATAGCCCAAATACAAGCGCAGTTGGCAGAAATGGATTTGGAGCTTCGCGACATGAAGAAGGGGAATTCCATTCGCAAAGAGGTTTGGTGTACACACTGTAGGATAGAAGGTCATGACAAGGAACAGTGTCCTGCGTTAAGAAATTACCTGAATACTGGTGCGCCAAACCCATTTAACCCTAATGTTTTATATTGTGAGATCTGCAGAACAACTGGTCAGCATTGACCTGAGGACTGCTATCTACTGCAGCGATATGTCCAAGTACCTAAGAATCCTTATTGCAAGTTTTGTAAGTCAGTAGGACACAACGAAGAGGAGTTTCATAGCTTTGACCTCATGAGAGAGCGTACCTATGATGCTTATAGGGTACAAAATGATGCACAAGGCAATGATGGATATGGTTACCGCAGAGGTCGAGGTACTTTTGGAGGTCGTGGTCGTGGTGGTATGGCCGGAAGAGGTGGAGGCCAGGTTGTGTGCTATAACTGTAATCAGGTAGGACATGTAGCTAGAGACTGTCGGAACCCAACTACGACATGTCAATATTGCAGAGCAGTAAATCATGTCATTGAGCAATGCCCACAGTTGATATCTAAAATAAAAGAAAGAAATAGCGCTCCTACTCAAAATATTCAGATGTTTTCTGTGGAGCAAATACCGGTCCCAGCCATTAGCGTTGTTACCAAGAATGGAGCTACGATGCAAGTACAAACTAAGGAAAAACAGCCTGTCGAGGCTTGGGTCTGCAAGACCCCAGAGAAAATTCCAGCATTTGATGTGGGAAGAGAAAAAGAGACATTTATGGAAGCCAAAAAATATTTTCCTGATCTGGGAACATCAGTAGCACCTGCACAACAGCATCCACAGCAGTAGTCACAGTCCCAAGAAGCTTCGACGGATAAAGTAAGTACACTGTCATCATTTTTACATAGTTGTATGAAGCTCTTAAGAAATCTGAATGCTTTAAATGAGTTGCAGAAAGTTATTGCTTCCTGCGAACCTCAGCGAAGATCGGGTAAGGAAAGAACTGTTAATAGAGTCATAAGAACTAGAAGAGAAATGAGATTACATGCTCATATAGGAGAGTATCACATGACTGATGTCATCTTAGATCCGGGATCAGAAGTAAATGTCTTAACTAAGCAGACATGGGAACAAATGGGAAAACCTACTCTTGACTGGTCCCCCACACAGTTGAGATTAGCCAATCAGCAGAAGATTGTGCTCCTAGGAAGATTCTCTAGTGTCCCAGTAGATATTGATGGAGTCAGTACCTTAGCAGACTTCGAATTCATTGAGATAATTGATGATAGTAACCCCTACCCAGCTTTGCTAGGAATTGAGTGGGCAATAGACAATGTTGCAGTCATTAACCTTAAGAAGAGACAGATGACTTTTGAAGGGAAAGGTTTGAGAGTCATAGTACCATTGGACCCTTCTCAAGGAGAAAGGTACGCAGAACCACTCAGAGATGAAGATCAGGATGTTTTGGATCATATCTACAACATCACAGCTAAGGAAGAAGATTATGTTGATCCTACTACCAAAGGTATAATGGATTGGCAATGTGACAGCTCCTGCATGACTGATTCAGATGACGGTCTAGAAAATTGGCAGAATCGACTATATGAGCTACATGGACATCGATGTGCAAGAATTACCAATTCTCTCAGATGGCTTGGTTCAAACACAAGAGTCTTGCCTACTTTTGATGGCTTGACAAACCCAGGAGAATTTATTGTACAATTCTCAGAGCGAGTACCGAATTCACAAAAAATGGAGACTCTAGATTCAACATTTAGAGCCACAGTAACCAGATGCTGGAATGGTCATAAAAAGTACATTCATAGTTGGGAAGCTTGTCAAAAGTCCCTTCACCTGAGATTCATGCATCAACCTTAGGAGGTACGAAGCAGGTTTAATGGAAATACTAGCCCTCATGAACATTTGGAGCAGTGCTACGAAGCGTGGAAGCGTGTACCTCGTGAAGAATGGGTACATAGGTTTATTCACACTCTGGAACCTATAGCAAAGAATTGGTATGCAGAGGTCGAGCTTCGCCATGGTACTGTAAGTTGGGATAGTCTTGTTGATAGTTTTGTGTTTACATTTTCTATTAATGAGGTTTGCCCTACTTTGGACGTAGCTGTTAGATTGATCCATACTAAGGTGTTTGATGATAAAGAAATAGCTGAGTACCAACCTGATTGGAAGGAACAAGAAGCTAATGCAGTAGAATGTTATAACCTAGCAATTGATGAGGATGATGATCCATGCAACATTAACATTCCAGAGTCAGAAGGGCACTGTGAAGTACATGGACCAGCAATCGAAGCACCTGAAGTAACTCAGCCCTTGAAGACAAGGCAAGTAAATATCGGATCAGAAGAATAGCCCAATTATGCTACCATTGGAGATTATTGGGATGAAGAAATGGTGAGCAAAGTGACCCAACTTCTCCATGAATATCAGGACCTATTTCCGATGAAGTTCTCAGAGATGAAAGGCATCCTTGGTGATATAGGAGTGATAAAATCCCTTTGAAACCTGATGCGAAGCCTGTGAAACAGCGCCCTTATAGGCTGAACCCTAAGTATAAAGAAAAATTTAGAATGGAGCTAGATAAGATGCTTGCTGCAAGAATCATTGAGCCCGTTGAAGAATCCGAATGGGTCAGTCCTATGGTGGGGCAAGAAAAGAATACCAAGGGAGAAATCAGAATCTGCGTTGATCTAAGGAAGTTGAATGATGCTTGTTTACATGATCCTTTCCCTACTCCCTTTACAGATGAAGTTTTAGAAAATGTCGGAGGTCAAGAAGTGTACTCTTTTACTGATGGATTTTCAGGTTACCATCAGATTAGAATTGCTCCAGAAGATCGACATAAGACAACCTTCGCCACAAAAATGGGATCCTTTCAGTATACAGTTATGCCCTTTGGATTGAAGAATGCACCTGCTATGTTTTCTAGAGTAGTCATCTCTACATTTAAGGAATTTATACATAAATTCTTAGAAGTTTATTTTGATGATTGGACTATCTTTGGGTTACTAAAAGACCATATAGCTAGTTTAAGACTTATGTTGGACAAGTGTAGACAGCATCAGATTTCCTTGAACTTGAAAAAGTGTATCTTTTGTGCACCTTTTGGAATTCTGCTAGGTCACATTGTATGTAAGCAAGGCTTGGTGATGGATCCTGCAAAGATAGCCATTATTGTGAACTTGCCACCTCCGAAGTCTGTTAAGCAACTTCGCACTACGCTTGGTCATACTGGATATTACAGGAAATTCATTAAAGGATATGCTCATATTACAGCCCCTATGGAAAAGCAGTTGAAGAAAGATATTAAGTTTGAATGGACACTCGAGTGTCAAGAAAGCTTGGATATTTTGAAGGAAAAGATGGTAATTGCCCCTATCTTAGTATTCCCTTACTGGAATAAGGAGTTTCATGTGCATGTCGATGGATCCTCCATTGCTCTGGGAATAGTATTGGCTCAGTCAAGTGAAGGTAATATTGATCACCCTATTGCTTTTGCAAGTAGAAAATTGTCCACAGCTGAAAAGAATTATACTACGACAGAATGAGAAGGTCTAGCTATGGTTTATGCATTGCAGAAGTTTCGACATTATCTGTTAGGATCTCATTTTAAGATGTTCACTGACCACTCTGCTTTGAAGTATTTGGTTAACAAGCCTGTGTTAGGTGGAAGGATATGCAGATGGATGATTTTGTTTCATGAATATGACTTTGAGATCATAGTTAAGCCTGGAAGAGTTAACCTAGGGCCTGACCACTTGTCGAGGCTCGAGTTAGGAGAAGAACCCACTAGTTTGGACGAAGGTCTTCCCGATGCCCAGTTTTTTGCCATCCAGATGGTTGATGATTATTTTCAAGATATTGTTCAGTACTTGTCTACAGGTTTTGCACCCGCTGAGATGACAACACAGTAGAAGAAGCAATTGGTGGTTAGAGCAACTGACTTTACCTTAATAGTAGGACAGCTATATAAGATGGGACCAGATGAAATACTACGCAGATGTGTCCTGGAGAATGAAAAGCCATTGATTTTGGCTGAGGCACATTCTGGAGCAGCAGGAGGTCATTATGCAGGAAAAGCTACAGCTCAAAAGATTCTGACAGCTGGATTATGGTGGCCTATGATTCATAAGGATGCAAGAGAGTATTGCCATAGCTGCAACATCTGTCAGAGGACAGGCAAACCGTCTAGGAGGGATGAGATGCCTCTGGTTCCACAGGTAACTTTACAAGCATTTGACAAGTGGGCTATTGATTTTGTTGGACCAATCAATCCCCCTGTAAAGAAATTTGGAGCAAGATACATTATTACAGCAACTGATTACCTTACTCATTGGGCCGAAGCTCAACCAGTTAAGAACTGTAGCACTGCTACAGCTGTGAAGTTTAGTTTTGATAACATCTTGTCAAGATTTGGGTGTCCTAAAACCCTTATGAGTGATCAAGGATCACATTTCCTAAATGATACTATTGAAGTATTAACTGAAGAATTTCAAGTATATCATCAGAAGAGTACTACCTATCATCCTCAAGCAAATGGAACTGTCGAAGCCTTTAACAAGATACTTGAACATACTCTGACAAAGGTTTGCAATGTTAACAGAAATGATTGGGATCTTCGAATTCCAGTAGTACTATGGGCTTATAGAACCACCTGCAAGAATTTGACAGGCCATACACCTTTTAGGTTGGTCTATGGACAGGAAGCAGTCATGCCCTTGGAGTACATTGTTCCTAGCCTCAGAATATCTGCTTTCACAGAGATGGATGACCCAGCTATGATGAAAGAGAGGCTGGAAAAGATACTAGAACTTGAAGAAGACAGATTCATTGTAGGGTTCCAGCAGCAAGTACAGAAAGCTAGAGAAAAAGCATGGCATGATAGACACATTAAGAAGAAGCAGTTCCAAAATGGTGATCTCGTGCTCTTATATGACAGTAAATTCATGAAATTCCCAGGTAAGTTCAAGACACATTGGAAAGGACCATACATAGTGCAGAGAGTTACCGATGGTGGCACAGTCCAGTTAGCTAAATTGAATGGAGAAATTTTACCTTCCATGGTGAATGGAAGTAGATTAAAGAAGTACAGGGACAAGCTTGGACCCCCTAATCACAAGTAACAGCAAGAAGGAGAGTCTAAGTACCAAGAATAGTTGAAATTGGGTACTAGACTATAATGAAGTTGTTCTCAAAGCTACAAAGTGTTGAAGACTGTCAAAGTTCGAAGGTTGAAGTTTGGCTGCCACTTAGGTCAGGATGGGTCGAAGGTCAATATTGTGTTGAAGGTACTCATTGTGGCGAAGCTGAAGTTAGTCGTTATGTCGAAGAAGAAAGGTGTGTTGCAGCCTAAAATGTGACTGATGGGACAAACTAGACTTGGCGGTGCCGGCACGTGAACTGCCTTAACTGCCTGTAATGATGAGATCTTGGGAAAATCTAGCGCTATGTGGACAGGATTTACCGCCGCTCCATCAGATTTGGTGTCATTAATGCACCATGATGACATATTTTGTTGCGAGATTCTATAAGAAACCAAACAGGCCTGCGACTCCTGCATTGCGCATTTCTTTGAGTTTACAGTTAGCACCATGTCAAATGATCGCGAAGTTCAGGAATTGTTACGAGAGTTCAGGGAGAGAGGTCTGCAGAACCTTATGAGCAATCCACCCTACAAGGAGATGTCCCCAGCACCGAAGCAGCCAATGCAAACACGATCAACCAGAAATAAATTTAAGGCAGAAGTTCGCTCTAAGCGGAACGAAGAAAGGCACAAGCCCTCAGGAAGGACTCCGGAGGATCCCGACATGTATCCCCCTCTCTCAGCAGAAGGGAGGTATCTATTTGTCTTATGCAAGAGTACAGTGACATGCAAATCCCAGGGGTACCGCCTGTTAAGGACCCAAAGTTGTGGATGGTCAAATTTTCGATAGGACATGAACGGGAGGCAGTTCGAGGGATGGGGTCGCTGATAGATTTAGAAGGCGCAATGACTCCCATGACCATCATAAATATGAGGAAGGAAGATAGCAGCATGAGAGACGGTCGTAAGGAACATAGGTATGTTGCTAAGGACGAAAGGATGAAGGATCAAGCAAGCCGGGGCCGTGGTAGCAGTAGCAGAAGGGATGATGATGATGACAGGCATATAAGGGAGCAGGAGGGTAGGAGAATTAAAGATGATAGTTGCAGAGATGCAGCCGCAGAAATCAGTTTACTATCTTCACCAACAAGATTCTACCACCAGAAAAGTAGCAGAGTGTCCCGGGACGGGACACTGGTGAGTCTTAGGGGCCTGTTGGGGCGCGCACCTTAACGGTCCTTAATTTTGGTAACTCTGCGGTTTTTGTGGAAGCTTGTAAGCGGAGTTGTGACTAAAAATAGTCTTAGGGGTGTCGGGGTTGAGTCAAAGCCCTCTTTTTGAAATTAACCCATGGTTTAAGTCCAGGTTTTAGGGTTTCAAAGTGCCCATGGTTTAAGCCCATGGTTTTGTAATAAGTGCACTTGTATAAATAGGAACTTTTGTAAAAGAGTCAGGTTAGGATTTTTATGTAAAAGGATTTGATGCGAAGCTAAGGCCTATTTTCGTAAGAAAGGTTAAGTCCCAACTGTGTGCGTGGACGACCTCTGCAACTATGTGCGCAGAGGGTTTTTGGTGATAAGGAAGAACTGCAGTTGAGTGCACAGCTTTGAGGAATTGAAGGGATCTGCAGCTGAGTGAGCAGATCAAAACTGTGGTTTTTGTAAAGAGTTGAATAAAACACAGTTCTGTGGACGTAGCCCCTACACTAGGGGTGAACCACGTTATATCTTGTGTTGTGGTTCTTTTGTGTTGTTTCTGTTATGTCCTTTTATGCATTGATAAGTAGATAATTGATAAAGTAAGATCACTGCTAAATATTAACTTCGCTGTGAATTCCCAGTTAAGGATTAAGCAAGAAACTGTTTGTTTATCTAACTGCGAAGCTATATAAGTGAATGTCGAAGCTCGGTATTGAATGATTATTATTTGTTAAAGGCTAAAGGTACAGTAATATCCCTCTTCTACT
>LPNX010396656.1:153969-174929 GCA_001517045.1 Pseudotsuga menziesii | reverse complement strand
ATATATATATATCATAATTCTATTACTTTTAGAAAAAGTATAATGCCAAAGCATGTTCAAAAAAGGAGTCCCCATGTCAACAAAAATGAAATAGTATCTGAAAAATAAAAAACTATCAACCTGTGACAGTATTCACACTCCATGATTAAGTGGATGTTTTACTCTTCTTCCATTCAACAGAGGGCACACCTACCGAGCCCCTCCCACCCTATCTTATTGATTATATCCCACATCAAGGATTTATTGTGAAGAAAACACCACATAAACAATTTATACTTTGTTGGAATATTGATCTTCCATATCATCCTCCACCACCATGTTTCCTCCCAACCCCCTAACTGTTGGTAGAGGCAATGTTATCCCAATTTGGGTGAGTAGATATATGTGGGCACAAAAGTCCATTTGAATACACCATGTTCACCAGAGAGAATTACATGGCACCCTCTAAGTTTTGAGATTTAGGTTTCCCATAGTTATGCTCTCTCTCTGATCCAACCAAATAACTTTCTCTCAACCATCCTTGACCCCACATTGAAGACATTCCAAGGTCGGGATGGTCTTCAATATTATTCACATAAATAGAATAATTCATCCAATTGATAGACATACATCTGGTAGAGATATACAAAACTAATATGTTTTTCAAATTCAATAAATCCCTCCTTGATCCATCACAAAATATCAAGATATCATCTACAAAAAGGAGATGGGTAATGTAGCAACATAAACCTATTTTTATGCCTTTAAATGAACCTCCTCTTTTGACCTCCGAGATGGAAAAACTTAACCCTTTTGTTACAATGAGAAAGAGAAGAGGTTATAAAGGGCATCCTTGTTAGAGGCCTCGACTTGCTCTGAAGAATTCTATTACAACTGCATTAATAAGGACTACAAAACTTACAAAGGTTATACAACTCAGGACCTAATAAAAGGAACCTCAAAACCAATATGTGTCATCATAAGTCTAAGATATAGTCAATTGACCTTATCATAATATTTCGACAAATCAATCCTAATTATTACTACCACCAGATTGGATTTCATTATACTATGTAGTCCTTATTGATCCATGCCAATGGCCTCATGTATTTGCTTCCCAGAAAGAAACCCAGGTTGTTCCCCAAATATTGTTGTTGAGAGAAGCTTCTTAATACACCTCACAATAATCTTGGTCATTATATTGTATATATAATTGCATCGAGAAATAGTCATGTAGTATCCTCAAATAAAAGTAAATTATCAGTCTTCATGATTACTACTATGAAGGTCGCATTGAAGGTTGCTATCATATTCCTTCCTCTTTGGGTTTCCTCCACCACCTTGAACATATATGCTTCCACGAAATATAAACTCCCCAAAAAAAATCTATGGTCCATCCACCTGGACTGGGTCTCTTGTCTTTTTTTAAACAGTGCATTGCCTATTTTATCTCTTCCATTGTTGTTGCCTCCATAAAAGTCTAGTTATCCTATTATGTTACTAAACAAGGGGGAAACTTAAGAGAACTAAATTATATCAACAATGGTATCCATGTCTTCTACTTTAAACAATGATTCAAAATGTGAAACTCCCACTACAGATATTTCCTTTTCACCTTGAATTTCCTCCCCATTTTGACCATGCAATTTCCAAATTTAGTTGATCAGTTTGCAACATTATGCATATTTTTGGAATAACTTGGAGTTCTCATCTCCCTTATCCAACCATAACGCCCAAATTTTTAGTCTCCAAGATGATGCCCTTTCTACCAATTTTTTTCCCTTTTAGCTTCTCTAACCTAAACACGTCTACCTTCAACACTTCATTTGTAAACCCTTCACCTTCTATCGCATACAATGTTGACAAGGAATCTTCCACTTCTAACAACAATTAGTCCTACTTCCTCCACCTCCCATCCAATCACAGCTTGCTTAACCAACCGTAAATTCTTTGTTATCTGAATGGGTTTCGACTGTACGGGAGAGTCCTCATATGGTTTCCATATGATTTTGACCAAATTAACAAAATTATCCTCTTGTATCCATGCAAGATTGTGTTTAAATGGACAAGCCTTCCATTGTCCAATATTTACCAATTCCAGCACAATCTACATATGATTCGACTTGCCACCATCCTCTACCCACTACATGATCCCTAGGTCACCATCATAGAGAGCCTCAAGAACCAAGAACATGTTAAGGCAATTTTCCACCCTATGAGGACCTACCCGAATATTTCTCTAGGTTGGTTTAGTTTAATTGGATCAATATCTAAGAGGTGACCTTCCTCCAATTTGTGCACAAAATAATCAGCTAATGGACCAATATGGGATCTAGGACACCAAGTTTCTTTTGCACCCTCAGAAAACTTTATACCCCCTCCCATAATAAGTGAATCTTGTTGTATCATTCGATTCAGGAAAAAATCCCCACTAAACGAATTCATCTCCCTGCAATGGCCATATACATTTAAGATTAGCAATTCCATATTTAACTCTAATGGGTGGAATTCCACATCAAGGCCTGACACAATATCCCATGAGTTAAAACATATAATTAAGTGCATATTACACCCCATGGTTATAATCCCATATCTAATAAAACCATCAACGACCAAAAATTTCCATCCTCTAAACAAGAAACCCATGACACGGGATAAAATGGATACTTCACCTCATGTTTCTTGAAACATAACAACATTAGGCCTAATACGACATAGTAACCTATTACTGATCATACTCTTCAACTCACTTGTTAGATAATAATCCACCTTAGTACCATGATCATACACCTAGGAAACATTTCTTTTGCTTCTATGCTAAGTCCTATGGTCCAAACTTGGGATAATTGATCATTTACGGATAGTTGAGGCACTATAATTTGATCATTATGATAGTTGAGGCACTCCACTTTGATTATTCTAACTGAAAGGCTCCCTCATTGATGACATATCAGTCTTGGTGTGCTCCCTCATCCCTAGATTCAGGGAATATGTTTGGCCTTAGGCGCTAGTGCATGTTTGTGGTGGTTTTTGGCCTTCCTTGAGCATTTATTGCCTCCTAAAGCCACTCCCACTCACCCATGTGCTCACCCACGCCTAGCATACATTCATTTATGACCCAACATGCCTCACCCATGTTCACACTTGCATTTGTGACCATTTTGGATGGTTAGGAAGCTGATTGGTCCATCTAGGGGGGTTTGAGGGTCAAATCATAGTCTGACACATGTATGCATCCAGATGGCCTCCAAAGGCTAATGATTTCTCCATAATGTAATATAAAACTACTCCAAACATATTTACATGTTGTACAGTCATAATAATATATGTTATTGACTTCATTTGTGTATGATAATTTCACTCTTTCTGATGTTTTGTGCATAATTTGTATGTAATATCGAATTGTGAGAATCTCCTTGGATCCTATATCCTATTGTGAATCAATTATCACATGGTATCTGAGCTGAGGTCTTAGTTTCAATTCTCTCAATCTATGTCAAAGGAGGGGTGTTGGAGTATCGGTAAAACTGCATGGTATAACTGTTGCACCTCTGGGAATATAAAAATGTGTCCTAATTGCCACTCTTGATGATATGTACTTGTGCTTGGTTTAAAATGTTCATCAAAATCTGTAGGTTTTGGTGTAACAACAAACATTACATGGTATCAAAGCTTTTTGGAGCTGCAAATCAAATACAGAGTGTTTGAGTTGTTGTTTAGGATATTTTCCAAAGAAAATTGAGTGTTTGCATTGCAGGTACAATCAACATTTTTATCACTCAGTGTGCAAGAAGAAATGGAGCATACTCATGTATTGCTGACCCCATTCAACTATTTTGAGTGGAAGTCTGAAATTGTGATCTAGCTAAGCTCGAAAGGCCTATTCAAAGTCACCATGGGGATTCAGACCGAACCCAACTCTACTGTGGAGAAATCGAAGTACTTCAACAGTCTTGATGAAGTATATGGAATGATTTGTCTCATCATTTCAAGAGGCTTACTCTTCCACGTAGATAGTCTGACAAATCCATATGAATTAGTATGGCTCAATATTGAGGCATTTTTTGGGAAGACTGATGAGATGAGAGGTCACCAGCTCGAAAATGAGTTAATCTCTCTGAGTCCATCTCACTATGAGACAATCCAATAATTCTTCACCAAGTTCAAATAGTTAGTGCTTCAGCTCAAACAATGTGGCATAGAGAATAAATATGATCAACTCATATTGTCAATACTATCAAATCTAGGGCGAGAGTACTATGTGTTTGTCTCAACATTTCACTCTAGCAAGCTCACAACTCAAAATTGGAGGATGCCATCGCTGGAAGACTTCATGGAGTCATTAACACAAGAGAAAGATAACCTAGTACAAATGGAAACCATAAAATCCAGTAAGGATAAATCCCTTGTTTCATTTGTTTTGAATCAAGCCAAAGGCAAGAAGAAAGCCAGAGATTTGAAGCAGCAAGAGAAGACGAAGCAGGAGAAACCCAAATCTTCATATGGGGGTTCGAATCCTTACAAGGACAAGGAAAAGAAGAAGTAAGAAAATACCAAATGCACATACTATCACAAAGGGTGGAATCCATAGAGTGCATGTATGAAGAATACCATATACATGATGGCACACTTGCTTTAGAAGAACAGCATTCCCCTGCCAAGAGACGCAAGGAAGAAATATGGTGGTTCAGGATCAGAAAACAAAGAGAGGTTCCATGATTTTGTTACAGGTTCTTCAAGATCTTCTTCCTTCATCATAGATTCAAGAGCTTCTAGGCACATGGCCTCCATGCAAGATTCCTTATTGGCCATGTATCATTACAGTGCTCCATCCATTATAATGGGTGATGATTCAGAGATCTAAGCCAAATGGATTGTCAGGATTGATCTTGAAGATGGGTACTTCAACAATGTGTTGCTTTTACCTGATCTAGCAGTGAAACTACTCTTAGTGTATCAAATGAAACAGACTCATGAATCTAATAGAGTAAAATTTACTCCAAATGCAGGGGAGATAGAAGAAATCTCTATAGGAAAATTGGTGGCATTGGATTTTGTTGACCACAATTCGAGAATGTACAAATTCTCTCACTTCCTTTACTACTCTTAAGGGAATGCGCTCGTGTCCCATGCCAATGAGACAAGAAAGTTGTGGCATGAGAGATATGTCCATCTCAACTACAAGTACATCAAGGAATTGATCAAAGAAGGCATGGTGGTAGGGCTTCCTTCTATCAAGTTCTCAAATGGCACATGCAAAGGATGTGTAGTGGGAAAGCATGCAGAGCATAGCTATGAGAAAGGAAAGGCAAGGAGATTTGTCCAACTGCTTGATTTGGTTTATTCAAACCTCATAGGTACTCTTCCCAATCCCTCTTATGGGAATTCAATGTATATGTTGACCTTCATAGATGATTTCTCAAGGTACTGTTGGGTATATTTCCTTAAACTAAAATTTGAAGTCTTTGAGACTCTCAAAGTTTGGAAAGCCCTGGTTGAGAATGCATGTGGGAACAAGATCAATGTCCTTAGGACTGAAAATGGCAAGGAGTATGTGAACAAGAGTTTGTAGCATCTTTGTGAATAATTTGGCATCCAAATGCAGCATTCGGTTCCCTACACACCATATCAAAATGGTGTTGCAGAGCGCAAGAACAGGGCTCTCAAGGAGATGGAAACATGTATGATGGAAGCAAAGGATTTGAATCCTAAGATATGGTATTAAGCCATTAATTGTGTTTAATATGTTCAAAACAAATCTCCTCACAAATCTTTGGATGGAAAAACACCATAAGAGGCTTGGTGTGGTCACAAGCCAATTGTTTCACATTTATGGGTCTTTGGCTCAAAGGCTTGGGCTAGTATTCCTCCAGAGAAGAGAAAGGACTTGAAACATCAAAGAAAGGATTCAATAATAGTGGTATATTCTGAATATTCAAATTTATATAATCTCTTTGATCCCTCATCTCAGAAGACATTCATTGAAAGGAGTGTACAATTCGAAGAAGACCTCATGCAAGAGACCAAACTAGCCCATGGGGAATGCTAACATCCTCCACTCCATGATGATGTATGTGATGAATAATTATATTATTTTTATTATTATGATGTTTATTACATGCATTCATATCATGATTCACCCATTCGACCAAAGTGGGCTGAGAAAACCATTGAAGCAGCTAGGAATTTAGCTAGTGATCCACTAGATTCTAAGAAGACTAGATCTAAATTACACAATGACTATTATACTTGTGAATTGAATATAGTTGATAGATAATTCATTATGGTTATATATGATCCTCAAACATATCAGGAAGCATCAATTGACCCAATATGGAAAACATCCATGCAAGAAGAGTTCAAATCATTGCAAGACAATGAGACTTGGGAATTGGTTCCCTTGCCCTCCAAGAGGAAACTAGTGCAATGCAAGTGGGTCTATAGGACCAAATTGTATGCTGATGGTTAATATATAAAGTATAATTCCACTTTTGTTTCTAAATTCTTCTCTCAATTACAAGGAGTGGACTATACAGAGATATTTTCACCAGTTGCAAAGATGGACTCTATAAGGCTAGTTTTAGCCATTGTTGCATCTAAGCGTTGGGAGGTTCACCACATGGATGTCAAGAGTGAATTTATTCATGGTGACCTTCAAGAGGAGATATATATGCAGAAACATAAATGTTTCATTGAGTATCATTCACTTGTATGCAGGTTAAATAAGTCTCTATAAAATGGCCTCAAGCAAACCCCCGTGGCTTGGTATGCCAAGATGAACAATTTTCTACTTTTGCTTGGATTTGAAAGATGTAAATATGATCCTAATGTGTACTTGCACCATTTTTATGACTTAATTCACTTAATAGTGCTGTATATTGATGATATTTTAATTACAGGTAGTTTCACTAAATAAATTGGATCAATTAAGTCTTCTTTGCACAATGAATTCTCCATGTCTGACCTTGGATTGTTGAGGCAATTTATTGGATTGGAAATTGAGCAATATGAATAAAGGATCAAGGTCATCCAAAAAATCTATGTTCCAGACCTGTTATCTAAGTTTAAAATTTCTGAATGTAAGGAATCCAAGTGACCATCCTTTCAGGAATAAAACTAGGTGAATTTGGTGCATCTCCATTGGTGGACAGCTCGTTGTACAGACAACTAGTTGGGAGTCTATTGTATCTTACACACTCCTGACCTGATTTGGAATACGTTGTAGGTATTGTTGTTATATATATGCATAAGCCTCATCAGATCCATTGGAAGGCTTCCAAAAGGATCCTTCACTATGTGCAAGGAACAAGACACTTCAGGGTACACTATGATGTTGGTTCTCCACTACAACTAGTTGGATTTACTGATTCTGATTGGACTGGAGATTCCATTGACAGAAAATGCACTTCAGGTTATGTCTTCATGCTTTCACATGGTCCCATATGTTGTTCAATCAAGAAACAACACACCATATCCCTCTCTTAAGTTGAGTTCAAGTACATCGGAGCAGTGAACACAGCTACACAATGTGTGTGGTTGCAAGGTATTCTTTGGGAACTTGGAATTGAATTTGATCCACCCATAGTAATTTGGTGTGATAATAAAAGTGAGATAAATATTTCCACTGATCCAATTCAGATATAGAGGACCAAAACATTGAGATACACATGCATTACATTCGGAGCTTAGTGCATGACCATGTGATAGCCTTGCAGTATTGCCCATCTCCAGAGAAAACTGCTGGCATTTTCACCAAGAGCTTCACAGAGAAGAAATTCACTTATCTGGGAACCCTTCTTGGAGTGGGTGACACATGGTGATGGCTAATATTCACTTTGATATTTTTCTCCATGCCCATTTTTTAGGGGAGGTTTTGTTCCCATGTGGTTTTCCTCCTTAGCTTGTTTTCTATGGCGAAATAAAAAAAATTGGTGTATGATCTGACTTGAGCCTTAGTTTCCAAGGCCTCAATAATATTTTGGTATAACGTGTACTAATTTATGATTCAAGGGGGTTGTTAGAGCATAATACACCTTATTACCATGATCATACACCTAGGATACATTTCTTTTGCTTCTATGCTAAGTCCTATGGTCCAAACTTAGGCTAATTGATCATTTACTGATAGTTGAGGCGCTCTACTTAGATCATTCTGACAGTTGAGGTGCTCCACTTTGATCATTCTGACTGATAGGATACCTCATTGATGAAATATCAGTCTTGGTGTGCTCCCCCTTCCCTAGATTCATGGAATATGTTTGACCTTAGGCGCTAGTGCATGTTTGTGGTGGTTTTTTGCCTTCCTTGAGAATGTATTGCATCCTAGAGCCACTCCCACTCACCCATGTGCTCACTCCCTCATATAATGCCTTAATTTATAACCCATCACGCCTCACCCATGTTCACACTTGCATTCATGACCATTTGGGATGATTAGGAAGATGATTGGTCCACTTAGGGGGGTTTGAGGGTCAAATCATCGTCTAACACACGTATGCATCCAAATGGCCTTCAAAGGTCAATGATTTATCCATAATGTAATATAAACCTGATCCGGACATATTTACATGTTGGATCGTAATAATATATGTTATTGACTTCATTTGTGTATGATAATTTCACTCTTTCTATTGTTTTATGCATAATTTGTGTGTAATGTCGAATTATGAGAATATTCTTGGATCATGGATCCTACTGTGAATAAATTCTCACATCATTTGACAAACCTAGACAATTAAATTATATCACCTACATTGGGGACCCCCTACATGGATTTTATTTGGTCTAAGAACCCTGTCAATGGCTAATTTCCTCCATACTACCATATCTCTCACAAATTTCTCTTGAGCTTTTGAGAGGAAGGATTTACTGTCGCATCCCATACCTTTAGACCCATTTAGCACATTCTCACCTAATCCCTCAAGTTTTTCCAATTCAGGTGGAGAAATTCCCCTAGTATATGATTGAAGGTTATATGGAAGGTAATATAATCCTATGGGAAAATGATCCCTCCTCTCCTTTTGAATGATATATCTCACAATCCTCCTAAAAAAAGAGTATTTATCCCATTACATAGGATAAACCCTTGAATACATAACCCCGTTACTAATCCCATCAATATTCTCAATATTAAATGAGGAAGTGTTGGTCGAGAAACCCGTCATATTTCATTTCACCTTCAAGGATGTAGGAGGAGAGAAAACCAGATCAAAAGTAGGGGTAGAAGGGATTAACATACCAATAGAAAAATATTTGACTGATGTCCCTATAGAATCACTATGTTGGGAAGGCCTTTGAAAAACCATCTCTCCAGGACCAGGACCACATCACATCGGAGTCCCAACAACCTTTTCCATCACGAGATCAGAGACGAGTTCCATAATGGCTGAGAAATTGCTGAGAAATTTTTTTATCTTTTTTTTCAAAACTTAAACATTTTTGTCCACCTCATCTAAAATCGAATCCATACGATCCATCATGGATTCAACTTGAAGCTTGATGTCATCCATAGAGAAAACAATCATATGAGACACCTCCTCAATTCTCAAAATATTTTCCCCTACACCCACCTCAAATCCATGAACCTAAAGGTTACGGATACTATCAACCATGACATCCTCACGCAGTGTTGTATTATGGGAATTATTCATGACATCTCTTGATTGTTGTATATATGCCAGTATGTCCCTACCCTTTTTATTTTTTATCCAAAATCTTCAGTATGTAAGGGAGAGGGGATTATTCCACTAGATATCCTTGTACATGACATCACTTGCAAGAAAAGGGGAACCTTTCATAATCCAGATTCTGAATGAACTCCACTAAACCTTAATTTAATCTGTTATCATTTTCCAAGCCGTATTTCATGTTAATGGAAATGATAATGCTCTCCACTGTCATAACACTAGTCTCCTTGTAATAAATGTCCATTGAGATAAACACTCCAATACTATTGCCTATGAGAAAAAAATATTTGTGAGACTAGAGATCCATCGAGATCCCCAAAAGTCGAACCAAAACATGTAAGAATTCCATACATGATTTCCTGGAGTTAAAAAAGGAGTCCATCTTTTTAAATATAAAGGAGTCCCTCCGCAAATCGAGGTCTTGTTTATAACCCTAATTACACCTCTAGAGCTTCAAATAATAACAACAAACCACCCTCTGGCAAGAATATAATTACATGTATAATATCCCATCAAAATGGAACAATAATTATCTATCCAACTCTTCAAACCCTATGCAACAACCTCCTCCCTCTTAAATTTCCAACAATATCTAGTTATGACATGTTTACAAGTTCATTTAATTGCATATCACCTACCACCACCAATCGAATGGTCTCTTTTTTATTTTTAACAAACTTACTCTCCCTACTTCTCTTTAACTCCTTGTTAGAATTACCTCAATGTTCCTTTGCAATTCTACTCTTTTTTCAAAATCCTTGACCCCCTAACCTATCTGACGTCTCTCTCAACATCTGATCTCCTCCTCAGAAAGTAATGATACAACAAATCCTTTTAAATATTCAAGAGTTTATCCTAAATATGCATCATATTTACCTAATATGAAGGAAGGTTGTTATTATTGTAGACTCTCTTGAGCACAACATTGGATTCCAAAGAACAAAACTTTTTCTGCTTATCCACAAGAAAGGAACATGACCTAGTCTTCCTAGAATCCTCGTCTCCTTTGACGTTTTCTATCAAAATTGACTTTAGATAGCTATGACTTTGAGAATTCCAATAAATCCACCCTGGGGCCTTTCATGGTACTCTATCACAGGAGAGAAAATTTAAAAGTAATGCATATTTGGAAAACCAGAAAGTTGTAGGTCATTTTGTTGAGGTATATTGAGACCCATATGATGTTAACATACTTTCGAGCACTGTGGAGTAAATCTGCTAGATCCAAAAACCACCATCATATCCAAGCCCAAAGGATCACATACAAAGTTCACATGTCAATTGTGACCTTCTACAAGGGGAGATCCACGAATACTTACATCACTTGTACCTTCCTTTTCCTTACCCTTTGAAAACCCCCAAGTTATGAATTCACCCGAAGTTAAATCACCTCAAAAATGTACCTTCCACCCAGAAACCTTTAAGTCCCCCACCCAAATCCATCGATATCCACATTCCTATCAAGAATTCATGGCCTCACTACCAGGCTTGGGCATATATCCTCCCCCTCCAACATATCAGTCGAAAAATCCACAACATCCTCCATTGCCATGCAATATTACCTCTATCCAATAATCCTAAAGGCATATATGCAAAAAACTCAAATATGATTCTCTAACCACCCGATCCAATCCCTTCCAGTTTCCATAGCGATCCCTTCTTCTTCTAAAATGATTTCTCCACCTACCACTACCACCCAAGTGAGTACATCAAAGCCTTACCTATTCATGCAGATATAATCCATCTCGAAGCAAACCTAGATATGTCCATGACCAAGTCAAAACCAAACCTCGACAGAGTCGAAGTCTCGATCCAACATTGTTTCATCATTATCATTAATATGTAAATTATAATTTAAAATAAGAAAAAAAATAACATAATGAAATATACAAAAGAATTATTGAAATTCAAATTTATAACATAACATTTATGAAGAAATTTAATGGAAATGGACAACATTCGTCCATCTTCATCATCGTATTAATTTGATCCATGATCATCATCATCAACTCCTCTCTTTGATACATTGTTAGCAAAGTCTATATCATCATCCATGTGATCACCTTCAGCAATGTTCTGGAAAAAAAAAATCAATATTAAATGTTAGTACTAATTTCATGCCTTTATGCATGTCCTTGTTATATTACTAATAGTGTTATATACCATGCAATATCATGAGTTTACTTACCATGAAAATAGATAGCATCTCATCATTAAATCAAACAACAACAATCTACATAGGGAAAAAATTCTAGTGAATTTTAAATAAAGGAACTCCATTGCACACTAAAAAACAAGAACAAATGAGTACCAATATAAGACCCTTAATATTATATAGATTTTTCAAAGTTGAATTGGCAGTTAAAAAAAAAAGGAACACACTCCCACCAACAGGCTTTGGAGATTTCGCGAGCTAGGGTTTTACGGCTGCTAGGTTTTTTATGGGAGGGCTCTACACAGGCCCCCCCTCGGCCTCCCTTCCATGGATCCTATGGATCCTGACCTCTTGGGATATGAATATCACTTCCAGAACATTGTCGCCTCCATTCCCCCACCCACCCCCCCCCTCCTCATCAAACACCCCTCCTTCTTCTCGTTTTGTTAAGCATTCTGAAATTCCTGAGGTAAAACTCTCCTCAGTAGCTTCAAAGAGGAAATTCGTCACTCTCTCAGAGAAAGGTCTCATAGGTTTGTTCACAGGACTTTGGCCATCTCCTAGATCGGTTGAAATATGTCTCAATAAGAATTGGAGAACCCTCATTCAAGGAGAGGTCCATCAAATCTTCTGCGGGAAAGGCTATTTTGCTTTCATCTTTGAGAAGAAAGAGGATCGGGACCTCATCTTCAGAAATGGGCCTTATTTTATGTATCCAAGAGGAATGTATTTTAACTAATGGGATCTGTCCTTTGACCCTAAAAAAGATACCCCTGAGGCAGTTCTAGTATGGGTTAATCTTCCCCGCCTCCCCCTTCATTGCTGGAACGATGAGGACTTTTGGGCAATAGGTAATACCTTGGGAAAATATGTGGATAAATCAGAGCCAAAAGCCCCAATGTTTTCATGTGCCAGAATATGTGTTGAGGTCGATCTGGAGAAAGGTTTACCTAAAGCTATCAATCTATCTATTGATGGATGGAATCATCTCCAAACAGTGGATTATGAACAAATCCCCTTCAAATGCAAATATTTCCATGAGTACAAGCACTTTGCTAAATCTTGTCCAAAAAAACCAAACAAACCTAACCCTGATGTTCTGCAAGAAGAAGGATGGAATGTAGCAAGCAAGAAAAAAAGTGCAAAATCAGCAATAGCAAAATAGCCCCATATCCCGACAAAGAATGCACTTGGAAACAAGTTTGAATCCCTACACATCAAGGAACCAGAGATAGAAACCCTAGAGTAAAATGAGGAAGAGGCCCCTCTTCAAGAGTAAGAAATTCCAGCAGAGGCTCCATCTCCAAAGCAAAAGGATGTCAGGGAGGAGAACCACTCTCGGCCCATTGCCAGTAAGGAAGGAACTGCCAACTCTGAAGGATCAGTCACCCGTTCTAGGGAAAAATCAAGCTTTGAAGAAACTTTAGAAAACTCCAATGAAGAGCAAGAACCTCAATCTAAAAAAGGCAGAAAGTCAAATAAGACCTTAAGGGAACATGAAGCTGTAAGAGAAAAAGAGGCAAGGAAGCAATCCAATCTTGACTTTCTGGTAAAAAATTCACAAGCAAGCAAATACCTCCTTAGCGTGGAAGAAGAAAAAAAGGAGAGGGAAAAGGAACTCCGATAAATTAAGAAATAATGATGTTGGTCTCCTGGAACTGTCGAGGATTAGGAGGTTCCAAGAAAACTAAAGTTATCAAAAGATTCAAATCAATGGAATCCATCTCAGTCTTTCTCATCCAGGAGACTAAAAAGACTACGAAAGATAGTCTTTTAGCTTTGAAAAATTTGTGGCCCAAAGGAGAATGGTTTGCTATCAGTGCGAGTGGAGCATCAGGAAGACTTCTCTCTTTGTCATACAGTGAGAAATTTTCCATGCAAACAGCCATTGAAAACAAAAATTGGTTGTTCGTTAAGCTAGAAAACAAAGAAAATAAAGAATTTTTCTAGATAGGGAATATGTACGGTCCAACTATCCAAGCTCAAAAAGAAAATTTCTGAAATTCCCTCGAGGAGCAATGCGAAGGGGAAAAGAAAATCCCCTGCTTCATAGCTGGAGACTTCAATGTCACTATTTGTACAGCTGAGCGCAGAGGAGGAGTCAAAATAAGGGATCTGTTTGGAGAAAGGTTGGAGGATCTGATCATGCTTTGGGAACTATCGGACATCAAGCCAAACAATGGGATCTTCACCTGGAGTAACAAAAGAATAGGTCTGGGCCACATTGCTTCCAGGTTAGACTGTGTTCTAGTAAGTACCCTTTTTTTGGACTTTCCCAAAGTCCAAACTTTTGTGTTCTGCCATCTCGGACCATAAACCGATATGTCTCTTCTTCCCGCCTTCGGAAAATTTGGGGCCTCTTCCCCTCTTCCCTTTAGTTTCAATCATCTTTGGCTATAATCGAAAGGGGTCAGGGATATCATTTCAAAATATTGACTTTGTCTTATCCCAGGATCTCCGGCTATTATCTGGGAACAAAATCTCAAAAGGGTGAAGTCAGCTCTAAAGTCCTGGGTCACGCATCACTACCAGGAGCCATCTCAAAAAAAAATTGAAATTGTCAAAAGAATGGAAGCTCTTCAAGAGGATATGAAAAAAAATGAGATAACCAAAGAGCACCTTCTCAGAGAGATAAAACTTGAAAAAAGTCTGCAATCAATTCTAAGGCAAGAGGAAGAGGGATGGAGATTACGCTCAAGAGTTTTTTGGCTCAAAGGGGGAGATCAAAAAAACAAATTCTTTCATAATCAGTGTAGAGAGAGGCAATGGAGGAACAATATGAGGGAGCTTAAAAATGAAGATGACACTGTCATCACAGGTCAAGCGGTAATCAACACTAAGGTAAGAGGTTTCTTTGAAAATCTATATATTGTTGAAGAGGATGTTTCATAGGAAAATATGGAGGAAATGGTCAGAGACATCCCCGCTTTGATTATCCCATAGGATTGTCTCCATCTTGAATCCCCCATTTCTGAAGAAGAAATTAAGAAGGCCATTTGGACCCTTCATCCGGATAAATCCCCCGGACCTGATGGTTTTCCCATTAGATTCTATAGGATGTTCTGGCCTCTAATGAAAAAGGACCTTATGCGTCTTATCTCATGGATTTCTAAAGGTAAAATGGGAGGCTCCACTAATTCCACTTTCTTAGCCCTTATCCCCAAAGAGGCTAATCCCTCCTCTATCAAAAGGTACAGACCTATTTCCCTTTGCAATGCCTCCTACAAAATATTTTCCAAAGTTTTATCCTTAAGACTCAAGACTATAATTCCTTCTCTGATCTCCCCCAATCAAGGAGGATTCATCTCAGGTCATCAAATCAGTGATAACATCCTTATGGTGCAGGAAGCAATTCATTCTAGCACCAAGAGGGGCAAAGCGGTATGACTATTAAACTATATCTTGCAAATGCTTTTGACCGGTTAAGACATGCCTTCATTTTGTTGGTGCTCAAAAAGTTTGGTTTTCCCTCCATATTCATTAATCAAGTCCAAGCTTGCATCAATTCTCCTTGGATATCCCCCCTAATCAATGGAAGACCCACAGAGTTTTTCAAGGCCAGTCGAGGGATAAGACAGGGTTGTCCCCTCTCCCCTTTCCTCTATATTCTTGTTGTTGACTCTCTGAGTAGAAGGCTCTCTATACTTCAAGAAGAGGGCTCCCTCCCAAGACTCTCCTTTAGAAATGGAGTTCAACCTATTAACCACGCTCTTTTTTTCGATGACACTATTCTATTGGGAATTGCTTCCCCCCAAATTGCCAGAAATTTCCTAAGACCCCTATATATTTTCCTCTGCTCTTCTGGAAGTTCTACAAATCTGGATAAATGTTAGCTTTATGGATGGAATAGCAATGTGACTACTCTCTGTAACATATCTCAAATACTCCACATTCGTGTTAATTATGATTGGACTCATTTCATCTATCTGGGCATCCCCATAGCTAAAAAGACTTTTGCTTCCTTCATGTGGGATCCAATCATTCAAAAGATCAAAAAAAAATCCATTCTTTGGGATCAAAGTGGTTAAACCTGGCAGGGAAAGTAAGGCTCATTCATTCAATCCTCTCCTCATACCCTATATATTCCAGCTCGATGATCTTGGCCCCTAAGACAGTAATAAATAGTATTTGTATAGAAATCAGAAAATTTCTTTGGCAAGGAGGAAAGGTGCAGACTAAAAAATTTCATTTGGTTAAATGGGCCACAGTCAAATGTTCAAAAAGTAGAGGAGGATTGGGCATAAGGGATCCAGAGAAAATGAACAAAGCACTTGGTGCAAAATTGATTTGGAGATTGGTCACCGGCAAGAAAGAATGGTGGAAAGAGGTAATAAGGAAAAAATACATGAGGAGACTGAGATCCAAAATTTTGACCAGCCCTTGGACCGGAAAGGGAAGCTCGCTCTGGCTTTTGTACAAAGCTTCTCTCAATTTGATTCAGTCAAATTACTACTGGATTCCTGGTAATAGCAAAAAGATTAAGGTTTGGGAGAACAATATTCTGGGACAACCCTCACTCTCCTCACTCCCAGGGATGAGAGAATTGTTTGGATGGGCTCATAGCATCGGCATCTCCACTCTCTTCTCTCCTCATGGAATTCGAGGGGGAGTTGGAATGGCTGGAAATACTTCCATCCTTCTAAGCATTTGGAGGTAGCAAAGAATCTTCTCTTCACCTCCCTGCATGGCAAGACTCCGATAAATAAATCCTCAAAGGACCACATTGGATTGGGCAAAAATGGCACGTACACGGTCAAAGAAGGATATAAGAAGTTAACTATGGAACCAGCGGCAAACGAAAGCTTATGGAAAAAGGTATGGCACTCAGACATCATTCCAAAGGTAAATTCTTTCATATGGACTTTGATGCATAACAAATTGCTTACAGCTGAAAATCTCAGGAAAAGGGGGATAGCAGGCCCCTCTAGATGTGCTCTTTGTAACTCGGAATCAGAAACTTCAATCCATATTTTTCTTCAGTGCAGTGTATCTTTGAAAGTTTGGAAGTCTATTCTTCCTCCAGGTGCTCAATTCAGACTCCCTTGTACAACTTCTTGAAAAATAGATCAAGTACTTCCCTGGAAATCTCAATAAGAAACCCATCCTCAAGCGTCTTTGGAACACCATTCCAAAGAATCTATGCTGGTAGCTTTGGATGGACAGAAACAAAGAAATATTTAAAGGGGAGAAAGTCGTTCCATCCCGAATAGTTTTGAAAATTGTGGGAATGACTGCAGAAAAAATTTCCTCGAAAGGTATCATCTATCTGGCTTCAGAAGATCTTTCAGAGTTGCTCTCTTCTTGGTGTAGCATCTTTCTAAAATAGAGCTCCCCTCAGTCCAATTTCATCAGCACATGATCCAACCTTCCCACAAGCTCATACCCTTGGGAGATAAGGAAGACTCATAGAGAACTTATGGCTTGGTTGCAGGAACGGAATTCCTATGCTCTATGTTTTTATGGCGCCTCAAAAGGCAACCCAGGGGTGGCAAGTGCGGGGGGATTTTATTGGATCCCGGAGGACAAACTGAAAAACCTTTTCTTGGGGTCTGGGCCACAAGACGAACAATGAAGCTGAGTGGATGGCTCTCTTGCAGGGTTTAGAACTTTTGGACACTACAAAATCCTCCAGGATAGCGATATTTGGTGACTCAAGGCAAGTCATATACAAAATTATCAATGGCTACTCTGCAGGTTCCATCAAGTGTAGAAGGATGTATGACAGAATCACTCCTATCCTTTCAGAAAATTATGAGTTTTATCACATACTTCGAGCAAATAATGCCTCTGCAGATGCCTTGGCCAACATTGGAGCCTCCTTTCCTCAAGGTCACTTTTGCCTCAATGTCTTAGGCATAAGCATCAAAACTATACCCTAATGTTTCTAAGGCTTCATCCCCCCCTTCTAACCCACCCCTTCTCAATTCTCATTGGAACAATGGTCATAGACTATGGTTTATTGCATACACCTTTCCTAGACAACTCATGGTCTCCACTCACCTCCATCTCTTTCTCGATCCTGCCTGTCTTAATGAACCATCCCCTCCAGAGTAATAGTTCATTCAGATCGGACGCTCCAGGTCTCATCACTCTCTGTGCAATGGATTCTTCCTGAAGTTTCCTTCCCTCCCACACTCCTTATGTGATCCCAAACCTTTCTCATTTCTCTGCAATCTCTCTGGAAAAAAACTATGTTTGTTGTAATCTTAGGAGTCAATGAAGGCTATGCTCAGGGAATCCCTTGGGAGTCCTTGCCTCTGATCAGGGCCTTCATTAAGGAAAGGCTAGCTCTTGTTGCATTCTTGAATTGCATCTGCTCTTCGTGAGCTGTTGGTCCTTCATGGCGTTCAATCTCAGGCTCTGCGTCCAGCACTCTCACAGATGGGAACTTTCTCCTTGGAGGTAACACTTTGATTTTTGGGTGCAATTGTTCTGGGTGGAAGGAAGGAGTGTTAGGAACTCTCTCTTGCCATAGCAAGAAGGATTGTGACATTCTTCAGCAAGAAATTACTACTCTCATCTCAGCTTTCGGTAATCTGTCTTCCAGTCTTAGTTTTATATGTTTTAAGTAGGCTCACAAGCTTACAGTTTCTGATAGGGATTTACTCAGCATTTTTTATAGCCTTAATCTCGCTAACCTCAATTATAGCCACGAAAGAATGGACTGTGTAGGTGAAAACGCAGGTCTTGCAGACCTGAAGGAAAATCCAAGCGTCTTTATGAAATGGGGGCTATTGGAATCATGGACAGTTTAGAGATAGCTAAAGAAATTAAAAATCTGGTTGATATGGTTGGCTACACATCCTATCAGATTAGCAACCATGATGCCAGGATTGATGATACTCAGATGAATTTAAAGAAAATCATGGGGAAAGTGGATCGCATTCAGGAGGACCTCCAGCATCTGGTTCAAATGAATCAAGGAAGTCAAGCAAATGAAAACCCTCCAGGGGTTGCTCAGCACATGGAGGAGGAATCGGTCACTCATCCCCTGGGGCATCCAAGAAACCCTTAATGAGTTTGATAATCAGTTTATGTTTTTTGTTTACTTCTTAATCAGCAGTTTATTCGGGTACATACTATCTCTATATTTAACAGCTATGTAAGAACTTTGTTCGGCATATTAAGGTCTATTCTTTGGCCTAGTTTTGCCTCATCTATTTCAGACCAGCAAGAACTTCTCAGTTGCAGTTTTTTGTAATGTATGGTTGTGCACAGCCTGTTTAATACCAAACCTTTTTATAGTTTCTGTTAAAAAAAATATAAGACCCTTAAAACAGATTTTGCTTCTGCCAATATAACATAAGTTATATTTGATGTTCGGACCGACATCCTGGAATGTCACTAGACTAAGAGACCTCCTTTGTATCCTAGGGAGGAATATGAATATGTGTTGACTTTCATATAATTTATTTCATATACAATATTATGTGCATTAACCTTAAAATACTAGGTGCACAAATTGATCGCAATGTATAAATCCTTGTACAATCCCAGGAAAAAAATGTCTATCACTTGCATTCCTATGTGCCTAGGATCTTTCAAACATTATTATATGCATACATGGTTGGTAGCCTTATATGAAATCACTTTCATTATTTTTACACATGGGGGATTTTCAACATATATGTTAGAGTTAACCTTGACTTGAGATCGAGTCAAAGGTGGTTAGGTCTAGCACATGGTTTGGGCACATGGTTTGTTGTAGCCCATGGTATTGTCCCATGGTATTGCATGTGTTAACACATATTTTAGAGTTAACCTTGACTTGAGATCGAGTCAAAGGTGGTTAGGTCTAGCACATGGTTTGGGCACATGGTTTGTTGTAGCCCATGGTATTGTCCCATGGTATTACATGTGTTAACCTTGACTTGAGATCGAGTCAAAGGTGGTTAGGTCTAGCACATGGTTTGGGCACATGGTTTTGTTGTAGCCCATGGTATTTTCCCATGGTATTGCATGTGATTAAGCCTTTATAAGGCTTGAGGACGCTCCATTGTAATGGTACTGGATATGGGTACTGTAGTGTACTGGATATGGGTACTGTAGTGTACTGGATGTGGGCATTGTATTGTACTAGAAAAGAGACTGTGAGAGCGTGAAGAGGAAGTGCAGCGGTTTTGCTGCAGGGTGTATCCCTTCATCTTTCTGGACTGAAATAAAAGGACTTGCAAATTTTTTTGTGGACGTAGCCCATCGTTTGGGTGAACCACGTTATATCTGTGTCTCTCTGTACTGTTTTAATTTGTTTTGCATCTTTTTTATTGACTTAACTGTATATCTGTTATTGCTCTGCGGTCTTGTTTTTCTAACAATTGGTATCAGAGACAAAAGGTCTATTTGGTTTGTAAACTTGCAGGAAAGAAGGGTTCCTGGTTCGAGTGGGAGCAATGGCGGAAGAAGGAAAGTTTAGGGTCGAGAAATTTAACGGCCAAAACTATCAGTTATGGAAGATGCAAATGGAGGACTATCTGTACCAGAAAGATCTGTACCTGCCATTGGGCGGAAAAGCAAAACAGCCAGCGACTATGAAGGATGAAGAATGGGAGGTTCTTGACAGAAAGGCACTAGGAACAATACGGCTGTGCCTGGCTTCGTCGGTGGCCTTCAATATTTCAAAAGAAAAAACAACAGAGGGTGTGATGAGCGCATTGAGTAAGCTCTACGAAAAACCCTCGGCTTCTAACAAGGTATTTTTAATGAAGCATTTATTTAATATGAAGATGTCGGAAAGTGGATCTGTTGCTGACCATTTAAATGAGTTTAATACACTTACCAGTCAGTTAAGTTCTGTAAAAGTGAACTTTGATGATGAGGTTAGGGCTCTTCTAATCTTGTGCTCATTGCCAGAAAGCTGGAATAGCTTGGTCATGGCTGTAAGTAACTCTGTCCCTAGTTCAAGCACTCTTAAGTTTGATGATGTTGTTAGTGTTATTCTTAGCGAGGAAATGCGAAGGAAAAGCATAGGTGAGACATCAGGTAATGCGTTGACCATGGAGAGCAGAGGGAGACAAAAAGAGAGAGGAAGGAGCCCAGGAAATTGTGGCAAGTCTAAAAAGGGAAGATTCAAGTCCAGATTCAGAAAAATAGAATGTTGGAACTGCGGTAAGAAAGGACATCTAAAGAAAGACTGCAAAGCA
>LPNX010396656.1:122605-151024 GCA_001517045.1 Pseudotsuga menziesii | reverse complement strand
AAACTGAGTTCCTGCTCGGTTTCTGTTGGCCTTAAAGCATGAAGGTGAAAAGAAGAAATTTTCCAAGTCCAAGGTCCAGCAAGTGCAGCAGCGGTAGAGTTGATGTGATTAGTCACCATGAAGGCACATAAAAAAAAATGTAATGGAGCGGTTTGCATGTAAATGGGCATATGGCTGTAAGACCTGGTAAGGCATGCATACCCCTAGTAACTCACCAGTAAAGTTGAGAGATAGACCTAGGTGATAGGGGGGTGTATGTAAGATTCCTCGGTAAATACTTGAGGGGAGTTGGTGATTACTCCAAGTCAATTTTAAAGGGGGGATTGTTAGAGTTAACCTTGACTTGAGATCGAGTCAAAGGTGGTTAGGTCTAGCACATGGTTTGGGCACATGGTTTGTTGTAGCCCATGGTATTGTCCCATGGTATTGCATGTGTTAACCTTGACTTGAGATCAAGTCAAAGGTGGTTAGGTCTAGCACATGGTTTGGGCACATGGTTTGGGCACATGGTTTTGTTGTAGCCCATGGTATTGCATGTGATTAATCCTTTATAAGGCTTGAGGACGCTCCATTGTAATGGTACTGGATATGGGTACTGTAGTGTACTGGATGTGGGCATTGTATTGTACTAGAAGAGAGACTGTGAGAGCGTGAAGAGGAAGTGCAGCAGTTTTGCTGCATGGTGTATCCCTTCATCTTTTTGGACTGAAATAAAAGGACTGGCAAAAAAAATTTGTGGACGTAGCCCATCGTTTGGGTGAACCACGTTATATCTGTGTCTCTCTGTACTGTTTTAATTTGTTTTGCATCTTGTTTATTGACTTAACTATATATCTGTTATTTCTCTGTGGTCATGTTTTTCTAACAATATACATGAGCATATTGCATTTATGTGGCAGCTTCTTGGCATTCTCATGAGCACATACAATTGGCACCCATATATATGAAATTTCATGATGTTTTTATATGCTAATAACCTTGGTATTCTTATTATATATGCTTATCATCGACATTCTTATATATGGAACTTCTTTACAATATTATGTGATGAAATATGTTATTCATACTTAGATTCTTTCCAAGGTATATATATACCTTGGCCATTCATATCTACACACAACTTATGTGGCATGATTTATATGGGTTGATGATTTCCCTTTTAGATGATCTATGGTATCAACATAGAAAGTGTACATATATATATGCATGGTGATGACCTTGGTAAGCAAATAAATATGCACTTATGTGATATGCACCTAATGAATATTAAATCAATCCGAGCATACATGAAATTGCATTGTAAGTTGGTGTGCATGTTTTGCATTGACTATAAGATTTTTTTGGCTTCTTGTGAGCTTGAGAGAATGGAGAGGATACTAATGTTCTTATATTGAAAGTATATGTTGGATCTTGATCACCTTGAGTTGATGGTTTTTCTTGAATCAACAAGTGGGGCACCTTGGCTATAGATTTATTATGTTACACAATATTAACAAGGACTTACCAAATTTGTAGCTCAGTAGGCCAAAACCAATTTCATCGGAGGGATGGAGGATAGAATCAAACCAATTAATTTATATAATCGATAAGTAACATTTTCATACCAAAATTATAACCAAACTCTGAAAAGTTTCTTGTGCCTTGTGGTCTAGCAAAGGAATGGTTGAGACAATGTGAGTGATCATGGTAAGAAGATGAGCTAGGAGTTCCATACTAGAATTGTAACCTAGTTATTCATGTCAGATTATTTCTAAAGGGTGACAGATATCCTTTCATGTAAGGGTAAAAGGAAATCATTATTTGGAAATGGAAAGTTTTATTTCTTTCTTTGACATGTTGACCATCATTTCAAGAGTTTGAACTCGACCTATGGGAATTGCACAATATGGATTTCCTATGAAACCCTTTATTTCATTACATGATAGAGTTATTTTTTATAAGAGGGGACGTTGGAGAAGCACCCATTGTTTGTGACATTCCATGGCCTCAACTTAGGGGTAGAAATCCCATCATATTCACTATTGATGGTAAGAAAATCATTCCCCAATAGCCATTCCAAGTGGTTCATCCATATTATCATAGATAAGTAAAACTTTTTGTGTTTTTATATTGTTGTGAATTATGTATTTGTGATGGTATCATTGCATAGTCAATGGATTACAACAATTATGGTCTAGTTCATAATTTTCTTCTGTCTACGGTTAAATTTCAAAATCTTATGGTCCATAGCCATTAAACTAATTTTCAATCAAGATATAAGTGTGCCACTTTCTTGAATGACATATAGAGGGTAGGTATACTACACCGACTTCCAGCACTTGGTGGTGTCTAAAATTAAAAATAATCTCATTTATTTTATTTATAAAAGGGTAAAGTCAAAAACAAAAAAAATCAATACATGAATTTCGGAGGTGGTATGCCTTCCTACAATTAGAAACTTGCACCAATTTGTGGATTCATCAGCAACCAAGTTAGTTTAGAGACTAGGTTTTCAACAAATCAACCCTAACAAAAAGTTTTCTTTCATAAATATCATATAAACATGGACCATACCTCCTTGGAACTATGGGAAATGTCAATTATGGTTTATAGTCAATAATAAATGCCATTCTATAATGAAGATATCCCCTACAAATCTCACATGAATATATTTTGATGGGTTTATTTTAAGAAAGGTTGGTGAAAGCATAATAAAAAACTAGGGATATAGGGCGAAGACTGACTAGTTTTGTATTCACTCCTGTAAATGTTTCCCTTTAGGGACCCTTCTTTAGGATGGAGTCAGGTATAGGAACTTATCTATCCTTCTAAAATAAAATTATCTTACAAGTAAAACCAAAATGTTCATATAAGGAAGAAGAAAAGTACTCAAGGTCGTCCTTTATATATGCAATGATGAGCATGTCTCATCTTGTAGATTATTCACTTCTTCATAGAAACTTTGTCTGTTCATTGGAAAAGATTGGGGTATGTTTCATCTTGTATATTATTTATGGATAATGGCTTACCCTAAGGATTCATAGCCAAATAAACCTTGAGAAATATTTGGAATGTTCTAGTCAAAAATATTTGTTAGCAAAAATGTCTCAATAGGAATCAGCTAATTTTTAGGGAGAAAGGTGAAAACTCTCACCAAGAAAACTCTAAAGTGAAATTTTGGTGATTGATATTATTTCTAACTCAATTCAATGTTTAGGTTGATAGGTTCATGAAAAGAGTGAAAAAAATTGCAATGCAATGGTCTCATGAGTCCCAATGTAAATGAAAAGCTAGACACACCAACAACTCCAGATTGTGACCATGGTAAACATTGATTAGTATTTGATGAAGCTTATAAGGGTAATCCGCCAAATGCGGGAGTTGGAGGGTGTGATTTTCTGGCAATTCTTGATGGTCATATAAGTTGGGTTGAAATTCAGTTCACAAATTTTTGAATTTGTGATTTTGAAGTGCAAGTGTTTTTGGAGACTCAAAATTAAAATTGTCTTGTAAGTTCAATATGCAAGATCCTCTCCTAAAAGATAAGGAAATGTAAGCAATGATCGTGTTTAAATGAAAATGGGAAATCTAGGATACTCTTGAGGACAGTTCTAAGCGTCATTTTAAGATAACAATTTGTAGTAGAGTGCCTACATTATTTGCTAGATGATATTAGATTTAAATCAAATAATTGGAACTCCTCCTTAGGCATAGTCATTATAAACAAAAGTGAAATTAGTATATAAAGGGCATGTATTGTTAACAATTCAACATTTTATATGAAGAAGAAGCCACAAGATGACACAATTGTTGTGGACTTGAACTACTGTTGGATGATAAAACACAATGGCTAACAAAAAAATCACAAGAGTTAAAGGTTTTAGAGACGATTAAGAGGATGATATGATGAGGGATGTATATAAGATGATCACCCTTAGAATACAAAAGGCCCAAAAAATGATTTATGTAGAACCTATAAGAGGATGATACGACTTACAATAATCTCTATAATAACTGGGTTAATATGGATAACTTTATTCAAAATACAATGAAAGCCTATAGAAAGTTCTATTTGGACAATTTTCAAACCAATCTAGGTCAAATAGACAGTAAAAACCTTGTCACCCAAGTGCAATGGATAACTCATATAACCTTCAAGTAAATACTTACTTGTATTATTCTAAGTCAAATACCACTTATAATCAACATTGGATAGAAAAGCACAAAGTGAAAGTTGAAACTAATAAAAAACTCCAAATATTATTTAACCAATTTTTTACTATACATTGCACTGTATTTTCTAAATAGAAATCGTCTTTTCAACTATCTACACCATCATAGTAAAACTTGTTTTGTTTCAATTCTAAAAATAGAAAACATGCATGTGGAAATACACCATTATAGGACATAGAAAATTTCATATGGAGAAGAACTCAAGCAGTGTTCATTTTTATCAATTGGCAAACTGCAAATTATACACCCATCTAATTTGAAGATTTGAAATCCATGATAGATTAATCTAGTTGTCCATTCTATAGAAAATAATCACCAATTAGACTCCCAAATAGGTTATCCACCGCTTTGGTCCTTAAACATATAAAAAATACTCTTATTCCCCTATACATAATCTTCTCCTTGTTGCACAAATGTCCTAATGTCCCGAAACATTATCTAATGCAATGCTCACATGATCTACTCTTGAAAATTGTGCAAACATTCATATTTTTGCACTAATGTAATAATCTTTCCTAATTTTCTTATAAGTTATATTTGTAATGCCTTGAGTCCTAGGCAAGACCAATGTTATTTCACATACTTTTTCATCTATAGGTTTTTTTAAACTATCTTTGTTATAAGCAAAATCCACATGCAGAGATGGATTCCACATATCCAATAGTGAGGTCGGTTATAGCCTCTTTGATATCTCAATGAGAGGTAGAGGCTACCCACACCTTGGATGGTCTATTTTCTAAGGCAATAAATAAGGAGAAGAAAGAGAGGCGAGGAACTTGAGTTCAAATTCTCTTAGGACCACTATGCTTGGGTATTGTCCTCCCTTAAATTCTGGAATGGCCCAAAAGATGCATAATGTTTGAAATGAGGGTTTCAATGTTAAAGATAAGCTTGTTGATTTTTTAAACCAGCAAACTAATAAAATCACACAACAAGTTGGTCACTCCCTTTTAGGCTCAAAAAATGGATTAGATTAACTCTCTGGATCCATTAAGATCTAAGACAAGTTATCTATTGAGATGGTTTTTCAATTTCCTTGTAAAGTTCGGTCAAAATGGGGAAACTAATAGCAGCAACCACATTTTTAATGTGGATGGATATTTAGTGCAGTAAACAAAATATGAAAACAACAAGTTGTTCAAGCCAAAATTAGCTTGAAAATGAGCCCAAACTCGCCCAGAAAATATATAGGGCAATTTGTAAAATGGGTTCAATCACTCCCATATTTTTTCTGAAAATATGGGATGAATTCATAAGTTTGACCACTATAGTGTTGAGATTCTCTCTACTCTGGTCATTTTAACTATTTATGGGTGAATTTTCTCCTTAGATGAAGGAGTAATGGAGATTTTGGCTCATGCATTTCATCAAACACTTTGTAGACAACTATTTAGTTGAGATATTTTTTCAAACACTTGGAACCTAGCTACCTACAAATCTTAAATTCTTGATATCCTTCAAGCCTTATTAAGAAACAAGGAACAAAAACATACCCAAAACCTAGGAAAAGAGAAGCCCCATAAGGGGGTCTGAATTTTTTTAATGTGTCAAAATCACAAAATTTGGTTTTGGAAATAAGTTTTTTGGACTCCAAATTGGGGTTCTAAGTGAAAATGGTATACATACCCCTTGAAGTTGACCTGATTTGAAACAAAATCACCTGTAGATGTGATTCTTTGAATCATTTGCAAAAACATTTCCAAGAGGGACAAGGGGCTTGGATTTGTTTCCCAACAGGGGATCAAATCCCCTCCCTCTTACAATATTTCTACGCAACTTATCCATTAGTAAAATAACTCATGCCAACAACTAAATACTTTAGAAACCAACACCCAATCCATCATTATCTATCACAAAATTTTCCTTTGGATGAAGGAGTTATGGCAATTTTGGCTCATGCAATTCATCAAACACTTGGTAGACAATTATTTAGTTGAGGGATTTTGACAAACACTTGGCACCTAGCTACCTACAACTCTTAATTTCCTGATATCCTTCCAACGATATTCTTAAGAAACTGAGAAAAAAATCATACCTAAAACCTAAGCAAAGAGAAACCCTCATTTGGGGGTCTATGTTTTTTCTTAAATGTGTCAAGATCATGAAATTGGGTTTGGGAACAACTTTTTGCACTCAAAATGAGGTTTTCAAGTTTGTATGGTACAGATACCCCTTGAATATGACATGATTCAAAACACAATCACATGTAGATTTGATTATTTGAATCATTTGCAAAACAAATTCCAGGAGGTCCAAGGGGATTGGGTTTGGTTCCCATGAGGATTAAAAATACCCTTCCTCTTACACTACTTTTAAAAAATAAACCAATATTAATATAATTCATCTCAGTAACTAAATACTTTGGAAACCAACACCCATTATTATCTAACACAAATTCCACCTTCGAATGAAGGAATTACGACAATTTTGGCTCATGCATTTCATCAAACACTTGGTAGACAACTATTTGGTTGAGGGATTTTGAAAAGCACTTGGCACCTATCTACCTACAACTCTAAATTTTGTGAGACTATTCCAACATTTTAAAGAAACTAGGAACAAAATCATACCCAAAACCCAAGCAAAGAGAAACCCATAGGGGGGTCTGCGTTTTTTTCTTAAATGTGTACTATTCATGAAATTTGGATTTGAAACAATTTTATTGGACTCAAAATGGAGGTTCTGAGTTAATATGGTACAAATACCCCTTGAGTTTGACCTAATTCAAAACAAAATTACCTACAAATGTGATTCTTTGAATCATTTACAGAAAAAATTCCAAGAGGGCCAAAGGTCTTGGGTCTAGTTCCCAATAGGAGTTCAAATCCCCTCTCTCTTACAATATTTTTAAACAACTAAACCAACATTAAAATAATTAATCCCAACAACTAAGTACTTTGGAAACCAACACCAAATCCATAATTATAGCACAAATTCACCCCAGAATTATGGTTCAAATAACACTAAAACAATTCCAACACCAAAACAACTCAAACCAACCATCAATTCATTCAAATATGATACATTTTCCTTCATGCATGTCAAAACCAACACAAAATTCTTAGAACTAGGACATCATGGAACCAAACAACCAATACAATCTGCTAAACCAACACTAAAAAGCACTCAATGAACCAAAATGTACGCATGTGACTAATCTAGCAATTTTAGCCACGAACTACTGATGGCTAGCAATGATACCTTCTTAGGCAATTCTTAACTATAAAATGCTTGTGAAAAAAGTTTGATCTTCCACCCATGAACAAGAATTGTAGAGCTCCATTTCCAAATTTGGCAATAAACCAAGGAGAAGAGGGAATAGGGGTTTAATATTTTCCTTGATATTCATTTTTAAAATTTTCTCCTTTTTGCATGAGGAAGCATTTTGGCATCTCCTCATCTTTTCCCTTTTTTAAATTATTATTTTCTACTTTTTTATCTTTTTTTTTTTTTCAATATTTTTTTAATTTTCTTGAAAATCGTGCCTATCAACCTTTGACTTGGACTTTGACCAAAGAGTCCAAGGAGGGTCTAGTGAGAAAGAGTTGGAATGGGGCATGCAAGATGTTAACGATGAGGTCCCAAATATCCCATCATGAATGGATCTCATGCCATCTCTCCCCTCAATTTATCCTAAGAATATTTATCCCTAATATGTATGTATGTATGTATGTATGTATGTATGTATGTATGCATGTATATATGTATGTATGTATGTATTACTACTTTGAAACTCTATTGTGCCGGTTGCCAAAGCAACCCCCTCATAACTAGTACTAAACATTGTGACAACCATAACCAGTTCATACGATGTCAAAATCGGGTGAATGAGGTGTCATTAGAAAGGGATTAAAAAAATGCAGCATGGAAAATCTATTTAGAGTCTATAACATTATTTTTTAAATCTTGAACTACTGCCACCAAATTGTTGCTTGAAATAAGTCTTGAAAATACAAAGGTTTGTTCTCGACAACCGAGAGTCGAAACCAGGCATATGTTACATAGTTGAAAAGGAATTGGAGTACTCTATATTTCTACTTGGCTTGATTTTTTCTTTGTATCGGATTCATAGTAAAACATGATTGGGAGGTCATGACATTGGAATTTGACCATTTAGGAGGTGTGTACTTTTCTCTCTTTGTAAACAGGCAAACAATCTCCAAATCAAGAAAATAATGGATAATTGGAAAGATTACAAAAATATCTACAAGGTGAAAGTTCTGTATTTTTATTATAATGAAAAAAACTAGCATGTCCCCAATTAAATAATTTCCAAATAAGACTATTTGCAAATAATGTTTCACCAGCCTACTAGTTCCCTAGGTTGAGATGGAGACATAAATTTTGTAATAAGGGGATATGGGGCCCAAAAGGAATTTATTTTACCATATTCACATTTAAATGGGTCACATAAATGATAAATTCTTAGAAAATAATGTGGCATGGGTTCATGAAGACACTTGGAAGCTTGTGAAGAATTTGGGTGACTAGATTCCCCACACACTTGGCATGATATTCATCCAAATTCGAACACATGGGTAATGTAACATTATTGGATGGAAATGTGGTGTCAAATATCATATAATGAGACAAGGAATTCGAATTGGTAAAGGAGGGTAACTCCCATGGAAGAGGAAGAGACTAGAAGACAAGGTGTGCCACTTCGAAGGAGATTCTATGCACTCTATGACAACAAATAATGGAATATTCTATGACAAGTATGAAAAATTCAGACCTGATTGCTGACATATGATAAATATTACATGCCGGGGATAAAAATATCCACCAAGAGGTTGAATTTGGGAGTTACAGGCAGCCATTCGAAATGGGGAAAGAATTGGAGCATGAAGAGGAAGACAAGTGTCATGAGAGTTACTAAACTACTAAGATGAGTTGGAGGAAGATCATGGAGGGAAATTAGACCTTAGGAGAAATAATGAAGTTAATAAAAGGATTTAATGAGGAAGGAGAATAGATTTTTATCATTTTTTAATTATCCTTTGGCATTTTGGAGAGCTTTTGCTTGTCCATTGCACGGTGAGTGTTCACTCTCCCTGCTTGTGAACCAATTTCGAGGGAGTTGGATTCATTTCCAAGTTGATTGATGGAGAGGCCATTCATACATATCATGGGATATTAATTATGGATTTTTATTTTCATTTTTAAGGTCCATACAGTCTAATTCTCATCTATCTCCCCATTCTCTCATTCCTTCTTCTCCATTTCCCCACACTCACATTTGACGCCGCACTTGTTGGAGTGATTCTTGCGCCTTGCTGAGGGCAGTTGATGACCAAGATTTGATTTATGATGTATGGATATTTAAGATCATATCCATATTCTATGTAATTCTAAATATAATAAATACGTGTATGAAAGGCTCGCATTCCCCATGCTCTTGAATAACTAGTTTTCATGGATTTGGCTTCAATATTGAACAAACTTTATATCAGATTTGTATGAGGAAATTTATATGCGTTTTATGATGACGGGGAAGAAATATATGATTTATGGATCTGTAATATTATTTCCACATTATATGTAAGTCTAAATATCAGAAATACATGTGTGAAAATCTTACATACTCGTGCCCTTGTATCACTAGTCTTCATGGATTTTGGCTTCAATCTTGAAGTACTTTTATACCAGATTTGTATGAGAGATATTATATGAGTTAGAGGATGTTGTGAAAGCCATATATGATGTATTACTCTCTAATTTCATGTCCATATCCTCTGTGGGTCGAAATCCAAGAAACTCATGTGTGAAAAGCTTGCATTCCCCTGCCATTGGGTCACTAGTTTCCATGACTTTGGATTCAATCTTGAAGGAGTCTTGCATCAGATTTGTATGGGGGATGTTCTCTGATTTTGATGATTTTTTTACAGAAATATATTATTTTTTACTCTGTAATTTCATGTCTGCATTTTCCATGGGTCGAAATCCAAGAAATCCATATGTGAAACTCTTGCAATTCCATGCTACTAATTCACTAGTTTTCATGTATTTGACTCCCATACTGAATGAGATGTATACCAAGCTTGTAAGAAGGGATTTATATGGTTTTTAATACTTTTTTGGAATCAATTTTTATTATTTATATGGTCCCTATATGTCACATCCTTATCTGATCCTTTAACTCAACCTTTCATATGTCAAAATCGAGCTAGTTATGTGATTTCCCCATAAGCAATTTCACTGAAAGTTAGCAAACAAATGTGGAACTCTATAACCAATTTGAAGAACTAATAACCATGTATAATGACATTCCATGAGGTATTATATCATTCCCAATACTATTCTTACAAATTTGGTAGGTTTGTACATGATTTGGAGAGCTAGTTGGCCTACACCCTAGGGGGGATTTCATCACAATTTCCTAGTAATATTGGTATTTTTGTCATCAGCACCAAAAAGGGTTGGAATAGGGATAAATTCTGATAAAAAGTATCCATAAAAAACCTTGGTATGTTTTAATACTCACCATACCATTCCATTTCAAATTCGAGACCATTTGGTGAAAGTTGGAACCCTCGAGAGTCATGACTAATTAAGCTCGAATTTTGCCCAATTTGTGCATTTATCAAAAAATTCCAAAAAGGGAAATTATAGTGGTATTATATAATGTTACTTTCACCTATGCATTAATACCATCCATTGAATAAAAGTTTTCAGGCATGTCTTGGTTTCATAATCGACCCATCAACCCACTTTCCTTCCTCCCCCGCCAACAGAAGAAGAAATTACAACCAAAGATATCGAAGCATGCTACCAGCCGTATCAAAATTTGAGATGGGATATTTGTGAAAGATATTATTTCCAAGAGTATCTTATCAAGTATGTATTTTTGTACAAGAATTAAAATTAGAAATCGTTAAGGAACAATCAACAATCCACAAGTATGGAAAAGACCAAGGAGCCACCAAGTTTTGCAGGTGGTGAAATAGAAAAATCATTACATTATGAGGATATAAATTCACTTAAAGTCACTCCCAAGCGACTTTGAAAAATATGAGGAAAAATCACATGATAATGAAAAAAAAATCCCTTGAAACAATAGGATATCATTTTGAGCACATTCTACTGTGGACATGGACCGAATGACATCTACTAATGGATGCTTGAACTGCGAAGGAGTACCTACTGATGGGTGCTCACATCTCTATGTTGGTGACATAGAGATCAGATTGGAAAATGTTGCTGCAATAGAAATTTCTCATAAGCATGAAGATGAAGACCTTGTGATAGATAATGAAGAACCAAGATCAACTTTCCCATCACCACTTGAGCTTCAAGAATTTGATCAAATCAAGAAGAAAGAAGAAGAGGGAGTTCACTACCATGAACCATCCTTCATTTAAGGGTCTTTGAAGATGAGTGAAATGGATATCCATGAGGACCTCAGTATATTCCATGACACTCAAGCATTGGTATCAAATTCCTTGGAAAGTTTATTCATTGGAGGAGTCATCCTTCCTTGAAGACATTGAGAACATTCAAAGATCAGTGTGCAACATCAAAGGTAATTTCATGTATTTTCTTTCTTATATAAACAATGTGATTGAGCTTATTGAATGGTTACATGAATCCTACTTGAAGAATAATGAAGATATTAATAAGCTCAAAATTCAAAATGAGCAACTTCTTGAGAGGTTACAAGATACTTGTTCTTCCTCCAATGTTTCAGATTGTCATATGGTAGATTTCTTGGAGGATTATCATGACATGATGGATCATGAGAAACATGAAAAATTGAAATTTTTTGATGTGTTTGAATATTATCTTGATGAGATCCAATCACTTGTTGTGGTGGAAGAGGAACTTGAGTTGCCTCTTGAAAATGGTTACACACTTTTTAAATAAGTGCATCATTCCATCACTTTGGAACCAACCCATGAGGAAAGTTTTTCACTTTTAAGGGAGGTGCATACTCCTACCCATATGGATCCTTCACATGATGAGCACTTTCTAAATTTTGCAGCATTCATCCTAATGAAGTATGGGTGAAAGGTTTCTTTTTTATAGTGCCACATGAAGAGTATGGACTTTATATCTCTTGTTTTGATGATGACATGATTAGAGAACCATATTCTTTAAATTTGCAGCAGCATCCCTTGTTACGTTATGATGATACACATATACATGGATGTACTTATGATATTCACTTGAGTCACTTGGAGACTCATGATTTCCTTGCTCCTTGCCTAGTCCATTTGATGTTGGAGGAACTTCATCCCACACTTGGGTGAAGATATATATGATTGAGAAAAATTATTATTGGAAGCAACATCCTCTGTTATTTTATGATGATATACATATTCATGGTTGTATTGATGAGACTTCCTTGATCCACTTGAAGTCTTCATGTTTTCTTTGCTCCTTATTCGGTTCATATTTTGGTGGAGGTTCTTCATTCACTTCTTGGATGAAATAACACATGGCTGATTATTAATTTGATGCATCTTACATTCTTTTGGAGAAGCATTATAGGACATGGAATCCTCACCAATGTCATTGGAGAAGATTTGATATAATACTTGATGCTTGTGTGTAAGGGCCACATAATGATCTACTCACTTGGATGTACACGCACTTTCATGATTCTTTGATGAGGTACCTTCTTGATGTACATTTGTATGATGTTGTTATGTACTTTATTGATCTATATTTTGTACTCATGATGTTTGGAAGGGTGCAATACAAGCAATGGGATCCTGGGATTGCTTGGTTCCATCTAACTTGGAGTAGCAGTTCAATTGTTGGTTTGAGAAAGCAAACCAACCTTCAGTTGTTTGAGTTCATCTTTACAAAGCAATGTTCCATTTTCCTATGTGGGAGACCTTTTGAGAGATGGATTCAATTTTCACATGCTTGGTGTTCATCGCACTTCATCATAGACATTTCACGCCATGAATGTATCAGGATCATATGGTACCCTGGGATCATTTTTGGTTTCATTGGTTTCAATTTTGGGGGAAACAAGCAACATTAGATATTTAATCATCACTTGAGAAGATGATTGTAATCAGAGTAGTGCAACAAAAATCATGGTGGTTCCTCTCTGAAATTTAATTGGAATCCTAAGAAACTCAAATTTTGGTTAACTCGGTACCAAGTTCAAAGAATTATACAAAAGAAACAAGGGCTGAAAGTTCAGAAAATGTTTCCAAAATATGGCGGTAAAGATTATTTGTGCAAATTTGCTTTTTATGGATTTGATTAATTATTTTGGTGTAAATGGTGATGTTGCAGGATATATCAATATGCACAATCCACATATATTTACTTTTGAGAACACAAAATTGCAGTACATAAGTGCCAGTACTAAAATTCCAGCTAAATAAAATTAATGAGTAGAACCATAACATAGCACTTGGTGCAAAGGAAGGAGTACCAAATGAGGATGCCACTTGGGAATATGAAAAAATATTGCAGCATAAAAACTTGGAATTGATTGAGGACAAGCAATCTTGAGTGGGGAGGATTTGTCATGTCCCCAATTAAATAATTTCCAAATAAAACTATTTGCAAATAATGTTTCACCAACCTAATAGTTCCCTAGGTTGAGATGGAGACATAAATTTTGTAAAAGAGGCTATGGGACCCAAAAGGACTTTAGTTTACCATATTCACATTTAAATGGGTCACGTAAATGATAAATGCTAAGAAAATAATGTGGCATGGGTTCATGAAGAAAATTGGAATCTTGTGAAGAATTTGGGTGACCAAATTCCCCACACACTTGGCATGATATTCATCCAAAATCGAACACATGGGTAATGTAACATTATTGGATGGTGCACTTATGGAGTTATTCTTGAGAGTTACTAAACCACTAAGATGAGTTGGAGGAAGCTCATGGAGGGAAATTAGACCTTATGAGGCATCATGAATCTAATAAAATGATGTCATGAGGAATGATAATATCTTTTGATCATTTGTTAATTGGCCTTTGTAATTTTGGAGATATTTTGCTTGTCCATTGCATGGTGAGTGTTCACTCCCTGCTTGTGAACCAATTTCGAGGGGGTTGGATTCCTTTCCAAGTTGGTTGATGGAGAGGCCATTAATACCTATCATGGGAGATTAATGAAGGATTTTTATTTGTAGTTTTAAGTTCCATACATTTGAATTCTCAACTATCGCCCCATTCTCTCATTCCTTCTTCTCCATTTCCCCACACTCACATTTGATGGTGCACTTGTTGGAGTGATTCTTGCACCTTGTTGAGGATAGTTAATGACCAAGCACTGATTTATGATGTATGGATATTTAATATTGTATCCATATTATATGTAAGTCTAAATCTCATAAATACATGTATGAAAGGCTCGCATTCCCCATGCTCTTGAATAACTAGTTTTCATGGATTTGGCTTCAATATTGAAGTAACTTTATATCATATTTGTATAGGACATTTATATGAGTTTTATGATGATGTGGAATAAATATATGATTTATGGCTCTATAATACTATGTCCACGTGATCTGTAAGTCGAAATATCAGAAAGACATGTATAAAAATCTTGCATACTCATGCCCTTGTATCACTAGTCTTCATGGATTTTGGCTTCAATCTTGAAGTAGTTTTATACCAGATTTGTATGAGAGATGTTATGTGAGTTTGAGGATGTTTTGACAGCCATATATTATTTATTACTCTGTAATTCCATTTCCATATCCTCTGTGGGTTGAAATCCAAGAAACTCGTGTGTGAAACGCTTGCATTCCCTGCCATTGCATCACTAGTTTCCATGACTTTGGCTTCAATCTTGAAGGAGTCTTGCATCATATTTGTATGAGGTATTTTCTCTGAGTTTGATGATGTTTTTACAGCCATATATTAGTTTTTACTTTTTAATTTCATGTCCCTATTCTCTATGGGTCGAAATCCAAGAAATCCATATATGAAACTCTTGCAATTCCATGCTACTGATTCACTAATTTTCATGTATTTGACTCTCATACCGAATGAGATGTATAGCAGACTTGTATGAAGGTATTTATATGGTGTTTAATACTGATTTGTAATAAATTTGTATTGTGTATATGGTACCTATATGTCACATCCTTATCTGATCCTTTAACTCAACCTTTCATATGTCAAAATCGAGCTAGTTATGCAATTTCCCCATAAGCAATTTCATTGAAAGTTATCAAACGAATGTGGAACTCTATAACAAATTTGAAGAACTAATAACCATTTATAATGACATTCCATGAGGTATTATATCAGTCCCAATACTCTTCTTACAATTTTGGGAGGTTCGTACATGATTTGGAGAGCTAGTTAGCCTACACCCTAGGGGGGTTTCATCACAATTTCCTAGTAATTTTGGTATTTTTGTCATCAGACCAAAACAAGGTTGCATAGGTATAAATTCTGATACAAAGTATCCATAAAACACATTGGGATGTTTTAAGACTCACCATACCATTCCCTTTCAAATCCGGGGCCATTTGGTGAAAGTTGGAACCCTCGAGAGTCATGACTAGTTAAGCTCGAATTTTTCCCAATTTGTGCATTTCTCCAAAATTTAAAAAAAGGGACATGACAAAAACCTATTTTATTTTCCATTTCCACATGGATCCCAACCAATGACTGACAAAAGGGGGAACGTTTATTTTTTCAAAATAGGCTTGTACATCAGGGACTCTAACAAGATCATCCTAGAAATAGGTAATAATAACATGGGAGGGTTTAATAACATTTAAATAATCTTGGCATGTCCTCCCCAAAGGCCAACGGATTATGCTCATGAAACGATCCAAACCTGACAGGATTGATCTCACTTGTGTGCAAACAAGGTCCTGTATTTGAAATTATGGCCTTAATGGCTAACATGAACATGACTCAATTTTTTTAATAGGTTAGCTAATACTAGAAGTCTAAAGTTAAATCATCCCTACTAAGCCAAACCAAGTGAGGAGGATTGACGAATCTATTAACCCAACTAAAGAAATTATCTTTTACTAAATCAAGGTGGGGATAATAATGAACACAACTATTCTTTATGTGCTTGATAAGTCATTAACCATACAAAATAGCCATAGAAAATAACCTAGGGATACTATTTAATAAGGAAGGATTCATAATGAAGATGACTCCTATCACTTTCTTACTAGAAATAGTTTTTATAAAGTTGCTCGGGGAAACCTTCTTACCGACTTGGAAGGGATAAGCATTGAAAAACATCATGTTTATATTTATGCCGTGGGACATGTAAATTAATTAAATATATTTATGCCCTACATATGTGCATCATTTTAAAGGTGGAGGGTTTCCTATTCCTCCATTTTCCTTGTTTTTTCCCTATGTGGCTCCTCTTTCCTCTTTCATTTTTCATCGCATGGATCCAAGAAGGAGTCTTGGTCATTAATCCCCTATTAGTGATTGTTTCCCTCTCCAAGTTCATTTCCATCAACCCTTTTGATACTCCTTTTGTCATATTCCCCAATACTGACACAAATGAATGAGGTTTGATATCTGTACTATGGTGATAAAGGCATAGAGAGGGATTGTACTAGAATACCCTCACCTTTTTTTAATGATTTTTGGTGGTAGTACAAAAATAATATGAAACCAAGCCATTGCATACAATCGGTATATAGGTAGGTCCATTTTAATATTTGGTTAAGTAAGGATGGGTGTTGAGGACTAAACCACGGTCTTGAATCAAAACCCCAAGTCATAGGTCCTAAAGTGAGATTTAAAAGGGGAAAAGATTAAAATTTTCTTAGGGTCATGGGAAAGGTGAGATGAGGAACACAAGTGTCTTATAATAATAATAAAAACATGAATTTGGTATGCTTATTTGAACGTACTTTGTCTTTTAAGGACTAATGATTAAATGCAAGAGTGGTGCAATAGAATAATGTTGTAGAACCAAGACTAACTATGGATGTATAATACATGATGTTATAGAAGAATGGATTGTGTTTATTCCCCCAACAATGTGCAAGCCTCATGATCCATTCCTAGTACTAAGAAATTTATAATGGATTTTATATATCATCTCAAAGGTGAAAGATTAAATAGAGAGATAATGTGTAGTGGTTCAAGGCCTCATTCATGGATTTTAAGCCCTATAATATACCTTTAATACATAAGGCATGTGTTTCCTCCCTTGAATATGTTCAAGGTACCAATACACATACATAGTAATCAAAACCTCCTAATGGTGCATATATACTAAATCAGAAGCAAATGATACTCTTGAGAAGTGATGCGAGATGGTTTGAGGCAATGTACTTGGCGTTAAATGCCTAAAAAGTTACTTTGGGTTCTAAGGAAATGTTTCCTCTCTATAACATGTCTAAGACCCTGCAAGAAATCCTTGATGATAAAAACATTATAATGGTGCCCTTATCACCAATAAAAGGCCAATCATCACATGAATATTTCATGCATGGTAGTTCAAGGCCTCACCCATGGCCCTTGAGCCCTATAAGAGGCCTTTTAAGTCCAATGCTTGAGTTTTATTCCTTGATCTTGGTCAATGCATGAACACTAATATTTATTTCTCTAAGACTCCAATGGTGCTAATATGCCCACTCATAGGTGAAAGATCCCTTTGGGAGGTCATGTGTATTGGTTTGAGATGTTATTTTTTGCCTTCTATGCATGCAAGATTCCTTTAGGTCCTATGTTCTATGTTACTCCCTTAATGATATTGAGGTTGTTATCACTCCAGGAAACTCCTCTAGGTTGTAGCTCGAGGATGCCTGGTAACTTACAATGTTTTGGGGGTTTTATGATACGGATCAAGTCAGTTGACCTATATAACCTTTCCATTATCAAGGCATGCATAAAACTCACTCACTTACAAGGCTTTTAGTTACAATTGCTCAGAAGTTCGACAATAAGGTGTAGGGATGGAGAACACACCAGGCTGGCAGACTTACATACAAAACACATGCATATAAATGGCTAAATCTTGATGAGGATGGTATTTATAAATCAAATCGCACTAACAAACCAATAGGATGACAGCTATCAGCTTTTTAATCAATATGACAATGACCTAAATACACATTCAGACATAAATATAGTAAAGAAAGAGATGATGGCTTAACAAATCACAACAAAAGAGCTTATATCATGAATAAGTAAAATGAGAAGCGTGAAAGCATTATAGGCTTATAAATCCCCGAAGTTGAACCTTTATTATAAAATTGATCTTAGGCTTTATAGCCTTCTACAAAAAGTACAGATCCCGAAACTTCGATCTGTTTTCACAAAAATACTCAAAAGTGGTCGTTTTTACAAATTAGGGTTTCAAACCCTACCTAACTATTTGTCTAACTATGAAGAAGATCTAGTTCACTGAGTGAACATTAAATAACTGAAGTAGTTGCTAGTGATCACCATTGCTGGTTCACTGTAAATTTGCCTCCAAAAGCCAGTGTTTCGGCGCTTAACTGACGTGATCTTTCTTGCTTAATCCACCGGAATTTTCTACCCTGTTTCCATGGTCGGCGATCGGAAACTCCAACCTGAATGATTGGAACCTCAAACTTGAATGTGACCGCAGTGTCAATGATTTAAACCACTACCAACGTGATGGTTAAGCATCGGTGATCGGAAGCTATAACCACTAACTCGTCGGCGATCGGAACTCCAAACCACTAAAACATCGAAACCTCAAGACTGAATGATGCCGCAGTGTCGATGTTTCAAACCATTGACGTCACAATCAGCGATCGAAAGCTCTAGACACTAAGGATCGGAGCTTTACATCTAAACACTGCCACAATGTCGGTGTTTCAAACCACTAACATCACGATCGATGATCGGAGGCTCTAGCCACTAACCCATCGGAGCTTTAAACCTGAGTGCTACCACAGTGTCGGCGTTTCAAACCACTAACATCGCGGTCGGTGATCGGAGGCTCTAGCCACTAACTGCTCAGAGCTTTAAACCTGAATGTTGTCGTAGTGTCATCATTTCAAACCACTAACGTCATGATCGACGATCGGAAGCTCTAGCCACTAACCCATCGAAGCTTTAAACCTGAGCACTGCTGCAGTATCGACGATTCAAACCACTAACTTCTAAGCATCAGCGATCGAAAAGACTAACCACTAATCTATCGACGATCGGAAGCTCTAGCCACTAACCCATCGGAGCTTTAAACCACTAATTATCGGTGATCGAAACCCCAAGATTGAACGTGTTGGTAATTTAAACCGTAAGTTTTTCGTAGTGTCGGCGGTATAAAGGACTAAACCTCTGAAACGCCGGCGTCGTAGAGGATTAAACCTCCGACCTACTGTCAAAAATGTTCTTTTGGTGGTCAGTGTATATGGTACTCCTTCTTAATCTGCCAGAGACAACCCTTTTCAGTGGCTAATGAGATGTTCTGAGTCTCACCTAAGCAACCGAAAGCTACAACTTGTGAAATTTTTACCCAAATAAAAAACAAAGGCTTTCAAACTTGTCAGTAATATTCATATCCTTCATTGCATGAGTTAAATTCTTCATACTATCAAAATAAATTATTTTGGGAGATAACATCTGGCTCCTACTTGGGGATGGGAACCTCCTAGTGAGGTCCCAAGAACCCTAGACCAAAATGCCTTTCCTGAAAAAGAATAATTGAAGCTATCTTATAGTGTTCCATTGGGCATGGAGTTTATTCTGAAAGAAAAACAACCTACTATTTATTAATTTACAATAATAAGGCCTCAGAGCCTCAAATAAAATAGAGTTTCAAGAACCACCCATTCACTGGGCCATCAAATACCTCTTCACCTTCCAGATTCTGCAATTTGAAGGTGTTATTCTCATATACCTGGTCTATAACAAAAGGGCCAATCCACAAAGAGTCAATTTTTTTTCCCTTGTCCTGTCTGACAGCATCCCACTTGAGGACCCAATCTCTAACCTGAAAGTTGTCTGCTTTTTCTCTTTTGTCGAACATGCCCTTTATCCTCTGTTGATGAGCTTCTGATTTTCCTACAACTTGCTCCCTTATTTCCTGTAACTCTACCAAATCCATCATCCTTCTCACCATATCATTTGGTTCATCCTCCTCTTCCTGAAAGAACTTTGCCACTGGAAGGATGAGTTGGATAAGAAATATGGCCTCAGTGCCATAAACTAGCTTGAATGGAGAAGTCCCGATGAATCTTTTGTCTATTACCCTATCAGCCCATAAGGAAAACTTAAGCTTTGAATCCCAGCTTTTCATATGTGTCTCCAGCAGTTTCTTGATGATTCTGACTAAGCTTTTGTTGGATGACTTAACCATGCCATTGCCTTGGGGATAATAGGATGTGGAGTGCACCAGTTGAATACCCATTGATTCACACATTTTAACTAATTCCCCAGCCTTAAAAGCTGGTGCATTATCAGTTACTAACCTTACTGGGCAACCAAACCTGCTAAAGATATTCTCATATAAAGATCTCATTATGACTTGATGAGTGGCATTCCTAGTAGGTACTGCTTCTATCCATTTTGTAAAGTAGTCAGTGGCTACTAAGATCCATTTATGTTGTCCACTGGAGGATGGGTTTATTTCACCTATGAAATCCAGACCCCATTGTTGGAAAGGCCCATTCACTATAACAGGCCTAAGGGGTAAGGATTTGAGCTGCTGCTTCCCTATAAATATTTGGCATTGGTCACATGCCCTTACAAAAGTACATACATTAGCAAAGAGGACTGGCCAATAGTATCCTGCTCTTAAGATCTTGTGGGTTGTGGTTTTCCAATAGTGGTGGCCTCCACATGTGCTGGAATGAAAGTGATGCATGACCTACTTTGCTTCCTCTTTATCTAGATACCTTAGCAAACTCCAGGCTGATCTCTCCAATACAACATTTTGTCAACTATGCAAAATTTAATAGATTTCAACTTAAGAGCTTGTGCCTGGTTAGGAGTGATATCAAGAGATACTTCTAATTTTTGCAAAAATTGAATGATACCCGAGTACCACTCACATGAAGCTATGTTTTCAGCTACTGATGGAATGTCACTCTGATCTTGATTTACTTCTGTTTCTGCTGCTATCACCGTCTACACCTTTGTTGATTTGACACATGTGAAATTTATTCCCGTCATTTCACTGTTTTCTTTGGCCATGAGTTTGGCCAAACCTAGCCCCTTTACTAGCTTGGTGGGTTTCACCTCTATATCAAACTCAATGAGTTTGGAAATCCACTTATCTCTCTTCCCATAAATGTCAAGCTAAGTCAAAACATCCTTCACAGCAGTTGAAGGGACATATGCAATGACCTTTGCATGGAGAATGTAGATTCTGAAAGTCTTCAAATATTTTGTGAGAGCATAAGCCTGCTTCTCAATTGGGTCATACTTCAGCTCAGCATCTCAGGGTTCTGCTGAAGAATGCAATTGGATGATCAAGACCTTCATCATTATTTTGTAATAGTACAACTGCCACTGTGTCATAAGATGCAAAAGAGAAAGTGTAAAAACCCTTGGTGTAGTCAGGACTAATCAAGGTTTGGGCCTCCATGATAGCCTTCTTGATGTCTTCAAAAGAATTCATTGCCTAGTCAGTCCACTTTATTTCTGCATCCTTTTTCAGCATCACTGCTATATGCTTTACCAGCTAAGAGAAATTTGGAATGAACCTTCTGACAAAGTTTATCTTGCCTAAAAAGGACTAAATGTCCCTTTTTGACCTTGGTATTGACAGCTTTCGGATTGCCTCCACCCTCACTAGATCAATATTTACACCTTCGGCTGAGACTATGTGACCTAGGAGCTTCCCTTCGTTGAGTGCAAACTGGGACTTCTTGGGGTTTAGTGATATTCCATACCTTCTACACTTCAGAAATACCTTCCTTAGATGATGTAAGTGGACATGATTTATTCCCATCATTTCACAGTTTCTTTGGCCATGAGTTTGGCCAGACCTAGACCCTTTACCAGCTTGGCGGGTTTCACCTCTATATCAAACTCAATGAGTTTGGAAATCCACTTAGCTCTCTTCCCATCAATGTCAAGCTGAGTCAAAACATCCTTCACAGCAGCTGAAGGGACATATGCAATGAACTTTGCATGGAGAATGTAGATTCTGAAAGTCTTCAAATATTTTATGAGAGCATAAGCCTGCTTCTCAATTGGGTCATACTTCAGCTCAGCATCTCTCAGGGTTCTGCTGAAGAATGCAATTGGATGATCAAGACCTTCATCATTCTTTTGTAATAGTACAACTGCCACTGTGTCATAAGATGCAAAAGAGAAAGTGTAAAAACCCATGGTGTAGTCGGGACTAATCAGGGTTAGGGCCTCCATGATAGCCTTCTTGATGTCTTCAAAAGATTTCCTTGCCTGGTCAGTCCACTTTATTTCTGCATCCTTTTTCAGCATGACTGTTATATGCTTTACCAGCTCGGAGAAATTTGGAATGAACTTTCTGACAAAGTTTATCTTGCCTAAAAAGCACTAAATGTCCCTTTTTGACCTTGGTATTAACAGCTTTTGGATTGCTTCCACCCTCACCGGATCGATCTTTACACCTTCAGCTGAGACTATGTGGCCTAGGATCTTCCCTTCGTTGAGTGTAAACTGGGACTTCTTGGGGTTTAGTGATATTCCATACCTTCTACACTTCAGAAATACCTTCCTTAGTTGTTGTAAGTGGACATGATAGCTATGAGAGTAAACTGTTAGGTCATCCAAATATATCAGCACAAACTTATCTTTTAGCCCTACAAAATCTAGGTCCATAGCTCTCTGAAAAGTAGCCCCGGCATTCATTAGCCCAAATGGCATTTTAGCATACATGAAGGTGCCCCAAGGGGTGGTAAAGGCAGTCTTCTCTTGGTCATTTGGGTGTACAGCAACTTGGTTGTATCTAGATAAGCCATCAAGGAAGGACATAACCCTATCCCTCGAGACTTTCTGCAGCAGGTGTTCCATCTTGGGCAGTTGATAGTTGTCTTTCTTGGAACACTTGTTCAGGTTTCTAAAATCCAAACACAACCCGATTTCTCCATTTTTCTTTCTTACCACCACTAGGTTTGCAATCCACTTGGAATACCTGAGGGGAATTATGATCTTGGCTTTGAGGAGCTTGTGGATCTCTTTTTCAATCACTGGTAATAGGAGAGGGTTGATGGGTCTCAACTTCTGTTTGAAAGGAATGGTGTCCTTCTCCAAAGGAATCATGTGTTGGATGATGTTGGTGTCATATGTTTTTAGGTCACTATACTCCCATGCAAAGACATCAGCAAACTCTTTTATCAAGCTACAAAATTCAGAATTATGACCAGTAGTCAGCCTAGTGGATATATTTATCAGTTTTGGATGGCTTTGGCTGCCTATGTTTTACTCTTGGATGGCAGGATCTAGCGCCCTTTTGGCAGGCTTGAAAGGGATGTCATTGTGATCAAACAGTTCTTCCAATGGTACTAGACCTCGGGGTATGTAGTTGCTGGGAAATTGGACAATGTTCTGATCAGCCACTTTATCTTTTAACTTGGGTTGTTTGGAGTCCTCCATGTTTAGGTTTTCCTGGTCTATGTCTATGTCAGAGAATTCATCTACTAACTGAAGGAATTTACTAAGCTCATCATCATTCTCAAACACCCTCCAGAATTTTACATTATCTAGCAGAGAGGGTCTGTACTTGACATGAACATCATAGTTGAGCTTAGGGGGTGAAGGAGGAACAAATAGACTTGCAGAGACAGCCAGGGAATTAGCCAGGTGATTCAAAGCCCTAGGAGTATATGACAGTTCAAAAAACATAAATGAGTCTCTGAGTTTCCATACCTCGTCCCTGTAGGCCTTCAGTCTGATATTTTTTGTCTGAAAAGTGTTGTTGACCTGCTGTATGATGAGATCCGCACCTCCACAAATATTTATGCACATGATCCGCCTTGGCATCTTTAACTCCTAGTAGCAAGGCTTCATATTCTGCTATGTTGTTAGTGGTTTTAAAATCAAGCTTATAAGACAGGTGGATGTTTTCCTTAGATGGGGAGATCAATACTACACCTGCACCTGTTGAGCTTTGAGTGCTAGCCCCATCAAAATACATGGTCCAGATTGTTGTGGTTACTTCTTCAGGCTGCTGACAGGTGGGCTGAGTGAGCTGGACTGATGTCTGCTAAGAATCATCTATTTGCAAAATGCATGACCCAAAATCAGTGTCCACTACATAGATGGGGTGATTCACTTAGTTGATTTCCTTGCTTATAATGTATGCCAACTGATTTTCCCTATACAACCTCTTAGTCTCTCCTCCAAACATGGGAATGGTAGCATATGTGAGATCCATCTGAAGGGTGCCACCTAGTCTTTTGCTCCATGACCAAGACAGCAAGAGGCCAAATTTTGGAGGGATATCAGCCACTACAATGTCCATCATGATGCTTTTCGAAGGTAGCTGAGTTAGATTCACAGCAAGGTCTTTGATGAGGCCCAAGCACTTGAAATTCCTGGAGTCAAAGGAGAATAAATCATGGTATGGCTTGGTGATGCTGAGGCCAAGCTCATCCATCACAGCTTTTGGCATTAGGTTATGAGAGGCTCCTGAATCCAGCAGGCAGTTATGGAGGATTTTATCATGTATATTCAAGGATATGTAGAATGGTGGGCATGAGTCCTTTAGGTCTTCAATCATGGGGCCCAGGGTTACAACAGGTTTTTCATCTTGCAGGTTCACAAAGTCAATGTCAATGTGCACCTTGGGTTGAAGGGAATTCAGAATGGAGGACTTGAATGCATCATTCTTCATTAGCTCAATTAAAGGGAAAGGGATTTTCAATTTTTGAATTTCAGACTCAAGGTTGAAAGAATAGTGCAGCCTATCTGGAAACCTTACCTCATGAGCTGCAGGTTTGAGTTGGACTTGATTAGGCGTGGATGAAGGTGCTAGTTTTGGCAACGCTTTGGATGTGACAGCCACCTTCTTTGGTATGACAGCAACCTTTCTAGCTAGTGCAACAAGTTGCTTAACAGGTACAGCATTCTTCTTAGGGGGAACAACCAGCCTAGACCTCAGTTTGTAACCTCCCTGACCATCAGCCTGATAGACAGTCTCTTCAGTGATCTGCTCATCAATCAGGGCTTCCTCATATTCTGCCTGTGTAAGAAAAGAATAGTCCACCTCATCCTCCATGCAGTGGATATTGTCTTCAGCTTCTCCTTATTCTTCAATGAATTCTGGCTCTTCTTCTAATACAACATTTTGAAATGGAGCTCTTATCCTCTGGTCTTCCCCTTGATTCCTCTCCCTTCTGAAAATTTGAACCGGGGGGTTTCCTCTTTTATAAGGAACAAAATTTGGGTTTCGAGGAGCAAAGTCACTTGGCCCTTTACCCCTCACCGGTAGACGTCCTTGGTCCTTCAATTTAGACATTTCAGTAGTCAGGTTATCTAAAAGTTTGGTCATTTTGTCAATCTTGTTCTCTGATGCAGAAGCCCCACTAGAGTCTACTGGCTGCTTTTTCCTGTCTATCTTCCCTTTGACCTTCTGAGATGCCAAAATGTTGACTCTACCTCCAGGGCAGCATCCTGCGTGAGTGATAAAAAGGCAGACCTCCTTTCTATGAGAAGTAGGCAGAAGTCAGAGTCAAAGGCATTTGCGTAAGTTATCCTAGCTGAGGTATTGGTGGGCTTAATTTCGGTGGGGATCTTGTTGTACATATTGTTGAATCTTTTGGTAAAGTTGGAGACAGACTCCCCATTTTCCTTTTTTAGGTTGCTGAATTCTGTGATATAGTCGAGGTGGTCTCTCCTTTCTCCCCAATGCTTTAGGAAAATGTCATCTAGGGCCTCTATGCCTGCCACCGATCCAGCAGGCAGTTCCTTGAACCACTTCCTAGCCTGGCCATCTAGGCTTTGCACAAAAACCCTAGTCCATACATCTTCTTGTTCTATGTTAATATTTTCAACATAGCTATAAAATGCCTCTAGATTTTCTTCAGCAGGAAAATCCCCTTCCCCTATAAACTTAGGCATATACTTGAGATAATCCCCAGTAGGCATGGCTGCGAGAGGATTTGGCAAATTTAGGGGTGCATACCTAACTACCAGGATCCTTTCCATCTTGGTCAATTGAGGGGAAGCCATATTGGAAATGGGTATGGGCAGGGTTGTGGAAGGCAGCACTAATGAATATACTTGCTGAGAAGGCAGTGGTATACTTATCCCGGTGGAGTCACCATGGATTGGATCTTCACAAGCAGTAGCGCTTGAAGATGCCCAACCCCTAGATTTTTCTGATGTATCTAAAAATTCCTGGGAATTAAGAATTTTAGCAAAAGAAATAATAGCTGAAAGATTTCTTGAAATACATGATGTAGATTTTTGTGCAGCACTGCTGGTCTGTCTTAGTAAAGCCCTAGCTTTCCTCAAAATTTCTTTTGGATCTGAAACTGGTGTTGCTGGTGGCCCCTTTGGGTTTTCTCTGGTACTTGGTCTTCTTGAAGCCACCTTATATCAATGGAGTCGCTAGATAGATGATTACAACCATAATAGTGTCCAAGCTTTGTCTATCATCAAAGCATGGATCTATGTCTTCTCCCAAGGAAGCTGAGCTTCAATCTCCTCTCACCGGCACCGACGCCAATTTGTTATCACTCCAGGAAACTCCTCTAGGTTGTAGCTCGAGGATGCCCGGTAACTTACAATGTTTTTCGGGTTTTCTGATACGGATCAATTCAGTTGACCTATATAACCTTTCCACTCTCAAGGCATGCATAAAACTCACTCACTTACAAGGCTTTTAGTTACAATTGCTCATAAGTTCGACAATAAGGTGCGGGGATGGAGAATTGACCAAGCTGGCAGACTTACATACAAAACACATGCACATAAATGGATAAATCCTGATGAGGATGGTATTTATAAATCAAATCGTACTGACAAACCAATAGGATGACAGCTATCAGCTTTTTAATCAATCTGACAATGACTTAAATACACATTCAGGCATAAATACAGTAAAGAAAGAGATGATGGTTGAACAGATCACAACAAAAGAGCTTATATCATGAATAAGTAAAATGAGAAGTGTGAAAGCATTATAGACTTATAAATCACCGAAGTTGAACCTTTATTATAAAATCGATCTTAGGCTTTATAGCCTTCTACAAAAAGTACAGATCCCAAAACTTCGATCTATTTTCACAAAAATACTCAAAAGTGTGTTATACACCAGAATGGCACCTCTCCGTCCGAGTGCCGACTTTCCTTATGTCGACGCGCAAAAGGACACTTATGGATTGAGGTTTACCTAGAATACTATAGCTTGGCTTATTATGGAATACATTTCTGCCTTTATCTCTGCCTGTGACCACTTTCCCATTGTTTCATGAAAGTCATTGAAAGTCACTGAAAAAACACCTATATTGGAGGACCCATATCTTGAGTTCTGTAACTCCGTTTGACCTCATTGTTGCGCCGTTGGAAAGGTATTTCAGTTAGCTAAAACTTTCCTGAAGACACAAAAGTCTGAAAATGCCCAAAAATACCCTAAAAATGCGTTTTTTGTACATTCTCGATTTTCCTTAAGGAAAACCCACGAATGTGCCTCTTAGCATTTAAAATATTAAAACATGAGTTAATTGGAGATTAGTTGATTCATTTAAATTAATTTCCTTAACTGCTGTAACTTCTCCAACCTTCAAAACTACCTTATTTCACCCATATAAATAGAGGTAGGGAGGTCCATGAGGGGGGACTTGAATTTCTGCATTGTTATGCTGGAGGAATCGGGACTCTCTTTGCCCACACCTTTGCCCTGTAGGTCTTCCCCTTGTGTTGTAGAGCTTGGAGGCTGAGTTCTTTGGAGAAGAGAAGCAGCAGATCCAGATCAAGGTTTCGTGAGGTGCCAACTTGAAGAGAAGGTATATTTGTACTTGTTTTCAAGATTAATAAAGATGTGATGTCCTTCTTCTTCCCAAATCATTGTTCAATGTGTGAGTGAATCTCTGTTTATGATCAGATTATGATGTTAATCAGATTATTATTTCAGATTTATTTGATTATCATTTCTTTATATGTGGTCATAATGGTTTGAGGAAGGTATAACTTGTTTTGCAGGTCTCTTGGAGCGAGAGGAGCAAGAGGAGGATTGAAGAGAAAGCTTGGACCAGCCTTCTGTTAATCAGGTGTGGATCTTTCTCATCTCTGAAACTTGCTGTTATATACTTGCTGAATAGTGTGCATCTCTCTTTCAACCCCAGTACGTTGATGGCCTCTTAAACCCTAGCCATAGGATA